>OZ010681.1:18898854-19498854 GCA_963932265.1 Thymelicus lineola | reverse complement strand
ACTCAATAAATTCTAAGGCTCGGCAACGGTTCATTAGAAATTCTTTAAATTGTTGAAGCGTGGGCAATTCTTCGGATTCACTATTAACATTGCTTGCATGCAATTCCCACTCTTTACGACTTTCCGGATCTAACTTTAAAGTTAATATATGAATCACCAAAATGTCCCACGATGTTACATCAATACCCAAATTAGTCAACCCTCCCAAACAATCCGTAGTTGTATCTACAAGATCTTTCAATGCCCCAGCAGATTCCTGACTTAAATTTCTTTGACTTAATAACCTCTTTAATATACAATGTGAAAGAAACTTTTTATTGTTGTAACGTGATTCAAGTAAACCCCAACACCGATCATAATTTGCTTCTGAAATTGGTATTTGCCTAAGCAATTGCTCTGCTTCCCCACTCAAGTAACCCTTTAAATAATGTAACTTTTGAACTTTATCTAGATTTTTATTTTTATCAATGACAGAATGAAATATGTCGCGAAAAGTAGGCCATTCGGTGTATTTGCCTGAAAAAGTTGGAATTGTTATTCGAGGCAATTTGACATTAGCGCAAGACTCACCCTTATTAACTTCACTGGATGCCTGCATTGCATTGCCCTGTACACTTAATACATGTCTGATATCACCTTTTAGTTCAATGTATAATTCCTCAACAGAGTTATGGATATCTTTAGACATATACGCTGAAGCGTTCAACTCTTCCCCATTGAACTGTTCTAACATTTTATTATGATTATCATTGAACTCGAGCCACACAGATTCTATTATTTCCAACCTTGATTGCAAATGACTTGGAACAAGCCTCTCTTTAGGTGTCTTTTTGAAATTAATTTTTGTTTTGTATAATCTTTCATATAAGTTAATTTGTTTCATTTCCATTGACTTTAATGACGACATTTTTGCAAAATCTTTCCAAGTATTTGCAAACAAGTTAAGTAAAATAATTCCAAAAAAAGTTACAAGTTGAAGTCAATTTCAAAAAAAATTTACAAGTGTTTTGAGCAGTTTGAACTAAAAATTAGGCTATGTCTAAGAATTACTTTAAATTATTTATAAGTCCAATTTATAGAAAATATTCCAAGTCCAAATTCTTCTGAAATTTTTCTAAGTTCCTTTTCGAAGAAAATTTTTAAAAGTACTCACTTGCAATCCATATTTAATTTCATCACTCACAAATCCTGTGGCCAAAGCCCCCTTGGCTGGCCACACTCCCGATGCACCACCAGCTGTGCTTCCTTCGCCTTGAAGATCTTCCTCCTGAGCTGCAGGGCTCCGCTTTCCCTGCAGAGCTTCGCCTCGGTGATCCGCCCGTACAACGTCCGCCTGAGTTGTAGGGCTTCGCCTTCGCTTTGGTGATCCGCCCTTACAACCTCCGCCTGAGTTGTAGGGCTCCACAGGATCAGCCTCTGCTTCAGCACCGGGGACTCCTTGGATCTTCCGTGTCACACAGTTGGCTTCCCTATCCGGCTCGGAGGACCATGTTTAACCCTGGAACACTAGGGGTGGTCGCTTCCACAAAAATAAAACCCGGTAGTAGCACTTTCACTATATATTTTAATAACACCACTTACTACTAACACAACACGGGTTAAATTCTCCACTAATGTTCGAATAATTATTTTGAACCACTGTTCTTATAGAAACTCTATGATACATTTGTTAGCGTGATTCAGATTTTACATATCTATTTTACTACTGCCCTCTGTATGTTTATTAATATAATATTTTGTAAACAAGTCAATTAAATTCAAATGTCAATTAATAAATTGATTTTAGTATGAAGTATTAAAATTATTCCTTGGTGACACTAGATGGCGCAATTGGTTCTATTATTCAACGTTGTAGGTCGAACAAAGATTTTAGTGCAAAGAGATATTGATAATTTACCCTTCGGCGCATAATGTACAAAACGCAAAATGAACACAACACGCAAAATGTACAAATCGCAAAATGTACAAAACGCAAAATGTACAAAACGCAGAATGAACACTACACGCAAAATGTACAAATCGCATAATGTGCAACAAGGACTAAGGCCTCTTTCACGACGACACGCAACTTTTTGAAGGGTTTCTCTTTTTGATATTAAGTAAGGTTGAAGACCGCCGATCCCTCATTAGAACGATGATGTGATGTTCTGAGAGAACCTGAGATCTTCCACTGGGGTGGGTCTTAAAGAACTTTGACCCTACCTCGTGAACAGCTGTTTGTTACCATCTTTGTGTTAAACTCGTCAACTGAAACGCATGATTCCAGGCTCGCGAAACGCGTAGACTTCATCAGGCGTACACGTTCCAGCTTCACGTTGATATTTAATGTACCTCTTACAAGACAGTGATCGCTTCCGGTTTTAAGCCTGCTGATCACAGAGACATCATTAGATTAATATGTGCAGATTGTCTGCCAGAATGAAGTCTATTTCACTTGTAGTTTAACCTTCAGTCTAAGTCCACTTACGCTGGGGTGGTTTTCTGGAGATGGAGTTCATCATAAAGAGATCTTCCTTCTCCATAACGTTAGCCAGTAAGTAGCCTCGGTGGTTCCGTCGTCCAAATCTGAAGGGACCAATTTTCATCTCAGCGTCATTTCGCGTACCTAGTCTCGCGTTAAAGTCCCCCATCACAACTGTGAAATGAGCTTTAGATGTATGTATGGCTATACTAACTTCCTCATACATGTGGTGGTTTCTTCAATGAAACGACGTCTTCGACACCACAACTCTTTATTTCTTGCAGAATACACGATTTACAAGAAAATCAACCGTTACAATTCGTCTTCGTCTTAACACACCTGCCTCTCACGACGTATCGTCCACCACCCTGTCATTATTCCTTCCATTCCATTCGTCTTAGCAAATCGTCATTCAGCCTAGGTCTACATTCACACTCACTCATTACGTTCCCTTCCATGCATTTTACTTTACATCTTAAAATACCAATCCCACATACATAACCTCCACCTCATTGTCGGGATGTGTCGAATTCGGCGCATATACCTGTACGACCTTCAATGAATACTGTTGTGATATCCCGAGTGTAAGGTATGCTACCCTGACCGACACGCTCCCAACCTGCACAATGTTATTGATGAGGGACTTGTGGACGAAAAACCCGACACCACCTTGGAACAGATGTTCGCCCTCCCGGTGATAGAGCAAGTTTTCGGATTTCAGTATTATCGTGTCCTCCCCCTGTCTTCGGATTCGGATAATCCCACAATACTCCAGTTTAATTTGTCTATCTCTTCTTCCAACTCTTTTGTCTTGTCGTCGGTCCTCAGTGTCTGATATGTTGCCAGGTGCAGAAGTTGTTTTGATGATTGTTTGATGCGCGATCTCTGCCGGCGGTTCTTAGCTAGCACCCTCTGCTCCACCGTTACCATGACCGCCAGGAATAGTGGGACTGACAGGGACTGGGAGCCGAGGCTTAGTTTTGGCTGTCATTAGGAGGTTTAGCCAATAGTTACCACGCTTGGCCAGTTCGTGTTGGTGACCGCAGTAGGGGATCTGGTGATGACAATACTCAGAGATACACTGCTGCCAGTCTCCTAGAATATCCTATTAGTCGCCTTTTACGACATCTCAGGAAGAGGTGGGAGTGGTGCTATTCTACTTAAGTGGACCCGGCACTTGTACTTATGTGGTACATAGGGAAATAATATTATAAATTCTTAGATACTTAGTAGAAATATAAATTTGTTAGATCGTTTTGCTTAAAAAATATTTTGTCCGTTTATGCACGTGATCAATGTGAACGTGGGCTTTCTTGCACATTATGCGATTTGTACATTTTGCGTGTAGTGTTCATTCTGCGTTTTGTACATTTTGCGTTTTGTACATTTTGCGATTTGTACATTTTGCGTGTTGTGTTCATTTTGCGTTTTGTACATTATGCGCCGAAGGGATAATTTATTGTATGACGCTATTATTGGTACTGTAAAATATACTACAACTCCAATGCCTTTCACCGTATTCAGATTCGTCGAATTCTCAGATCCAAGGACTGACTTCAAGATTTAAGGTCCCCGATAATGATTACTCAGAACTTGTACGCCAAAATGACAGCGAAATATTAACTTGGCGTAATATGTAATACAATAAAAGTAACTAAAATTAAATTTGATTTCATTTTCTTACCTTAATATTTTCTTTCAACATGCTTATCAACGCCTTACACGTCTCAGGTACAATCCGAGCAATAAGTTCTTTTGAAACTTTAAATTAATACATTAAACTTGCAAAAGAATCTCCAGTAGCAAGATATCTTAAGGTAATTGCAAGCCTTATTGAAACAGGGACACATTTTCTGTAGTTCGTATCTTGCTTAGCAATAAGAGGACTAACTGCATTGACTAGCAACTCAAAATCTTCACACGATATACGAGTGAAATTTTTAAAGCCACTCAATGGATCTATTTTTATTTCTTCTACAAATCTATTCGTTTCTTCATTTCGTCGCTGTAGCAAAGGCCTCGCCTAACAACGCGGTTTCATTCTTCATTTCTTTTTAAGCAAACTACATAATAAAACACAAGCTGCAGCACAAAGCACTACGTTTTCCTGCCCGTACATATTAGCATCTGAAGACAGAAAACTCTTCTCAATGAACATGTTCGTGCACAAGTGTGCCACACTGTGCGTTTACAAAAGTAACGCACAGCCTTGCCGGTGGAGACAGCAGCTAAATGCGATACTAGCTTAGTAAGTGCAATGCTGGAGTTTTGCACAAGATGTTAGTAAACAAATGTGCTGCACACTATTTTGGTGGAATCGTACCTTCACACACATCGTATGGTGCTGCTAACTTGACGAACGATTCCGATCGGTGTGAACTCGGTCATTCTCTTGTTTGTTCCGAGTTGAATTTTAATGTTGGCTGACCTGTCTCCGTCCGGTGTCGCTACTGCCGCCTACCGCGCCACCACCGGTACAATTTGTTGCAATATGGCCAAACTTATTACATTTGTAACATTTTACACCATTTCTACATACACTTGCTACATGTCCAATGACACCACACTTGTAACAACGTCGATCATTTTTTCCTGCCTGATTTACTGACGGAATGGACCTCCTGTATGTACTGTTCTTTTTCATGGTTTCATAGATGGCTAATTTCTCCTATAACGTACTGAACGTCGTAACGCCGTACAAAATTGCTTTGTTGCTATCCAGGTCGATTATTCCATCCACGATGTACTGGATGATTACTTATTACATTAGCCTTCTTACCCAACTCTTTCATCACGAGCATATACTCATAGTAGCTTTCATTACTACTTTTTTTTCTGGATGCCAGTAACTCGTGTGTTTATTTAGCATTAACTCTGACTGGAAACTCATTTAATAAAGCCTCCTTGAATTCTTCATACGTCTTGAACACTTTTTTGGTTCTTAGCCAAAGAGCCACGGTACCCGTTAATGCACGACGAGCAAATTATTAGCTTCTGCGCAGACGTCCATCCGAATATTTGTGCGTTATCATCGATTTCTTCGATCCATTTAGTCGACGTATAACTTTTATTACTCCCGTCGAAGCGAGGAATTATGGCATCGTCTGCAGCCATGGGGCCCACGTGCTTGGCACCGGCACATTTTCAGAATGCTTGGCCGTCATTTCACCCTCAGATTTAGCTTGCTCGGAGTGCTCAGACTGCTCCGCCTTCGCCTTTCTCGTCCCATGTACTTTACGCGATTAACTTAGCGAACACGACACACGCCACGCGGTACCAACTTCGCGAATCAACTTTTACTTTTATCACGACTTTATTTCCGCAAACTTAAGATTTATTTCCATCCCGGACGAGCCCGCAAGATTGTGGGAATAGAAATAAATCGACGAAAATATTTAAGACTTTTATTAACTCCTTTAATAATTTAAACACCTTAAAACAACTTCACGACTTTTCACCTCCATCACAGATCACGCCATCTTGCACTCATCCACACACTTCCTTCGTATCCGGTCCTTCCTCTCGTTCATCCTACCATACATCATTCTCACATTCCTTCGTTCAGAAACTTTATTATGACAAACAATCCTACATACATAATATACACAATTACAAAAAACGACAGGGACATGGTGCCGTACATAAAGTGTTATGGAGAATAAACCATAAGGCCCGATGTGAGCGATGCGATGCTAGAACAAATGAAGGAGAACTTTCTATCCAACTTAGATAAAAGTGAGGAAGAAAGAAGACAAATTGAAAGGCAAATGGCTCGAACTTCGGCGCTCCTTCTTGACGTCTTCAAACTTTGGGAGAGTTATTAAAATGAGGACTGATACTAGGTGTGCCAGTATAGTTAAACAACTACTCCACAAAATTAATGTATCTTAGATACTGCACCTGTACAGCATGGAAGAGAACACGAAAGAAAAGCGCTTGATCAGCTGTCAGACAGCATACAGAAAGATGATGAAATTAGACAATGCGGACTTTTTATAGATCCCGAGATTCCATATTTAGGACACAGTTCCGATCTGACCGTCGTAGCGTACGGACGTCCCGCGTCCGCTACCTGCGATAGTCCCTATCGGTCCTATCGGTGTCTCTTTCTAGAGAAGCCAAACCGGTTCGCGTGAGTCCGAGTGTCTCGCGTGTGCAGTTCTGTGCTGTGCAGTGTGCAGTGCAGGTAGTTCCGTGTTGCGCGCCGAGCAGAGCGGTCGCACTAGTGCTCCCACTCTGTTCTGCCGTATACCGGATTTTATTTTATTTTTCTTTATTCTCCTTCAGAGAATAATACCTTGGACTGGTGGATACTTAACGGTGACAACTAAGCCAGTCAGCGTTGACCCGGTGCGCTTCTCCGGCCTCCTGGCCTGGGACAAACCGGCAGACCGGACCCCATTGCACTTGGGAACTCCCAAGGGGAAAGGTTGGTGGACTATAATCCAATAGGGATATCCACCGCCACTCATTGTATTTTTTGTTTTCTTGTTCTTGTATTTCTTGTTTTCTTGTGTTATTGCGTGTTCTTGCCCTGACGTACCAACACCCTCTATTCTCTCCCGCGATGGACCCCCTCTCGGTGGGTCTGTCGTGGGATGCCATCAATGACGGCATTAAGTCATTTTTAGGTTCATCGCCCCAAGCGATAGACCTATTCAAACACCTCCAGGCCCACCATAGCCGTAGACTCGAGTCGCTTAAACAGCAGGACTCCCTTCCCCTCAGTCCCTCTGCCGCCTCTCGGCACGAATCGATGGACGAGTCGGAGCTCTCAGACTCCGCCTCCGTCTCTAGTTCCCGGAAACGGACCAAGGCCCCGTCCTCCGTCAGTTCCGACTCAACCGTCACCGGTGATGACGGTTTCGAGCGAGTAACGCGCAAAAAGCGCAAGCCTCGCACTAAAGCTTCTCAGGGCACCGAGCCCTCCGCCCCCGCGCCCACGCCAAAACCGGCCGTAGAAAGCACCCCCGAGACTGTCCTACCTAGGCAGTCCTCCAAGCCAGCCTCGCGCTGCGCCCCTTCTATCCCTGCCATCAAGGCCCCTCCCCCAGTCTTCCTGCGGGACAAGTCCAAATGGACCGCAGTAGTGGAACTGTGCACTCAGCACAAGATCCACTACACCCACGCCACCAATATGGGCGAGACAATCCGGGTGAAAGTCCCGGACGTCGATCAATTCCGGAGCCTTACCAGGCTCCTCATGGTAAATAAAATACCATACCATACATACGCTCTCCCCGAAGAGCGTAAAGTCAAAGCGGTACTCAGAGGAGTACCGTTCGAGCTAGCCAACGAGGCTATACTCGAGGACCTCAAGTCCCAGGGCCATCCCGTGGAGGCTGTGCACAAGATGCACACCCGCACCGGCCGACAACTCCCGCTGGCCTTAGTCATTATGACTAACGCGCCCACGTCCCGCGACATTTTCAAAGAGAAACTCACCATATGTGGGCTCTCTGAAATCCGGGCTGAACCCCCGAATAAACGTGGGTTCCCCGGTCAGTGCCACCGCTGCCAGCTTTACGGCCACGCAGCGGCTAACTGCTGCGCTCGTCCTAGGTGCGTTAAGTGCCTAGTACCTCACCTCACCAAAGAGTGCACACGCACTAAAGACGATCAGTCTCCCCCGGCTTGTGTCCTATGCGGACAGACCGGCCACCCCGCAAATTATCGCGGCTGCCCACGTGCCCCCCGCTCTAACCTGCCTAAGACTGCTAACAAGCAGCCTTACAGGCCAAGACAAGCCCCGCCCCCTGTAACGGACGCGAACTTCCCTCAATTGAGGACCCCCAGTGCCCGCCCAGGGCCCCCACCCCCTCCCACCAACCCGTGGAGGCGGACAGCCACCACGGCTGCCCCCGCTCCCGCACCTAAGGTTGCATCCGCACCTAAGGCTGCGCCCGCGCCCTATAAGGCACCTACTGCCTTCCCACGCCCCTCCCAGTCCCAAACCAGCCATATGCCCTCTTATGAGGACTTGGCCACGGTGAGGGACTTAATAAATAGTATTAACATGGATGAAATCCATGCCTTCACCCGCAAGCTCCTTGCAGCTAGCAGTCCCATCGAGCGAGCCATGGTGCTCGTCGAACACAGCGAGTTAGTTAACTCGCTTAAGTAATGTCAATAGCGCCTAACGCAATTCCCCTTTCTACCGGTCGAGTGAGGCCTAAAGGCGTCTCGCTTATCTCTTTCAATTCGCACGGTTTGTACTCTAACATATTAGAAATTAAAGAGTTTATTTGCAATAGGGATATCGACCTATTGCTAATCCAAGAAACCCACCTCAAGCCCTCTCTTAAAAAGGGTTTGTCTATCCCCAAATACTCACTTGTACGAGACGACAGAGCCGACGGCCGCAAGGGCGGAGGCACTGCCATCTACTACAAAAGATCTTTACATTGCTCTGTAATAGAAACCCCTCCACTCATCAACATGGAAGCCACGGTAGTCAAACTAGGCATGACAGGACACCCGTCCCTGATCATAGCCTCAGTTTATAACCCACCTCAGAAAACTCCTCTTCGTAGCGACCTAGAAGCACTGCTCTCGCTCGGAGACTCCATTATACTATTTGGAGATTTCAACTCCAAACACTCCGACTGGAGGTGCCACAAAACTAACCAAAACGGTAAGAAGCTCTTCAAGCTTATTACCAAACTGGGAATAAATATTCTATCCCCTTCCTCTCCCACTCACTATCCGAAGCAGGTGAACTATTCACCTGACATTCTAGATATAGCCCTGACCAAGGGAATCTCACTCAACCTGAGAGCATTAAACACTCTCGACGACCTAGGTTCTGATCACCGCCCGGTCTCCCTTGAGCTAGGGCCTATCGACTCTTCCCCGCCCGTCACCCGAACTTTCACTAACTGGGATGGTTACAAGAACGCGCTTAAAGCGGAGTTCGAGTCCCCCAATTCACCTTATGCTATCTCAGCCGACTACTTCGATAGCTCGGCTACAATAGACAATACTGTCAGCAATCTCACTAAAACAGTACAGTCAGCCCTTCGTGACAACGAGCGTGTGGTCAAGGTCCCAAACCGGAAACTACAGCTCGAAGCCAGGCTTCTCATTCGTAAGAAAAATGCAGCGCTCAGACGTGCTGCTTTATACCCCACTCCCACTTACCGCAGGAGAGCTAACGCCTTACAGCGTCAAGTTCGATCCCTACTTACAGAACTGAGGAACTCCAATTGGGACTCCCTCATGAGCGACATAACTCCCTCTCACAAGGCGTTCTATAAGACGGCTAAAAACCTTCGAATAGACGCCAAGTTAGACACCCCTCCACTTAACCGTCCCGACGGCAGTATAGCCTTCGAGGACGACGAAAAAGCAGAATGTTTCGCTGACAGTATTGCTACGCAGTGTGCTCCCAGCACTCAGCCCCATTCCCCGTCTCATGTTCAAACGGTGGAGGATGAAGTCCGTCAGAGGAATTCACTCCCTGTCACCGCAGATCCCATTCAAACAACTACTGACGAGGTCAAGTCCATCATACGTGGACTCAAACCCCGTAAAGCTCCTGGAGCCGACGGTATTTCCAACCTGGCGCACAAACACCTCCCAGAGCAGGTTATTACCCTTTTAGTCATTCTGTTCAACGCCTGCTTTGAACACTGCCACTTTCCCACTGCGTGGAAAGAGGCTATAGTAATAGGGATTCCCAAACCCGGGAAACCCCTTAATGTCCCGTCTAACCATCGACCCATCAGCCTCCTCAAGGCAATGGGTAAAGTATTTGAAAGAATAATACAGTCCCGCATGAGAAAGCATCTCTTTCCATCGGACGGTCCTCCCTTGATCATTCCGCACCAATTCGGGTTTCGTGCTAAACACTCTTGTCCTCAACAAGTACACCGTATAGTAGAATACATACTTAGTGGATTCTACCCGCGTCGCGATAAGACAGTCGCTGTCTTCTTCGACGTTGCCAAAGCTTTTGATAAGGTCTGGCATGCCGGACTTATCTATAAACTCCATTATCTTGGCCTTCCAGACCGTATTGTCAGACTCGTGGCTTCCTACCTAGATCAACGTACCTTCCGTTTCAGACACGAAGGTATCCTCTCTTCCCCTCGCCTAATAACGGCAGGGGTCCCTCAGGGCTCAGTGCTAGCCCCTTTACTATTCATATCGTACACAAACGATATACCGATACCCAAGAAAGGGGTTCAACTCTCCCTCTTTGCCGATGACACCGCCCTTTACTTCAAAGGACGGGTGATGTCATCAGTTCTTACCAGAGTCCAAAACTCGGTTAACGAGTTAGGAGACTGGTTCAAGAAATGGCGCATCGAAGTCAACGCGGACAAAAGTGCCGCAATCCGCTTCTCACACAAGCAACGACGCTTGAGCGATCCCCCCATCCGCTTCGCGGGAACACCCGTCCCTTGGAGGACACAAACAAAATACCTAGGTATAACACTAGACTCTAGACTCACCTTTAGGCCCCATATCAACAAGGTGACTAGTACAGCCCGTTATTATATGAGCCGACTCAACGTTATGTTGGGAAGGAAAAGTAAAATGTCCCTCAGGAACAAGCGAACGCTCTTCAAGGTTTGCATTCGACCGGTACTACTCTATGCCGCCCCTGTCTTCGCACATGCGGCTCCCAATATAGTCCACAAATTACAAGTAGTCCAGAATCTATTCTGTCGAAAAGCGACCGGCGCACACTGGTGCGTTCGGAACGCCGATCTCCACCGAGACTTAGAGCTCGACACAATACAACAAGTCATGAAAAACTTCTCTGAGAGATTCTTCAAATCCTCAGAAACACACTCCAACCCCATGATTAGGGAATCAGCGGATTACACCGCCCCCACCCTCACCGGCCATCAAATACGAAGGCCGCGCAATGTCCTCACGGACCCACCCAATAAGCTCTCGTCTGACCTGGAAAGCCTCCTGGCCGCCTCCAAGGACACAGACGACTCAATCCCAGATGATGCTCATCCTTTCGATGGCACAATTACTTCTTCGACAACACAAAGTGTAGTCACCCAGCGGACGCTCCCTAGGGAGCGCCGCTAGCGCTCCGTCTCTTCAAACGGAGTCGCTTCAGATGAAGGTTTTAAGGTCGTAGGACCAAAACCATTGAGGCAGTTTTTAGTGGGTATTATCCTTGGAGCGGCGATAGATATAGATATTTTTTCATAAATATTTATATTTTATCATCCTTGGATTGAGTCTCTACATAACCACCAGAGACGGCTCTGCTGGTATGCGTAAATGCATTCTCTGCCTCCCTCCCGTGAGGGGAAACAAAAAAAAAAAAAACATATTTAGGAGCTACACCAGATGGCCTTATTGGAGAAGAAGCGATAGTAGAGGTGAAATGTCTCAGCTCACAAGATAGGACTAGACGAAGCCATAGCTAAAGATAATTCGGGAATTTTACAAGTTAATAAAACCCACAATTGGTATAACCAATTTCAAGGGCAATTGCATGTGACTCAGAAAACAAAATGTTTATTTGGAGTATGGTTCAATGAGTCAAAGCCTCTGAAAACAGAAACAATTATTAGAGACGATGATTTTTTTGAAAATAAAAGGAAAATAAAATTATATACTTTTGATCACATCAAAAACATAAAATGTAAAATGAGAGCCAGTATCAAAAAAAGAATTGAGATCTAATTGGGTGCCAAGTTCTGTGTAGAAAAGCCTAAAATTTTAGTCACAGAACATGTAATTCAAGGTCTACATTTGACTTGGTTAGTTTTCACGTACCTACCTAGGCTATATTATATTTGTATAATTCTTCTCTTCAACTTAATCTTCGTTAAGCAACTAAATCTAACATGATTGACCTATGTTACTTTTCTAAAATTTGGTTTGTTGTGTAGTGTGGGTGTGTAAGCTGAATTCTTTCAACAATAAAATTTATAAGACACATTAAACGCAACTTCGGAACTGAACGGTTGCTTTTTTCCATCCGTCCTCACATGGCGACCCTGCCAGTGAGCGATCGCGTTCGCGTTCGGCGAATCAGTTAACACAATAGCCGCGGGGGCCCTTGTGGGTGATTATTACTTGGACTGAATTATTATGTGGACGTGCAGAGGTTGTAATAGCCCAGAATGCAGGTGGCAATGGAAACGCGATACAGGAGATATATCACCACGCTAGTGTGACCACCTATGTCCTTACTGCTGTATGCGTGATGCTGTTGCTGGTAATCTTCTCCTTTATATGTAGAAGATGCAAAAAATGCCACCTTTGGATCCAAAGAGAGGTGAACGAGTTAGTGTTGCGGAGGTTCAAGAGTTGGCTGCGCCGCCAGCGTGACATACCAACAGCTGCCCTGGTGAGCGAGCTGCCCAGAGTTTAAACCCAGAAGTTGCATCGTGTGTGATTCGAACCGAGGACAAAGTGCGTAGTGCTTAATAAGTGGTTAATATAATTATTGTATGGACTTCAAGTTTTTTTTATAGTAATTAAGTAGATATTGTTTTATCATAAGATTTTTCTTATTTCATGGCTAAGTGCTTAAAGAAATATTATAAAGATATAAATCTATAAGAAGAGAAGAAGAAGAAAGTCACCTTAGCACTATTACAGATATTTCAGCTAGAAATTATGAAAATTTAAAAGACGCGATTATGGGCGCAAAGGACAAACAGATATGTAACCTTCCCGAGAATAGTATAATGAAGTTGGACAGAAGTTACTATTTTTCAAATAGATCTCGGGATCGACGCCAAACGTTTCGGAACAGTTGCGGTAATCGAAATTAAAATCAATTTCAGGACCATCAACGTGCATTACCTGCCCATGCCAGTGCCCGCCCTCCCCGTAGCAGTCTCAACGTGACCCGTAGCTACCCAGGTGCTACTTCTTATCGGAAGCCGTCAACTAGAGGTAACATGCTGAGTAGAGGTAGGTATACGTTTTATAACCGGGGGCGTAGTAATTATTGAAGTTCGGGTATAAATTGTGTAAATACGGATATCCCTCAACCTACTGCAGTAAGCAACGCAAATAATTCTGACTATAATTTGGATGAGTTTTTTCGTAGCTAAACAGAATATACTAAGTAATCATGCTAGCATTTGTTATTACAATAATTACAATTCAATTGTCACTTAGCAACAACTTGTGTAATTGGCAAATTGACACCGGAGAGTCACTTAGGGCGGTGAAGTTTTTGCAGCGATGTAACATTCCTTTCGATGTAGCGCGAATTAAAGTAAACGGTGTGTGCGGCGAGCTTCCTTTTTTTAGGTATTGTTGACTTGCAGTTGGAATTCATGGAACAGAAATTCAATCATAAATTTCACGTTTTCAAAGACCTGTGTTGTAAAAGCGATGGAATTTTAGGTATTGTACAAGGTGTGGTCAGGTGCGTCGTTATAAATGTCCAGCATTAAGTGTAAAGTGCTAAAAATGTGAAAAAGTCGGTCATTTTGCAGTCTGTTGTCCTTGTCAGTCAAAGTCAATAAGATATGTACAGTCAGAACAGGATGAATAGTTTATAGGTCATATTCAGTCATCCAAGTCGTCAAGTGAATGGACAATTTAATTTATATACATATAAATAATTCACAAATAAATTGTATTATGATGTAAATATTATGTTAAAAACTGTGTCTGATTCAATTAATATTAAAAAAATACTGTCTAAAACTAATGTAAAAATTAAGTCATACACTGGTAATAGTCTAGAGGTACTAGGGTAAAGTATCCCGGGTATAGCCTGTATAATGAATGGCCAATATAATAACTTCTGTTCTACATGACATAGGAATGTATAAAGACGGAGTATATGAGATCTTAAAAGCATGGCAGCCCCTTGTGATAGGAACTATACTAAGATATATGGAGTCAAGTCCTGCTTTTCTTGAGTCCATGGGAGAGATACACGAGAAATATCCAAACTCGTATTTATGTATATCATATAGCAACCCGACCACTCACAAATTATATTGATTGTCATGTAGCCTTGGAGCTCACTGGGATGACGAAGTGCTTTAGAAATCCTGAGGTTGTAATGGACTTGAGTGTCGCCACCTGGTATAAGAAGGGAACCGTAAGAAAAGAAGGATTGGAGGAAGTAAGTGAGCTGACAAGAGCTGCCTTTGTTTTAGAGTTTTCTAGAAATTAGTATAAGAAAAGAAGGAGGTGGCCGAACTTAGAGTTTCGTGACGGAAGAGGATACTGGGGAGAGACTCTTACTGAGCCCTGGACACCCGAGATGTTCTTAGAGGTAGTAACATCCCGCACTCTAGCATTTGATTACCAGGTCGTTCCAGCTGACCTACTCTCTGACAAGTCAATCATACCAGGACGTGATCACTGGCCATACGAATAACGACACACAGGCCCACAGAACTAACCATGGATTTTTCCTATCTGTTCCTACCCGCCAAAGCAGCAATGTAATCCTCCAATATATGTATTGGAGTCCCTCCCGTTCCCACCTCCTCCCGTTGTATGTAACGGGAGGAGGTCAATGTAAAAGATATGGAAGCCATATCTTCCGGACATTTTCCTAAAAATTGGAAAATATGTGTAGGTGTAGCTAAAGAGCGCGAGATGAAGAAGGAAAAAGCAAGTTTCTTTGGAAAGCTTATCTTAGAGATGAGGCTCTATCAGGTTGCTACAGAGAACAAATAAAGAACATCTTCAAGTTTATTCCCCATCAAACGATGACCAAATCAGAAGATAGTTTAATGAAACATCTGATAAGGATGGCAGACTTACCAGACAGTGAAGAGGGGAGCCACGTCTTTATGTCCATAGATTTCTCCTCTTTGTGTACGAGCTTCCGACATGAAGGCGTGACTCCTCTAATGGAAGAGTTAGACAGGCTCCTCGGCGTACGAGTACAAGGGGTCTTCTATACCCAGCTCTTCCCTCTGCATAGCATACTTATCTTCCAAGATAGATTCAACCCCCCTAAGCAGAGAGAAGACAGGGATCCCATAAATGGACCTCGATGCATTATTTAACCGGAGGCCTGGATGGAAGGACTCAGACAGACAGGATGGACTTTGCTTACTATTCTCCTCATACTTATTGCTTCGTGGAGATTTTAAATTTTTTGAATTTTACTAAAAACAAGTTCTAAGAGACCTTAGTTGACCTCTGCACTCAAGCTCGTATTACAATGAAACTAGAAGAGACATGGGTATCCAGTATCTTACTAGAATATGGAAGGGAGTTCTTCTTAAAGGAATCTCAAGTTAGCTCATCTCTTAAACGAATATATCGTGTTTCCAGTGAGGCCAACCATCATTAACCATCATTAACATCATCTTCCATAAACGGGGACCTTGCGGGAGTATTCTCGACTGGGATGGCCGCTGCTCAAAAAGATCACGACCCCGTGGCTGCATATTGGACCACAATAGTAGAAGCAAGCATACTCATTCATGAGAGATATCCTCACTTCAACAGATATCCCCCGGAATACATAGCATGTCACCAGGAATCCAAGCCTTGGAGGCACGAATGCCTCGGGGGTTTCAGTATAATAATATATTTTCTACAGCTAACCTTCATGACAAAATAATGTACAATCCTGTTTGTTGATGCGTTTATTTTCACTTTCAGCTGTAGTACTTCAACCTACTATTACTTCCATGTTGCCAGAGTCTGCTGCATTAAAGTCATTCACAGATAAAATTAAGTCTGGAGAAATAAAGATGGCATGTTTTTTAGCAGAGCACAATCTACCATTTAGTTTAGCAGACGATCTGAAGAACCTTATCCAATCAGTTGCCCAAGATTCAAAGCCTGCACCAAAATTAACTTTTGGAAGAACAAAGGCACATGCTATTGTTACAAATGTTACTGGTAAAGTTGCAGAAAACCAATTGGTAAGGGTAACCCAGTAAGGGTTACAATTGTCCACATTAAATTTCTTTAGCAAATGTTAAATAAATTGTTTTGGTCTGCAATTAAACCATTATTTTGTTTTCTAACCCTCATTCCTAGACATTGTCTGATTTCTCCTAAATTTTTTCACGTCAATTTTGAACCTAGCTCATTCTTGACTTCTTGAGACATTCCGTTTCATTCTTACTGTCAGATAAAATGATCTACAAACAGAGCTACAAATGTTTTAACTTTGTCATTCTGCATGACAAACAAACAAGGCTCATACAAATATTTTTTATAACAAAAGCTTTGTATTGTAAGCAATCGTCTACTCGCTTATTACATGTCCGAAAAGATTGCCTCAGGCTATGGCCTATAATTGCCCTATTCAACTTTAGTGCTTTATTTTCTCAAAATTTTCTGGTAAGTTCATCTAGACAGTTTCATCTAAATAGCCATTTAAGAATGCTGTGGTAATATCAAGATATCTAAGTTTTTTTTAATTATTCAATGCAAACAAAGGCTTTAAGGTTGAGTAACGAAGCACCGGAGAAAATGTCTCTTTATGTATCTATTTCTGCTTTTTGGGTGAAGTCCTTCGCCGCTAAACGCGGACAATATCTCACTTTTTTCGCTTATGTAACTTCTTTTTAAACACCCATTTGCACTTAATCACTGTAGCTTGATCTGGCTTACCCACCACTTCCCATGCCTTATTTATATACAACGTTATTCTTTCTTGATAGAAAAGCCTATACACGTGTCAAATATTTTCGCCTAAATAATCTACATAAAAATTTTCAAAGGTGTATCTTGAAAACTCACAAAGTTACAAGCTTGTTGTGTTTCTCCATTGTCCCCGCATAAACATGGTCACCGAGCGTGCGGCCCGCGTCAATTCGCGACCGCCGCAGTTAACTGTCAACCATCTTGACGTGTTTATATTAATCCCCATTATTTACAATAATGTATTTAATTATTTTTCATAGTGAATCATTCACACAAGTCATACATAATTGTTCAGTGTCCCCCATTTTGCTTTATGCACAAACAAGCACATGTGTTGTGCTGCTCTCGGGATTGTCGGCAATGTAGTCCAAAATCCCTTGTTGTACTGCCGTCGGAATGCGATTCACACCTCGATTAACGGCGATAGGAGGCAGGAACTACCCGTAGTCCCTTAAGCGTCGTGTGCCGGAAAGCATGGTGTTCTACGACACTCTTACACCAAATTGTTTCTCGTACCATCGCACTGCCATGGACACATTATCACCTTACACCACTTCGAGTACCATTTCTGTGTACTGCTCATTACTGTATTGAAAACTCATTTTCCAAATTTTTTACGACACGATAATAGTTTTATTATGAGAGCGCAAGCAAAACGCCAGACTTGACAATCCATAGTGATTAAGTACTCTGTGTGACAATCTTAATCAATCTCGGTTGTCAACGCAACCGAATAACAGTTTATGTATAACTTAACAAAATTGAGATGTTAGTAGTAGTTCTCCCATGCCATATGTTTATGTGAAATCTTATTTTGTTGTTATTATAACCAACAAAGTTGAAACTATCCACCAAGGCTTAAGATGGTCGGTAATAACGATGTTTTGCATTGGTATCCAACTTGTAACATTTTTAAAATATTTTTAGGACAAAATATAACATGGTTTAAAAATTATTGCGATCGATTCAGCAACTGATTCTAATCAAAATACATTCAGCTTTCGCATATACTAAGAATAACGGTGTATATACTCGCTGGTGTTCCTGGGTTATTATTAACTACCGCTAGCATCGTTTCTGAGTTATCATTTACCTCCATGATAGTAACATCTCGACTTGTAATAATTTTGTTGGTCTCAGGGCTGTACCCCGCGCGTCTGTGCCCGTTGGGTATTACGGGAGCGATACGAGCGTCACAGGCCAAAGGCCGTCGTAGTACAACTACACGCTTCGACACACTTAACTGCACCCCCTTTCATGTGAAAGGGCGCACAATATTGGTACCGCGCACAGTACCAGCCGCCGTCGCGTCGTGCAGGCGCCTCACCGGGTCCACCAGTGAGAATCGGCCGGGGGGGATAGTCGCCGACGGCAAGATCGTAGTCGTTGACTATTGCGCGGGCCACTATGGATCCGCCCATCCCCCGCGAGGATGAAGGAGGGAAAGAAGGAACCGGGAAGATGGGTCGTCGTGCGGTACTTGTTCCAGGCCCGCTGCCGTCCTGTCAACCCGATCTTGCGCAGCCAATTGAGCACTATCGGCACCAGACAGCGTGGTCGCGGCCACACATGTGATACTTTATGTGTACCTATCTAGTGTAATCGAATTTTATCTATAAGCGCACCGCTAAGGATTGGAACAGCTTGCCTGCGTCTGCGTTCCCGCCCACCTATGACGTGGATGACTTCAAAAAAAGAGTGAATAGGCTTCTATTAAGTTAGTGCGCTCACCACCCTGGACCACATCTCCACTTACCATCAGGTGGGATTGTGGTCAATCATTAACTTATTTTAAGTAAAAAAAAAGCTTTTTTTTGTTGCTCTGTGTTTTTTAACAATATTTAATACCGCTCTTCGTGCAAATCTGTTTGGCCTAATGGTTAGCTGGTAGAGAATGCATTTGAGCATTAAGCTCGCCAATTGTACCGTGATTTTGTGGTCAGTAAAGTTTAAATAAAGAAATAAATAAAAATATAAAAAAAAAATTAAAGAGTTTCAAGGAATACTGGATTAATCTTTTTAAATAATTCAAATTTAGAAATTAATATTAACAAATATCAACCTCTTAGTGGATCACGATTTTAATGTTCATAAAGAGTAAGAAAGCATGTCTCAATATTCAAAACAATGAAAGGTATTGTTTTTTTTGTGGTGTGTAGTTGCTGCTTTATATCCAAGTACCCGGTATCCTGAGAGTCACGTCATATCCTCATTTTCATGATGTCTTGAAGGTAGGTAAATGATATTTCAATTCCAATCACTTTTTCAGATACAAATATTTTAAAAAAACTTTTTTGAATATTACTTACTGTTTTTAGAAAATGGTTGTTGGATATTCTAGAACAAGATTTTATATTTTTAATAATTTCTTTCTCCCAGGCGCACTTAAGTTATCGCGGTTTCGCTCTCGCGAATGTGAAGTGTTAGTTCGTTGTTGGTCGTCGTAAGAAAATAATCCGCACCGCCCACCGCACGCGCAGTATTTGCTTTCAATACGTTTGAAGCTCAAAATATTTAAATATCTAACCGCTTAAAATACTAATCAAGTGATCTGTGAATCTAAACTGTGTTAAACTGTGTAATTAATATTAAACTCGAGTGAAGAAGGCGTTGCAACAGTCCACGTGCCACGAGTCTGACATCGAAGGATTCCTAAGTAAGTGCGCCTTCCCATCCTTTCTTCCATCATCTCTTTAATTTCACCCAATTATAGCTTATGTGCAAGCAAGTGGTACATTCATAGTTACATATATTATTTTAAAACGCAAACCCGCAACCCGTTTTATGGTGTTGATTTTGAACCAGCAATCAGTTTTTTACACCATAAAATTTAATGGTAATTCATCTCATTATTGCTTCATTAAAGATTTACCACGTCTCGTTAAAAGTCAAATAACTAAGCATTATGACAAGCTTTATTTTTGCGAAACCTATTTAGTGTTTTTTTTACTAGTGAAGATCAATTTGATAATCATTTGTGCAGAGGGTTTATTACTGTTTTGCTTGAAAAAGGTTCATATTTACAATTTAAAAATTATAATAGAAAACAAGACGTTCTATTTACTATCTTTGCCGATTTCGAAACATTACTTGAACCAATTTCCAACCATGAATTTGATACCACAAATACGTTTCACTTACGAGGACACATTCTTTCAGCCTCTGCGTATAATAGTTTCATCGTGCAATTTAAGACGTATCGTGGAATCGTGTTTCCAAATTTACAGATATATATTTTCTTGCTGAAGACATTAAGAGAATTTACAATTTAGAATTTACGATTACAACAACGAGGCATTAGGTTAATAAAAATTTCTGTTATTGATCTCTGCAACACCAATTCTCAAACAAGCGGCAGCGATAGTGAACGTGAGAACGTTGTGATAAGTGCGCAGTACACTGTTAAGAATGCTATGGATAGTGTTATGGATAGTGTTATGAACGAGTATTTGATAATTTATATCGTATCGAAACGTGTTTCCGATTTTAAGGGTGCTTTCCTACCAGAGATGCACATAGCATAACACTGGTGCAAACGAATTCAACCTTGTTTTTATATGGAAGTATTCGTGCTGTAGATGTGTGCTATGAAAATCCATATGCAGAATGTAATGCAAATGGTATAGTTGGCGCAGTTAAAGATATCTTAAATGAATTTAGTTTGGACAGCAAAATAATTATACGAATCGGAACAGGCAATGCCAATCTTATGACTGGAGTAAATAATGGAGTGTACGCAAAAATAAAAAATGAAATTACATCATTAGTACTTGTAAGATATGTGAGCCATTCAATTCATTCAATTCAGCTAGCTGTAACTCACGCTTCAGAAATCTAAAATTTAAAATTTATGATTTCTGAAACATATAGTTGGTTCTCGCAGTCATCAATACGGCAGGCAGAATAAAAGCAACGTTATATGATAATAAACGAATATCATGAACCACTAAAATTGTATGAACTTGCCAAACTCGATGGCTATCCATACATTCAGTGGAAAGAATATTAAAACAGTGGCTTGAACTTAAAACGCACATCGATATATCTCGCCGTAATTACACTGTTAAACTGTTGTATGATGACGAGAGCTACTACGCCTTATTCTCGTTTTTATGCCCAATATTATAATAGAAGAACTACAAAGAGTAAATAAGGCCTTCGAAGGCAATATATGCCAACCCATGTAAGTTGTTTACGGATTTAACAACGCTTATAACATTTTTGGTCTCAAAAGTTGCCATGCCACGGCCGAGCATGGATCCTCCGACTATCGATGTAAAAAATATCTCGATCCAAAATCATACCTTGAATTTGGATTTGAATCAAAAATACGCGAAATGAGGGAGAAAACAAAAATCTTATAAACAAAAATTTATTAATTGTATGAAACTCAATAATTACTGCCTCTATCAACTATATAGCCACTTCTAACTATGCAAAGCTAATCTCTTTATAAATAAAATTCAGGTGCTGCATTAGCAATACTTGAACATATTGATCTGGATCTAAATTAAATAGTTATAACTTTACCATCACACTCTTAAACAAAAAAGTTGAAGCCCAGATGAAAGATTCCTATTCTGATGTACACTGTTATTTCTGGAATGAAACTGTCAGCATTTTATTTGAACTTTACTATGTTTTTGATTATTTTTGTTAATGAAAAAAATAAATAAAACGAAATATTTTGTATACTTATCTTTTATTTTATATACCTTATAGACTCATTATCATAACAATGAGAATACATTGAATAAAATACGGACTCATTTCAAAAAATTGAAATTAATGGAAATCCCATATACCATATATATGACCCCTCCTTATCTTTTAAGAGATTCGCAATAATTTAATAACCAATGTACAATATAAATTGGGCAGTAAAATTCGAGTAGCAAAATGGGACCATATAGAATTACTTTACAAAAAAAAGGCAAGGTTATAAAGTGAAATACTGCACACACAAGCATTTAGTAAAAGGCCAGTGCGGCAATGGGGATAACTGTACGTAAGTATTATTATAAATAATATTTCTCCAACATAACCTTATATAGACCACTGACAGTACATAATACATTATATTATGTTTAAGGTTACTATCGCATTCCTCGGGAGAGCACAGACACCGCTGACCTATTAATGTTTTTAGACAATTCATTTGATTCAGTCAATTGAAGCTATAGCAGATGCAAAAAGCGAAAATTTATAGGTCAGCGGTGAAACCAAAATCGCCACATTGGAAACTATGGAATACAAATTCACCAGTCCTGAAAAGTATGAAGTTTTCGGGAACTAATGGAAGATGAGTGGTGCCATCTATATCAAGTTGGATTAAAACTTTAGAAGCATTTTCCAGCAAAGTAAAAAACTCCATAGCCTCATTTTTAAGTCTTTGTCGCTGCGAAATTTTAACCAAGATCCTCTGGAAAAAATGATAGATTAATTGTTACAAACATGGTCTCGCCCAAGTCGGTGATGTGTGTTCCTGTTTAACTTACGTAAATATAGATAAAATTCAAAAAAATTTTTAAATCCTGATAGAATTAACACAAGATAATTTAGCATTGAGTCAATCTTGCCAAACACTTGGATTAGGATGGAATCTGGCGTGGAAGGCTGTTTATACCTATTTAGGCAGTATATACCTAACAAAAGTGCCAAGTATGGAATCAATGTTTTCAAACTTTGGATGAAAAAAGGATACAATAGAATTTGATGGTGTATTGTGGAAAATCCAGGGATCCAGAGGCCGAAGTTTCGGAAAAAAACAGTGACAGTGTCATTGACAAAGGGTTTTTTTGAAGAAGGCAGAACGTTGTATACCATTGTTCGATGGTCGTTTACCATCTGATAGGAAAAACGCTGGAAGACCTAGATCGGAACGCGATGAAGAGGTTCTCAATGAAATAGAAAATGATTCAACTACCACGGTACGTGCCATACAAGCAGCTATGGGAATCCCAAAAAGTTCTACACATCGAATTCTAACATTACAGACTTCACCCATACCACTACAGGCGTGTGCAGACTTTATTACCGCGGTTCACCCGATCTGAACCCCCTGGACTTCTTCTATTGGGGTTATCTCAAAGACAGGATCTACTCAAAACCCATTGCAACATTGGGTGAGCTTCGTCAAAAAATCAATCACGCTGCAAATCATATCAATAGTAGAAGATATGCACGACAAATAAAACGATGTTTTTTAAAACGATGTCGTGCCTGCATTAATGCCGGTGGCAAACAATTTGAATATTTGGTGGTGGTGGTGGTCCGAGCAAGCCGTAGGAGAGAGGAACCTGCCCCGCCCCTTTCAGCTTACTCCGTGGCCTGATAAAGGCAACCAATACATAAAAGTGAAGTGCAATATAAGTGCAACAAGTGAAGTGCTCTTAATGCTTGTAATCTTGTATTTCATAATTTTACTTTATTTTATTTTATGATGTTTTTATATTTTACATTCTTTACTTGTATTGCTTGTACACTTAATATTTTTGAACTTATGTTAATTTTCATTTATATTTTTTTTACTTATAATTTTTATATTTAATATGTAATTTTTTTTTTCAACGAGGGGGAAGTGATGTGCCTACTTGTATAATCTTTGTAATTCAAATTCTATATATTTGCGGCACCTTCCCAAATATGTATACAGTTCGGCTCTAGCGCTCAATCGATTCAGTCTTATTCTAATCTTATACATAACTATTGTAACTATATGTAACGTGTCTTCTCGCTAATAAAATAATCTACAAACCGAAGACTTATTTCATCATAACGCTACACCCAGAAGATCACACATACATACTCGCAGAGTTAAAACTCTAATGGTAATAATGGATTAAGTTAATAAAATACAAAGTGAAATTGTTTTTTCCTTTTTTTTGAATTCATTCAACGTTTTTCACCACCAAAAACCTATTTTTGGCACATAGTAAAAGTGATTACTATCAACAAGAACAATTTATGTTTGGTTCTTGTTAACAAATATTACACATGGTTTTTGTGACTAGTTTTCCAAGACTATTATACCATTTTGGAATCTTGATTAGTTGCGTCAATTTTTTTAAAAACTTGCCATAGCAGTGTCCATACTTTTTTTTACACCACGTTGAGTCAAAGTGGACTGAAAGTAAAAATTTTCCAAAATTTTAGGGAAATAAATTATTTTAATTGTTTGTTGTGTGAAAACTACAGACACTTTAGGATTTTTAAGACTTATGGTAGATAGCAGTACTACTTAGGTTACCGATAAAAAAAAATCAGAAATATTAAAAAAAAATTGTGGTCATAGTAGTTAAAAATATCATAATGGGTGTCAATTTTCTAAGGATTTCCAATTTTTTCATATAATTTGAAAAAAAATTAAAATACATTTTTTTTTTCTTGAGTATTCATTAGCAGGCCCACCCCCTGGTGCCCACTTATCGTTAAATTTTGGGACACCCTGTATGTGTATGTTTATGTAATGTCATCCCTTCATCGTGACAAAGAAATTGATGAAGAAACTGGAAACAAGCAGAAACTATCTAAGATTACCTCCTATGATAAAACCAAAAGTGGAGTAGATGTGGTCGATAAACTCGCCAGAACATACGACGTGTCTCATAACACCAAACGCTGGCCACTCACTTTATTTTCTCAATGGAGGAATTAACGCTATGATTTTGTTGTGTGTGTTTCATAAAACTATGTGTAAGTAGCCTAAGTCTATATATTGAATGGTTTACTAATAAAGACGAGTATTATTCATCAAATTTTTAATTAGTGCGAAATTATTCGGAAAAGCAAGATGTGTCAATCATACCAGACTAAAGAAGAGGTTTATCTGGCTCAAAATGCAGCTGGTGCTGGGAATTATGCAAATTTGCAAGACATTGGTACACATTTGAGCATCCAGACTATCATGACTGCAATAATTATCTGCTTGATTGGTGCTGCGCTTCTCTACTTGGGATTTAAAGCATATAAAAAGTGTCATACTCGTTGGATGCGTCAGGAGATCAAACTTCAGGCTTTCAGAAGCATACGATTTCTCGGACGAGGTCGCTGCCAAAACTCACCGAAAGTTGCAGAAAGTGAGTGTCAGTGTAAACCTAGTGAGTGCATTCAAAGTGCGTAAGAAGTGCTTGTGTGTGTAAAGTGAGATGTTCGGTAAGAAAGAGCTAAAAGGTATAGTCTGTCAAGAAAGTCATGGAAAAAATGTTTTGGGAACTACAAATTTTGCCTATACTAGCAACACTAATTTATTAGCTCTGTGGTTAATTACTTTAGACTTTTTACTCTATGGGTTAATGCGAAGTGCGCGGTTCTCTTGGGGTTAATTTGAGTGCTGAGTTTTTTTACTATTTATCGTAATTTCCATTAATTGTTAACAAGCTTTTCTTCATTTTAGGTGTTTCCGAAAGCACAATTCGACGCATTGTGGACGAAGGTATGACGAATATTGGAAATTTTGCAACGCCTGGAAGACACAACAAAGGCCGCCCTAAGAAACAAATAGATGATTTCGATATACATATGTGCAATTCGTCAAAAAAGTTCATTTTTTCTACACGGTGCAAAAAGAAGTACCTAAACTAAGAAAACTGTTGGCAGTGGTAAAGGAAGATCTAAACTTCGATGGCAGCCATGAGCTTCTTAGAAAAATTTTAATTTCTATTGGTTTTAGATATAAAAAATTCATATCAAACAGACTGGCCCTCACCGAAAAACCAGCAATTGCTTCAAAACGCGAGTTTTATTTAAATCAAATTATAGAAAATAGAAGACTGCCTGAAATTTGCCTGAAGAACTGCAAAAAACATTATTTATTTGGATGAGAGCTACATACATGATAGGGTCAATATTGCATCCTTTAGCGAGGTGTTTGAAGAGATGAACTTAAGTTTGTTTCAGTCGAAGAAAGATGCATGCGATCTTTGTGAGGAGTACAAAACCAAAAATGTCACTGAATCTGTATACGGGGCTCATATCGTAATGAAAGAATGCGCTAGGTGCGAAAAACAAAGAGACAAGGACAAAGTGACAAGGACAACGAAGTTAATTATAACTATGGATTTACAGTCAGTGCTGTTATGCTCCAAATCAAACGTTTTTTCCCTTTACTTCAAAACCAAATTAGCAGTTCATAACTTTACTGCTTATGACATCAAGAGATCTGAAGGTTATTGTTTTCTGTGGAATGAAACTGAAGGAGGTCTAACAGCCAATGAGTTTGCTTCTGTTATCATAAGGATGTTGGAAGTTTTTGTTGAAAAGAACAACATACAGCAAGGCTCTAAAATTATCCTATATAGTGATGGCTGCACCTATCAAAACAGGAACGCTACTCTTTCGAATGCACTATTAAATTATTCAATGCAAAAACACATTACAGTTGTGCAAAAAATACTCGAAAAGGGTCATACTCAAATGGAAGCAGACAGTATGCATTCTGTGATTGAAAGGCAGATTAAGATAAAAAGAAAAAAATATTTTTACAATGGATAGTGACGTGATAGAATCTGTGGCGAACGGCAGCCAATACGCTAAATTATACAATGGGAGGCAGTGAATCAAAAAAAGAAGAGAGTATCATCGTACAAAACGCTGCAGCGGGTGACAATGACTCTCATTTGCAACACATAAAATATCATGTGGGAGCAAGGAATTACATTTTACTGGCCATCGGTATAATTCTATTTATTGGAGGTGCAATATTGCTGTTGCGGTGGTACAGACGGTGGCATGGTGAGATGGTGCAGCAGGAAGTGGCCAACAGTATGCTGACGAGATTCGGGAGTCTTCTTCGCCGCCGAGAAGAGCGTACAACTAACATCTGATCCCGGTTCCGTATCCAAAGAACTGCTACATCTCCCAGTGTTGTGATGAGTGTTGTGTTGTGTTGTGAGTGAAAGTGGTCGGTCAATCGTTATTATCAGTATGGTAACCTATAGGGACAGTAAGTAATATAGCAGTAATTAGGTACTTCTAACCTAGCTGACTGGTGAGTCATTTATGTAATCGCATTTTACCTATGTAATTTTAGTAAGTAGTCAGAGATGACTTTTGCTTTCTCCTCTTATCTATAAATGCATGTCGTATGCATTTAATATTATGATATTAAAGATGGTTAATTTGATGTGCTATGGCAGAAGAATTAAGTCGTATAGCGAGTGATTTAAAGATAATACGGACATATCTTATAAAAATTGTTCCTGGCCGCAGAACGGGTAATATTTTAATAGCAAAAGAGGAGGAATCAAATAAATTGTATAAGGAATATAACACTTTTGTTAATATTTTAAATAGTCAAAAATTGTCTAAAGTGTCAACATGTCTAGCGAAAGTTTTGATCTAAAACACATCCTTACAGCGTGACTTACTATACAGGGTGGATTTTTGAGACGGGTCAGTAAGGGCAGGTACCTTAATCGTTATAGTTACAGGAAAACGTTCCTAGGAGACTATCCATAACTTTTTAAGATATTCTGAACTGCATTCACAGATTTTTAAGAATATGTACGGTCAGCGAAAAAAGTGCTAAAATCCAAAAAAAAATATTTTTATGCCTATCGATCCTACTTCATATGGGGATCAAAATACTCTATGGGATCATTTAAGGTATGAGTACTAGAAATGTCAGAAAACGCTTAAAACATTTTCCATACGTTTTGTACTGAAAAACGATAAATCAACTCGTAATATTCTTTATTGCCAAACAATCTTATTTCTTACTACGATTAAAATATTCTTTACGGCCTATTGAAATTTAAATACAAAAACCACAGGTAAGACACACCATATCACACAAACTTAAAAATAGGTTATCTACGAAATAAATTGTTCAAAATGACCGCCGTTTTCACGAATACATAAGTTAACTCGTTTTTGTACTGAGCAAGTAACAGCGGAAAGTTTTCTTTGATGGATATTATTTAAAATCCCCGTTAATGCCTCTTTCAGCTCCTGAACACTGTCGTACTTTCTTTTGTAGACTTCATTTTTTAGGTGGCCCCACAAAAAAAATCGAGAGGCTAACGCTTCTGGGCTGCGAGGTGGTCACTTAATTGGACCATGTGTTCCTATCCACTGTGTCCCGAATTGTTTGTTCAAATTAGAACGCGTAAGACGGCTGTTATGTGGCGGTGCACCATCTTGCTGAAAATAAACTTTTCGCAATTCCGTCAGGGGCCATTCATCCAACTGGTTTTGAAGATTCAAAATTCAAAATTTACTTTCAAACTTCTTTTTTATAATCTTTTTACTTATTTTTTTTAGGAACGAATAAGGTTGTTTGGCGATAAAGAATATTACGAGTTGATTTATCGTTTTTCAGTACAAAATGTATGGAAAATGTTTTTAGCGATTTCTGACATTTCTAGTACTCATACCTTAAATGGTCCCATAGAGTATTTTGATCCCCATACGAAGTAGGATCGACACGCATAAAAATATTTTTTTTTGGATTTTAGCACTTTTTTCGCTGACTATACATTTTCTCAAAAATCTGTGAATGCAGTTCAGAATATCTTAAAAAGTTGTGGATAGTCTCCTAGGAACGTTTTCCTGTAACTATAACGGTTAAGGTACCTGCCCTTACTGACCCGTCTCAAAAATCCACCCTGTATATTATTTTAAAGATTAAACTTTAGACTATCTTCATTCAAAACCAAATTGTTTAAATATTAGGTTGAAAATGGACATTCAAAGAGAGCATTATCGGCATATTTTATTGTTTTACTTCCGAAAGGGCAAAAATGCGGTGCAAGCTCGGAAGAAATTATGTAAAGTTTATGGTGAGGACTGCCTTACTGAACAGTGAACGCCAGTATCAGCGTTAGTTTGCTCGTTTTCGCTCTGGAAATTTTATTGTGCAAGATGCACCACATAATGGTCGTCCAACCACTACTGATGAGGACAAAATAAAGGCGTTAATCGAAACTAACCGGCATATTACAACCGAACGACCCATTTCTAAAAAGAATCATAACAGGTGATGAAAACATGATTGTTTATGATAACGTAGTCCGAAAACGATTATGGACCAAGCGAAATGAATCGACATCCAAAGCCAATATTCAACAAACGAACGAAAAAATGAACGGGCCAATCGCAAGGGCGTGATGTTCCATCATGATAACGCCAGGCCCCACACCTTTTGATAACCCGTCAAAAATTAACAGAGCTCAATTGGAAACTGATGCCACATCTACCCTAATACCCTGACTTAGCACCATCAGATTACCATTTGTTTTGCTTCCTTCAAAACCATTTGAATGGTTAAACTTTCGATTCTGATCAGGCTGTTAAAAATTATTTGGACCAGTTCTTTGCTTCTAAAAACCAAGGCTTCTTCGAACGTGGAATTTTTCAACTTACCGAAAGATGACAAAAGGTCATCCAACAAAATGAACAATATATCATCGATTAATGTTTGTTGTTAATATATTGTAAATAAATTCACTTTGGAAAATATGAAAAAAACTACATTAATTATCGATCAACCCAATAGCATGTGGCTACAAATACCACATTCCTCCGACGAAGGACTGGGATGAGCCGCAGCTTACTACTTCTCAAGCAAATGATTCCCGTCTGGTTAAAATATGCAGGCAGTAGAAGTGGTTAACAGGCGATTCAAAAGAGACTTCAAGCTTTTGCGCCAAAAATATTTTAGCAATACGATGTCTAATATGCTTGTAGACTTTAAGATTGCAGCAGCAATAACGAGTCACTTCCACATGCTCATCGCAGATAGGCCATAAGTAGAAGCATTTTTACAAAAAAATATCGAAAAAAAACATAGTCGAAATGTGTTGCTGTTGTACGATTATGTAGAAGCAAAACTATTAAATAATAGAAGAGCCGGTTCTTCGGGGTCCCGAAGAAGTTTCGTGCCGTGGCATCGGCTGGCAAGGTTATGGCCTCAATATTTTGGGACTCAGAAGGGATATTGTTGATTGATTACCTGGAGCGTGGAACCACTATTACAGGCCAATATTATGCAGCTTTAATTCCCAAGTTGAGGAATACCATCAAAGAGAAAAGGAGAGGGAAACTTCGAAGGGGCGTTCTGTTTCATCACGACAACGCACCCGCGCACAGGTCGGCAGTTGCAATGGCTGCCATTCAGCAAGCTGGCTTCGAATTGGTTGACCACCCCCCTTATTCACCAGATCTGGCGCCTAGCGATTTTTATCTGATCCCCAAATTGAAAGAATACTTAAGGGGAAACAGGTACGAAGACGATAACGAGGTGATGGATGCCGTGGTGAGCTTTTTGCAGGACCAAGACAAAACTTTTTTTTGAAAGGGATTGAAGCCTTGGAAAAACGCTGGACTCGGTGTGTAGAGAGACTCGGAGACTGTGTAGAAAAATAAATTATTAAGTTATCAATAGTCACTTCTATCTCATTCTCACTACTTTTTGATCCCTCCTCGTACTATGAAAAATGGAGGAATTTCAAGAGCGTGATAGTAGTTGGGCTTTGGAGAAAATTGAATTCCTACATGTGAATTTAAATAAGTGTATAGAGTTGAGAGGTGGCTCATCACACATACCTCTACCCAATTGGATAAAAATGAAACATGCTTAGGTGAATGTGAAAAATACTAATGAAGCCTGCTTTTTTGGGCAGTGTTATCGGCTTTGCATCCTGTTAATAGAAATTCAGACCGTGTGACGTCATACCCACACTATGAAAGTGTATTCAAGACTCGGGACTTCAAGCAACCGGTGACCGGTGTGGTAACAACATTAAGCGATTTGAAACTTTAAATAGTATAAGTGTTAACATTTACGGTAATAAATGTTAATTTATTATATCATGAATAAAGTGGTAAAGCTCACTATTCTTGGATAAAACATTTATCCCGTTTAATTAGCTCACAGATTAGAAAAAATTCTCACAAAATGTTATTCTGCGATAAAAAGCAAAGCAAAAGCAACAACCCATAATAATTGTCCCACTGCTGGGCTCGGGGTCTCCTCTCACAATGTGAGGGGTATAGGCCATAGACTACCACGCTGGCCAAGTGCGGATTGGTAGACTTCACACATCTTTGAACTTTCTGGAGAACTCTCAGGTGTGCAGGTTTCCTCACGATGATTGTAAGCATTTATCACTCTGCGATAAATGCTTACAATTATTTTTAAGTGAAGCTAAACAGCAATAATTTAAGGGCATAAAATATACCTGATGTCTAGCCTTCTTCCTTTTGGAATGGTCGCCATTTAATTTTTTTATAGTGCTACATTACTACCGAAAGATTTTGATTTCTCTGGATTTAAATCCCATAGATGGAAAAAAATATTATTTGAAAAGTAATAATACCATCTATTCATTACAAAAAAGATTGAATAAAGTTTGAAGTACTTAACAAAAATATTTTTATGCTCAATGTAGTCAAAAATTTCACTTTTTTTCTGAAAAGTCAACGCCCTGTCTGTACTTTTTAACCAAACTCGACGTACCTAAAGGGAATCGACATAAAGGGAACGAAATGTCTTACTTATTCCAAATATTGATCAGAGCTATAAACCAAACTTGAACCTCGTTACAAACATCAACTCTTTTTAACCAAACTCGACGTACCTAAAGGGAATCGACATAAAGGGAACGAAATGTCTTATTCCAAATATTGATCAGAGCTATAAACCAAACTTGAACCTCGTTACAAACATCAACTCTTTTTAACCAAACTCGACGTACCTAAAGGGAATCGACATAAAGGGAACGAAATGTCTTACTTATTCCAAATATTGATCAGAGCTATAAACCAAACTTGAACCTCGTTACAAACATCAACTCTGACGATTTTTACAACATAAGAATAACGACAATCGTGTCGTTTGCTTTCTTCGATGTTTTATTTTCTCTAGCGTCGTTGCTTTAGAAGATTTACCGTAATCATGGATACTAAAAAGCTATTTTGTTCATTTTTACGGTTTGTAATTGATTAAAATGACGAAGTAATAGCTGTCTTTCTTCTGCACATACATTCTTGAAGCACTAATCGTTTGCAAAAACAATCTGTTTCAACTTCACAACTTTGTATGCAGATTTGTTTCCATCTTTAATTATTAGTCCTAAACGCATTTTTTTCTGCTCAGGCGGTTAATGTACGTGTTTTTTTCACTACTAGACAATATAATAACACTTTTTCAATAAAAATGACACTATTAAATACACGACAGAAAAACAATGCAGAATGCACAGAGTACTTAATCACTACGTGCAGAATGCAGATTGCAGTGGTTCGTTTCGTCACTTTCGTTCGTAAAATTTTTTTGGTTACCTCTCACTGTCAAATTGACAGCGATATTATAACTTGACAAGGATATTAAAGTATAACTGGATAACAATCTTCGAAGAGGTACCTGAAGTATCTAATCTGTTTTTTTTAATTACCAAGCGATTTGACAAAATAAGGTACTTTTATTAATGGAAACTAACTTAAATATTTTGATTTTGAGTCATAAAATCATTATTTTAAATTAAAATTATTATTAAAATTATCATTTTATTAAATTAAAATTAAAACTCGTAATTTTTAACCTCTATATCACGTGACCGCCGTATACGAGCCGCCATGGTGTGACGTCATATCGGCAACAAGAAGCTGTCAGCATAGTGATAAATTAGGTACTCTGTGACTGTCAGTTCAGTGTAAACTGTAAACAGCTATGCTACGTGTTCCGAATGCCGATCGTAGATAGACGATAGTTGTTTTTACCAATATTACGTCACCAAAATGATGACAATTGACAGCGGTTTCGCGGGAATAATTTAATTTAATGGCAAGAAAGCGTGTTCATTTTGCCGAAATATATTTTTTGTGGCTTTTTATTAGGAAAATCAATATTTTGAAGTACTTTTTCAAACATAGTAGAACACCCTATTATGTTATTGTCAAATGCAAAAATAATGTTACCTGTTCTTTGCTAGTCATGTTTTCATAATTCCGGTAACGTGAATCGTAAGATATTTATTTGTTTAACCAGTCAAATTTATTGTATTAAATTTTTTCAACAAAAATACTGATGGATTAAATTATTAAATATACTTCAATAGACGTTAGGTATCGTAAAGAGAGATTAGAATGGTGGACTTTTCCGATAAACATTTTTACTAAATTAATCAAAAAATTTATACTTGATAGAAATTGGTAGCGATAAGATTATATTTGAATTTCTGGGCATATGAAATAAGTTACATTTTAATTTTAATTACTTCGATATTAGTTTTTAGCACAAAATTCGGAAAATATTAGTTACGCTTTACCGATTGTGGCACATCGCTATTTCAAAAACAATAAAAACTTGCATTACTGGAAATGTCAATTTGCATTGCGGAATTAAAAAACAGAGTATACCCGAAGACGGATGACCATTTTTCTATTGTGTCCATGTGATCTATAGTGGATATATCATTCGATTGTGTTCAAATTTTTATAAGTGCCGTGTACTTAAAATAAAAGAAATTTACCGTAAAAAGTAATACTGTTTCATTACATTATCACCATCAGTTTTCATGATAATAATATGAAGATAATTTTGAAGAAATTATATTAAAATGTGTTATTTCAATATTATACTTCTTTACCACCAGAAAAAAGTCAATAAAAAACATTTTGAAGAACTATATCAAAAAAGGACATAATTTGTTTTAAGTAAGTTAAGTGTACCCTACATGAAGGACAACCTCATCCCTCCTGTGATTAGTCGAAAATGATCATTCAATTGTGACGTCACATTTTCAGGTACCTCTTCGAAGTTTGTGATCCAGTTAGAATATTATATCCATGGTTCTAGCTTTCCTGGCGCCATCTAGCGGATCTTAAGTAGAACTGCATTATCGGTCATTCCCGTTAGATGGCGTTTTCTCCGGTCACAATTCGGCGCGCGCTAGCAATCCACGACAAGTGACAACTCATCATAAATTATCGCCTTTTGGCGGTCGCATCCACGGCATCCATTGAAGTATAATGACATAGAACAGACATCTCGAACAAAATGTGTGTCCCGAAACCGAGATGACGCGTTCTTTTTTCAAACTCTAGAAGGCGATTTACACACTTGCCATAGAGTAAATTTGTATAAGACACTTGCCGAACCACGACAAACAGTCAACGACTCTAAATCTTAAAATGTCAAATCAAATGTCTTAAAATGTCAAATCTCAAATGTTTGATTTAATGTTTAATTTAATTCACTGAGTAATGTAATACACATATGTAATTTATTATTTACCAAAGAGTAGGTCCTATAGTCATTCTTATCGGGCTTATTTATTTGTCCATTAACACGCTTACGGCTTGCCAAGTGTGTAAGCCCGACTCATGATTTTTTTCCATTCAATTCAATTCAATTCGAGTCAATTTATTTGCATATCATTCAAAAATGGCGGGAACATTACACAATAATTGAAATAAATTCGTTTTAGTCATTGAAGTATAATGACATAGAACAGACATCTCGAACAAAATGTGTCCCGAAACCGCGATGACGCGTTCTTTTTTCAAACTCTAGAAGGCGATTTACACACTTGCCATAGAGTAACTTTGTATAAGACACTTGCCGAACCACGACAAACAGTCAACGACTCTAAATCTTTAGCTCTTCCAAATGTTTGATTTAATGTTTAATTGAGTTCACTGAGTAATATAATACACATAATTTATTATTTACCAAAGAGTAGGTACTATAGTCATTCTTATCGGGTTAAAACATTTGACGGTCGATTTAAGTTCATTGAAGTATTTTAGCGTATAGAACCGACACCGCGAACACCATGTATGTCCCAATGCATTGGCGCCACGTGGCTTCAATCTTCAATGCATTCGTTCGATTTTGAAAGGAAAACCGGGGCTCAATTTTGAAAATCGAACCTCCCGGGCGGGACACACATTTTGTTCGAGATGTCTGTTCTATGACATTATACTTCAATGGTTACCATGAGTGTATTCTGTTCTGTCCCTTTTAGAACAAACATGTCGCACCCCTAGATGAAAACCCCACTAAATCAAAAAGTATGCGTTTTGAGTTAGTGGTGTTTTCGAATTGCTGACTCGAATACCTACACGGAGATATAACTCACGTAACGATACCTTAAACCGTTGTCGAAAAATGGCACGAAGTGCTGCTTTATTTGAATGACCTTACCCCAAACGGCGCGAACACTACTCCACCATTTTTAGTTGTCTCCCGGTCGACGCAGGTGGAGTACGATTGCATAGTGGGATATTTTGAGTTGCAGGAGTTTACGTGAAATTTGATTAGGTAAGTGACATGTTTATTTTGAGATGATTGGGTTTTGCTGAAATTTCACTGATAATAATAATAGTTTATTTCGATTTTTAGGGGTTTAGATGAGATTATATTGCAATTTTTTTTTTTGATATTTTGATTTACTCAGATTTACATGAAAGTAAACCTAAATTTCGATTTAACGTAGTTTTGTTGAATTTTAATTCTAACTTCGTTTATTCTTGTCTGTTTAGTGATATATGTACTTTTAATAGAGAAATAGGTTGTTAGTGACATTTTTAATTGATTTTATTATTTGTTATAAAGTTATGAAAAACAATACGTGATATTTTTGGATTTTTTGAGTTGGTTGACTTTACTTGATTTATTATTGAATATGAACATTGTTTATTTTTAGGACAATAAAAGGCTGTGAAAAACTCATGTTAGAATTGATAAACGCATAAAAAGAGGACCCTGGCCACTAAGAACTCTGCCATCACCTGGTAAGGATATGCTCAATATAGTAAAGGAGCCTGAGTTGCCAGCTGAAGGAGCTTCACCACCCAGCATTTTAGAATCTTCGTTAATTCTAGATAAGCAGTAACATTCTAACTAATATTAGTTCAGTAGCTGTACATTTTAGGATTTTGTAATGACAGGTAAGGAAATAAGAATTTTTTAAAGTATAAAAGAGATATTTTTTTAAAGTACATTTATGTGATTATTTAAAAATGAATAATTAATATTTATTTATAATAATTCGTGTACGATCTCAGTTTGTTTTATAGGACATAATATTTTTATAACACTTAGTACAAACGAATTTTTGCTGTAATAAAATTATAACAACTTTTTGCATAAACATTTGTTTTATTTCTACCATTTAACCATTCTAGTGCATAATGCACTTAAATAAAAATAAAAAATAAAGCTAGTGTTCCTAAGCTTACCAGGTTGTGCATAGCAAAACCCTCAAAAAAAAGTTTTATCTTATTTCTGAGGTGAAAAGTAATGTACCTATCTCATTTTTATTTCAGATAAAGTAAAGTAACTCTACTTAGTGCACAAAAAAGTAGCTTACTCCTGCTGCAAAAGTAGAGTAACTAAAAAATCTCGATTTTCTTAGGATTTGAACAGCCAATATACAAATAAAATAATTCAAAAAGCATTATAAAATGGTACCTTTATGTATATATTATTAGATTTTTGATATCTTTCCTAACTATTCTAAAATCAGTTTTTCGGTATTTCTGAAAAATTAAGTTTTTTGATTTACCGGAGTCTTCAATCTAGGGGTGCGATGTATTCACGCGTTTTAAGTCAGCTGGCAGTTTGACATAGATTCAGATTTCAGACGTTTATGTAGGATTGTTTATGTCATAAGGTTTCTGAACGAAGGAGTGTGAGATTGATGTATGGTAGGATGAATGAAAGGAAGGACCGGAAGCGAAGGAAGTGAGTGGATGAATGCAAGAGGGCGAGTCTGAGATGAAGGTGCAAGACGTAATAAGGTGTCTAAAATTGTTAAAGGTGTTAATAAAAGTCTCAAATATTTTCGCTGGTTTATTTCCATTCCCACAATCTTGGGCGCTCGTCCGGGATGGAAATAAATCTTTAGTTCGCGAAAATAAAGTCGTGATAAAAGTAAAAGTTGATTCGCGAAGTCGGTACCGCGTGGCGTGTGTCGTAGTCGCAAAGTTAATCGCGAAAAATACATGCGCGGGACGAGAAAAGCAAAGGCGGAGCAGTCTGAGCACTCCGAGCAGACTGAATCTGAAGGTGAAATGACGGCCAAGCATACTGAAAATAAGTCGGCGGCGAAGAGTGGTGTGCCAAGCACGTGGGGCGCAATGGCGGCAGACGATGCAATAATTCCTCGCTTCGACGGCAGTAATAAAAGTTATACGTCGACTAAATGGATCGAAGACATCGATGATAACGCGGAAATATTCGGATGGACGTCTGCGCAGAAGTTAATAATTGCTCGTCGTGCATTAACGGGTACCGCGGCTCTTTGGCTAAGAACCGAAAAAGTGTTCAAGACGTACGAAGAATTCAAGGAGGCTTTACTAAATGAATTTCCAGTCAGAGTGAATTCTAAAGAAACACACGAGTTAATGGCATCAAGAAAAAGAAAAAGTAACGAAAGCTACTATGAGTATATGCTCGTGATGAAAGAGTTGGGCAAGAAGGCTAACTTCCCCGATGATGTAATCATCCAGTACATCGTGGATGGAATAATCGACCTGGAGAGCAACAAAGCAATTTTATACGGCGTTACGACGTTCAGTACATTAAAGGAGAAATTAGCCATTTATGAAACTATGAAAAAGAACAGTGTACACAGGAGGCCCATTCCGTCAGTAAATCAGGCAGGAAAAAATGATCGACGTTGTTACAAGTGTGGTGTCATTGGACATGTAGCAAGTGCATGTAGAAATGGTGTAAAATGTTACAAATGTAATAAGTTCGGCCATATTGCAACTCATTGTACCGGCGGCGGCGCGGGAAGCGACAGTAGCGACACCAGGCGGAGACAGGTCGGCCAATATCAAAATTCAACTCTGAACGAACAACAGAATGACGGAGTTCGCGCCGATCGGAATCATTCGTCAAGTTGGCAGCACCGCACGATGTGTGTGACGTCAGATGAACGTCAGACTGAAATCCAAGATGGAAGTCCGTCAATGTCTGTCAATGGAAATACGACATTAAACGTCAACGTCATCGATCATAGCGCCGACGTTTGTGATTGTCACCGAGATGCCACAAATAAATCTTTGAAGAACTTGAATATTGGCGGATTGATGATCGAAAGTTTGATCGATACTGGAAGTGATGTGAATCTAATTAGCGAAGAACTATTCTTTAAAGTGGACATAGTGTCGTTTGTGCGTGAAACTCTAAAATTTTCAGGCTTAGGTTTAAAAGAAGTTCAATCATTGGGTAAAGTTGAATGTGACTTAAACATCGATGGGTATCAGTTTCGTCTAAGATTTTATGTAGTTCCAAAAGATGCAATGCCTTATAGAGTTATTTTGGGGCAGCCGTTTATCCAATCTACAACGCTGGTTCTCAATAAAGGATCCGTAAGTGTGATGCCTTCATTATATCATAACAATTGTGTGCTATCTATCATTCCAGAAGGTCATGGCATGTCGGTTGGTTACGTCCCAGACCAACAATTACGCGTCCAAGTACAACAATTGATACAGAACTACAACCCTTTACAAATTAAAGACGCTCCTATTGAAATGAGAAGCATTCTTAAGGATGAAATCCCTGTAGTTCAAAGGCCTAGACGATTGGCGATCGTGGAACAGCAAGAAGTGGACAAACAAGTTGGTGAGTGGTTAAGTAAAGGTATTATTAGACCCAGCTTTTCTGAATATGCAAGTCCGGTGGTTTTGGTCCGAAAAAAGAATGGAGCTGTGCGCATATGTGTGGATTATCGTAAGATAAATGCTAAGATGGTAAAAGATGAGTTCCCACTACCAGTAATTGATGACCATTTGGATAAGTTGTTGAATGCTAAGGTTTTCAGTAAAATTGACCTCAAGGATGCATTTTTTCACTTAAAAATAAATGAAAATTGTATAAAGTACACGTCATTTGTCACACAAAGTGGTCAATATGAGTTCACAAGGGCTCCGTTCGGATTGTCGATTTGTCCGAGCTATTTTACCAGATTCATTACTTCTATTTTCAGAGATTTAGTTTCAAGAGGTGATATACTAATCTTTATAGACGATATTATAATACCTACTGTTGATTATAAAGAAGGAGTGGTAAAGTTACAAAAGGTTTTGGAAATAGCAGCTAATTATGGATTACAAATTAATTGGAGTAAGAGTGAGTTACTTGTTACTAAAATTGAATATTTAGGACATGTGATAGAAAATAATACTATAAAACCTTCACCTGAAAAGACAGATGCTGTGATGAAATTTCCACAACCAAACACACGTAAAGAACTGCAAAGCTTTTTAGGGTTAGCCTCTTATTTCAGAAAATTTATTGAATGTTTTGCCAGTATCGCACAACCCCTTACAGATTTGTTAAAAAAGGATAAATATTTTTACTTCGGCGAGAAAGAAAAGATTTCATTTCATTCTTTAAAGCAAAAGTTATCAGAACAACCTGTATTAAAGATCTTTAACCCTGTTTATGCAACGGAATTACATACTGATGCTTCACAGGTGGCATACTCTGCGATTCTAATGCAAAGAAATCCAGATGATGATAGTTTACATCCCGTTTACTACATGAGCAGAAAAACAACAGATGCTGAACGGAAGTACACTAGCTATGAATTGGAGGCACTAGCAATTGTCGAAGCAGTGAAGAAATTCAGAAAATATTTAATTGGTATACCTTTCAAAATTGTAACTGATTGTTTGGCATTTGAAATGACCCTTAAGAAAAAAGATTTGATTACCCGAGTGGCTAGATGGGTTTTACTTCTGCAAGAGTTTGATTACAGTATTGAACACCGTGCTGGTTCTCGAATGCGTCACGTCGACGCACTAAGCAGAAATCCTTATGTCGGTTCAGTGGTAACGACTATTCAGAATCAAATTAGATTAGCACAAGATCAAGATGAGAACTTACAGGCTATTAAAGAAATTTTAAGGAAAGATAATTTATATAAAGACTATTGGCTTTCTAATAATGTTCTGTATAAGGGAGATCAACATTTGCTGGTCATACCCGAGACGATGGAGAGAGAAATTATAAGTAAGGCGCACAGTAATGGTCATTTTGGGAGACAAAAGATGAAGGAATTGATTACTAAGGAGTATTTCATAAAGGACATTGATAAAAAGATTGATACCTACTTATTAAATTGTATACCTTGTATTTTAGCTGCACGGAAGAGTGGAAAACAGGAGGGATTCTTAAACCCGATACCTAAAGAGAGTTCACCTCTACATACTTTACATATTGATCACATAGGACCTCTCTCTGCGACTCAAAAACAGTATAATTACATACTCACTATAATAGATGCTTTTACTAAATTTGTTTGGTTATTTCCAGTAAAATCAACCACAGCGAAGGAGACATTGGCTAAGCTTTGTATACATCAGCAGACATTTGGGAACCCTAACAGAATAATATCTGACAGAGGAACGGCATTTACGAGTAAGGACTTTCAGGAATACTGCCAGGAACAAGATATTCAGCATGTTATGGTAACTACTGGAGTACCAAGGGGAAATGGTCAAGTGGAGCGCATACATAGGACCTTAATACCCATTCTAACCAAGTTATGTCTGGAGGATAAAAGTATGTGGTACAAGCATGTAAGCAAAGTTCAGCGCGCTCTCAACAGTACTTATCAAAGAAGTATAAACACAACCCCGTTTAATTTACTAATTGGGAGGAACATGAGAAGTAAAGAAGATGTTGAAATTGTAGAGTTGTTAAATCAAGAATCTGTAGAATTATACAATGAAGATAGAGAAGAATTAAGAAGGAAGGCTAAGGGACAAATTTTCAAAATTCAGCAAGGAAATAGAAAACAGTATAATAAAAATAGGAAGGAGAGTATGAAATATCAAGTTGGCGATTTAGTAGCAATTAAAAGGACTCAGTTCGGCCCTGGGTTGAAGCTCAAACCAAAATATTTAGGACCTTACCAAGTAACTAAAGTCAAGAGAAATGACAGATATGACGTATCTAAGATGGATATGGGCTATGGAGGGACCAAATCATACCTCGACATGTGCAGACCATATGAAGGGATGGTCCACAAATCTGGATCATAGGTCCTGTATTGATATTTTTCTCATTTTAAATTATTTTATTTATCATTTCATTTCGACTTGTACTTAATTTCATAAGGTATCGCATCTTGGAGGGGGAACTGTGTCAGAATGAATATAACTTTTTTATTTACCAATGTATCATTATGTAAATTGTGTAACTTCAAATTGAAACTTTCTAACTATCAATACTAAGTTGAATTTAATTGATGTTTAACCTTTGCTTAAAAATAGTTTATTGTTGTGTAAAGTTTGTTTTAAAATAGAGTAACCATTGTGTAACCTTTGCAAAAATTTTTGAAGTATTGTTCATTTAAGTAAGAAGTAGTTTATTTTAATTTAACCTTTGTTTAAAAAAAAAATTTGTTGAACTATTGTTAGTTAAGTAGTTTAATTTAATGTGCTTTGTAATGTAATCTCAATACTTGTATGGATGGGGACTGATTGGAATTTAGATTTGTATAATTTGTGTAGATGTTTATATTTGTATAGCGTGTCTGAGGCCAGACCTAACCAGGATGGCCGAGTGTAGGATTGTTTATGTCATAAGGTTTCTGAACGAAGGAGTGTGAGATTGATGTATGGTAGGATGAATGAAAGGAAGGACCGGAAGCGAAGGAAGTGAGTGGATGAATGCAAGAGGGCGAGTCTGAGATGAAGGTGCAAGACGTAATAAGGTGTCTAAAATTGTTAAAGGTGTTAATAAAAGTCTCAAATATTTTCGCTGGTTTATTTCCATTCCCACATTTATGTAAGTAGGTAGGTAGTTGCGGGTAAAAATGGCAAAATAAATAAAAAGTATACACAGACAGATTTACATTTTATTTGACTTCATCGTAAGTACTATAGACAACTATCTGCTGAGGTCACAATACTAATATATTAATTAGTTCAATGACTATATCCTACACAAATATTGTCACATACAGGAACTTCGCTTTGTTAACCACTAAGTATTTATTTAATTTATATTAATACTTAAGTAGATCATTCACAGTTATTAGTATTATACATGTTATTTGAATATAAATAAAGTTTTTAGGATAAATTAATACACGGAACTAAAATTGATGCAAAGTAATATTTAGGGTAAAATATTTAGGTAATTGAAGTTCTATTATACACGAAAGAAACTGTACAAATCACATAGGCTCTCTAAAGAACCTCTTATTTCCTCCTGCTATTTTAAAATCGATATAAGCGCACGGTCGAGTGGTGGTTCTAATGGGAAATCTGAACTATTACAGATTACAATCTGGTGTGATAGATTGCATATTTGCTTCATTTTTCAGTCATGATTCACTAAACAAAAATAAAATCGGCAGTCAGCACGTGTAATTGTTCTAACACATCAAAACACTATCGTATTTTATAAAATTACAATCCAACTACTTTTCGAACGCGACAAACTGTCTAGTAACTAAGTATATAGTATGTCGAATAAATGTGAAGACATGCCATATTTAATAAACTTAAAAAATCACATAGGGCAACACTCTTTGAAGTAAAACAAGGCGGGGCAAAATGTGGTATGTTTTATAATATTTTGCAGTAGAATTTAAATTTTGTCTTAAGTCACATTTTGCTCTACCTTACGTTAAAAATATTCGACGCCCTATACATTCACAGTTTAATACATTTACACAATCGTTTTAACCATTCTACCACAACATTTAATCTTAGGGAAGAATAAGTGGCAATACTAACACTAATAAACCAAGTGTTCTTAGATAAGTGAAATTAAAAAAAGAGCTCACCACAAGAATTTCAAAAAGGTTTATCATATGTTTTTGACAGCAAGTGGTTTTTTTTTAATTTTTATATATATGTGTATTCTTCCTTTGCACACTGAGTTTGCCTGACCAATGCAATTCTCCTCTTTATGGGTCTGCTATAAGAGATTCCTCCATGGGATAAGCAGTGCCCTAGTACTAAATTCACTTTTGTAATTATTCTTTTAATTATTTGTGTGTACTGAATAAATAAATAAATAAATAAGGGTACAACAACCCCCTTCCAACCTGCTGCTGATGCTATGGAATAATTTTTCATTTCATCATGAAGCGTCTGATGAACGCATAAAACAAAAAAGCATTCCGACCAAAGTCACAGACTTAAAAAAAGAACAGACGGATTGTCAGCAACAAATTCAGTGAACGGTGGTTCACTGAATAGTAATACCATAGTAATACCAACTCCTCTATTCGTACAAGTATCACACGCACACATTGGACACCATGCTGTTATTAATCCACCGCCATTACCGCGACCGCACTAAAAATTAGGTACGCACACATGGTAAGCGGGCGGCGTCACTCTCGAAAAGACAAGGTGACGTCTGGTTCTTTTTTCAAGTCTGTATTACCAAAGATTGTTATTTTCGCTGAGACAATTATTATTATTTTCATTGTATCGCGAACAAGATTAGAAATCCATTGGAAAATGTTTCATAACTTAAAACGAAATTTAATTTTAGTAATTAAGACTTAATTATTAACATTTACACAATAGGGATGTTGACTAATTTTAGGATTCAATTTTATTTTATAGATAGAACCTCAATATTCACGAAAAAAATATTATAAAAATAATAATCTTCAATTTAAAAAAAAATTATAAATAAAAATCATTATCAAATTTCCCACTAGAAACGTCACGTGACGCCACTAAACTATATTCAATACTATCTGTCTACTAAGTTTGTTGAATTTCCAAATAAAATTGTTCCAATGACGTCATATTCTCAAAATGGCGTTTGAGGTCACGTGACAGTGAGTACAATTTTTAACATTTTAAATTAATGATATTTAATTTATTGTGATTGATTTCAATAAAATAATCATATTTTAGGCCTTTAAATGTTACCACTAATATTTTAGACATAAATTTATATTAATTTATAATTAGTGTCAACATCCCTGTTTCACACTGCAGGTAATTAAGGGGTTTTCAAGAAATGCTTACAAGTTACTTTAAACTGCAATCTGTACAAGAAATATGATGCGGCAATTAAATTTTAACGCTAAATTCGTAAAATATCTATTTTAATAAATAATTATTCATATTTTAAATTTAACTGGAACTATGTCGTTTTTAAAACGAATTATTATTTTTAGGTATTTATTTAATATGTTAACTGTAATCTAAGGAAGATGGAAAAAGTAAGTACACCATAGACTAAGAATAGAACAGATTTTAAATGTATTTATACAATACTTTTCCTACACAGTTTTTTAATCGATTTGTAATACCTATGTGGCGATCGGTACGGCATCTTTTATGTATTAATTTCTATAACTTCTCATTTGTAACACAATATTCAATCTCCTTGTAGATATACTCGTAATAATATATGCTGGCTGTTTTCTACTTTTATATTTTTATGTGTTTTTATAATTTGGTTTTTGTACAGATAGACTATAAAGATTCAGAGATTCCTACAGACAGAGTCAAAAATATTTTTTCAGAAGACGAAAAGTTCGTTTTTATTCTTATAATATTACATAGCGGGATAACCTAAATACTATAATTGGTTCCCGCTATACCTATATTTATTATGGTTCAGTCAGACCATAAATCGTAACCAACTGAATTAGAATCTCAATTTTTAGCATGTGTATCTCAGGCATTATTCAATGTTTAAAAATAAAATATAATACATTAAGTAAAATATATTACATTAGACTGTTTTTTCTGATCGGCACTATTTTGAAGTTAGTAGACTAGACATCCACTGGTACCTCACATACTTACTGATTATTCTAGAAAATTTTTATCAGCCAGTATAATTTAGAATGCCCCCTAAACATCGTATCACAAATTATATAAATTATGCATGTACGGGACAAGCCCTACGCAATCATGTATACAGTATCAAAAAGTGCAGCGCTTGTACATCAGCGCGCTTATGCGTTTATGTATCAACATTAAATCTAATCTAATACCTTTAAACGAGCAATTCTTGTATATATATATATATATAATTGGAATCTCGGAATTGGCTTCAACGATTTTCATAAAATTTAGTATATAGGGGGTTTCGGGGGCGATAAATCGATCTAGCTAGTATTTATTTTTAGAAAATGTCGTTTTATCGGTATTTCAGGCAATGATAAACTTCTACAATATACCTACTCTTCCCGACATCTATTGGCAAGTAGCAATACTAAAGCTACTTCAGTAAATGGCGTTGTTAAGCAACACGAAACCGAGCAAAGCTCCGTCATCCGGATATTAAATCAGTATATGAGCAACACTGGAAACGGGAAGTTTTATCATCCAACAACCCGTACAATGCAGTAACAAATATACTATAATTATGTTATAGATAGGTACCAATTTTCTGTATCAAAAGTTAAGTTCGCAATATTAGTTATGATTTAATATTAACCAAATATAAAAATAGGTTGCATAGGTAAAGTAGGTATGTTCTTAATTTTATTTAAATTTTTATTAATGCTTACGCCGAACCGAGTGCCCGACAATAAAATAATCTATGAATGGAGTAGTTACCTAATTTTAATACTACCCGTTTTATTATTACAAAAAATATGTACACAATAAATGAGGTTCTTAGTTGAATGCTGAAGTGATGGGACTTTTCCGTAAATATAATAATAATAAGTATTATTATGTGAATTATATCATAACTAGCGGTTGCCCGCAGCTTTGCATATGGAAATTATGTTTTAACTTATTCAAACACTTATCCTGTTTTCCCGGGAAACCTTTTATTTTTCAGGTGAAAAGTTGTCTAAAATATGACCCAGGGTATCAGTAACAACTTTACCAATTTTCATCGAAATCCGTTCAAGGGTTTTTATGTGATGCCCGGACAGACAAACAGACACTTTGAGTTGTATTATAGTATAGATAATTATCGATCGCAATGTTATTACGAATAAATATTCTACATAGCCTTATAAATCTTCTACAGAGGTTTTCTACATACTTTTGAATTAATTATATTATTTACATTTATTTTGTAATTTGGCACGCAGTAAGTAAGTAAGTACCTAATAACTTATATGTTTTGAAAATCAGAACGATTTTTACATTTTCGCGGATATTTACATTTATGCGGTGCGTTTATAGGTCTAACATTTTTTTCGGTTTTCTTTTTAGAGTACGAAATACGCGCCAAAATAATACACTACTACAGTATAGTTGTGTAGGTATATTATTTATTATATAAACAACTACATGTAGTTCCTTTTCTACCCCGCTACGTGGCGCTGATGTGTGTAATTCCATCGTCATAAAACTGTATTGATTGATATGATTCTGATATTTTAAAAAATAGAAAAGAGTATACAATATTAAATCGATTTAACGTTATTTTAAGCAAAAATGTATAAAAAGTTTGCTTCACTTTTGCTTTATATTCACTTTATATTCATCCCTTTGACATTGAAATGACATTAACTTAAAAAAATCCTACTAAAAGTATTATGTATTGAACGTTTTTGAAATATCAATTTAACAGGCAAGTTTTTAAAGTAAAATGAACATTTAACAATTGCCCAGTACATTTTTTCACCGTTTAGCGTCACAGTTAAATATGTAGAAGAAAATCAAAAGCAAAAATATCCAAAGTAGATACCTACTTATTTCTCAGGGTTTCCTGATAGATTGGCTCCAAATTACGTACGGTACTGTGATTACCTGCTAAGACGGAACCTAATTAAGTTTCAGTTTGTAAGTACCCATTTCTTTAAGGAGACGTCAATCAGGCCTATGATTGTTCATCCAATGTCAAGTGTCCATCTTCAGGTTCCTCTTCGAAGCTTGCCATCCAGAGACCTTAGTGCGAGTTGTACGTGACATAACGGGCTCGGTACGTCACTGCGAGTTGGCTACAATTTGTATGGGACCGATGCTTTTCTTTTCACTGCCGCTAGATGTCTCTGCTTCGGTCCCATACAAATTTTAGCCAACTCGCAGTTACGTAGCGAGCCCTTTATGTCACGTAAAACTCGCACTAAGCCCACAGATATAGTATATGGTAGGTTCTTGCTATGGACGGAGGTCTCATCATATAAAAAGTAATGCTTATCAGAGCGGTACATAGTTTTATGCGATATTTATGGTAGGTAAGAACTCAACCGTACCTTCTAACCGATAAAAACTATAGTTTCAATTTAACGACGAATCGAATATATCGAAACGCATAATCGATACAACATCGATATCATATATTAATATGTCAAAACAATATACCTATTACTTGGAACCGTATTTGTCAAAGGAACCTTCAATAATAAAATAATAATAAATAAGTAAATACAATTCACTAATACGACAAGTTGTCCCTGATGAAGGCTTGTCGCCTGCGCTCCTTGCGGAGACACTTGCCCCACCAGGAGCGCTCCGTGCAGACCTTGACGGGCTTCAGCACGAAGCACTGCGTCTGGATGATGTTGAAGAACAGCTTCCCCACCATGTTGGAGACGGACGTGTCTGCCAGCTTGAGGCACGCGCGGAACCTGGAAATGTTGTGGTAGACGTGTTAGTTATTGATACAGGATGTCTTGCAACTAACTAGCGATAAAAATTGCATAAAATATACCTAATTTTATCGACAATAATACCCACATGTCCCCCACGCCTCCGGTCTGTTAGGACTGATTCCTATATTGTACTGATTTCATAATGAACAAATATCAAAATCACCTTTTCCCAAAATGACTGATTTTCTAAATGTCTTTGTTTTAGAACGCCGGAAACTTTTATTGTCTGACAGAAAAGGTACAGTCACGAGCATAAATATATTACTATGGACACGTCAGCAATAATATCTACTCAAGAATGCGTTCAATAATATTTATCTGCACGGACGCAACAAAAATATGTGATATTCATAGACAGCATATTAAAGTGACGACAAAATTAGGTATCTGATAAAAAAGTACATCAAATAATTGTGACAACCACTCAAAGCAAAAATATGTGACGACATTAGTAACAAAATAATGTGATCACCCTCGGAGTGCAAATATATGTTTGCCGTCTAATTCTACGTTTCTGTAAGCATTTACATTGATTCCTCAATCATAATTATGCATAAATATATGACGTTCAATAGTTGGCAAAAATATCTGACGTGAATCTTTTATTTTTATGCTTTTTACCCGACTGCGCGTCGCAAAGCAGGGTAATGTGTTTATCAGTCTATGTATGTTCCTATGTGGCGACGCGTTGTAGAGAAACGGGTTGACCAATTTTGATGATTCTTTTTTTATTGGATACCTACTTCATTTGAAGTCGGTTATTTTTTTGTTAAAATTGTAGATTATTATAGATATATAAGATTGACGTTGTTTAAGAATAATATTGTTTTGTTTCATACAGAGAGTAGAATTTTTGTTGTTTAAATATAAGATTTAAAAATAAAGTGTTACTGACTGTACATGAATTTGACAGTTTTATTTCCGGCATTCTGAAACAAAGACATTTAGAAAATCAGTCATTTTGGGAAAAGGTGATTTTGATATTTGTTCATTATGAAATCAGTACAATATAGGAATCAGTCCTAACAGACCGGAGGCGAAAAAAGTAGACTGACTTGTCATATTGTCTAACTCTGACGGCTGACCTGACTGACACACAATTATAATAACTTTAAATGTAGTTGTTTAATAATTGTTATAATTTTGATTGATTTGAATTTTTTTAAATTTTGAATATTTTATTTTAATGCATGTTTCAAAAATAGGTGTTAAGTATCTTGTCCCATATAAATCCTAATACCTACTTAGATCTTTGTTTGATTAAATAAATTACTTATCACAAAAATAATGTTTTATTTCATTACAATGCCAATAAAAGTTCAAAAATGTAACATACATAGTAATAGCATAGACTCAATATCTGTCAATCAAAAAAGTGGACATATCATATTTTGGGTTACCCACAAACGAACAGACGAGGCATATGACGGTAGCTACGTCCATGACTCCAACGACACCCGCATTAGGTATTCAATTGTATTAAAATAGTAGCAACTAATTCTTCAATAATAATTTCGTGGACAAGAACAAAATAATATTCTAAATTACAGTCAAAGCTCTAATAGGTACTGAAAGCGACAAAATTCACTACCACAAAAGCATTTACAAGTACTAATGTGCTAAAATCTACAATAGTCCTATAAGGGGTAATCTTAACCTAACAATTACCTAACCTCATTTAATATTACCTTCGGCATGCGGCTTCGGTCGTTTTTAGAATTAGGTACAAATTAAAATAACAAACTTAACAAAATAAATTTTTACAATATATAGTATATTTTTTAAATTTTGCAGTGTTATATTTATATTTATATATAAATTAGTATATTTATATTTATATATAAATTAGTATATTTATATTATATTATATTTATATATAAATTAGTGTTTACAATGTTATATAACAAAATATTATAGGTCGTGTTAAATAATAGAATATTATTAATTTAACATTATTAATTTATTAAGTATACCTTAACATAATTTTTTATTCAGTCTGATCTCATCCTTAGTCAGAAATAGAATTTAAAAGTAAAAGGGTATAAAGTACAATAAGGATATAAAGATACAAGATATAATAAACGTAGGATATGGCAGGATATGGCCATGTGGTAAAACCATTAACGAGATATTCCTTGGCCATAATACTTCCGTTTCATTTAAATTGCACGCCACTTTACTGCAGCGCCACCTGTCATCGTTCGCGCCAACTTTATGACGTCCAGCTGTAATTTCGCGCCAAAATCGCCATTTTGACAAAATTGTTCATAAATTATCTTATCAAAAAAGTTACAAAGGAAACGTTGTTAACTATACTAGTTACTACTCATTTTTAAGTATAGTGAACGAGTGGAATTCATATTATAATGAATTACAATGTTAGGCATTTTCCCAGTGACAATTTTGGTAGGAGCAATATAAAACCTTACACATCTATGTATACTTATAACTGACTTATTCATCATCGCCGAGTGTAAACTATTGAAGTTGGACCCATGATCTTTGATCAGTAGAGTTATTTTTTGGAGTACACTCACTAAGGAAGGATTTTTGGAAATTAAATCCCTAAGAAACTGTATAATTTTTTTAATTCCATCCATTGAAGTATGTTGTTGTTGTTGTTGTTGTTGTATGTGTGTTGTTGTTTTGTTGTACTAGCATACAGAACCGACACCGCGAACACCTTCGATTTTGAAAGAAGTTGGCTCAATTTTGAAAATCGAACCTCCCGGGCGGGAGACATTTTGTTCGAGATGTCTGTTCTATGACATTATACTTCAATGATTCCATCTAGTCTTTTCGTTATTAGGTATGTCCTAAAATTAGACTCGCCATTCATCCAGATCGCTGACAAAATAACGCGATAAAAGTTCAATAAAATAGACAATAAGCCCCACTCGAAACCGTCATTCATTTTAATGCCACACGACCTCTATAAAGCATTCCTATAAAATCCTCTGCAGTCGAATAATCTATGGAGGAGATAAACTATTAATTTTCACTCATAAAAAAATATTTATTGCCTTGCGTCTGAAGCAATATAAATAGTCGTTTTCAGTTTACCCATCAAAAGAATCTTGCGAGTCTTTACAAGCCCTAGTATAAAGTTAAATCACCTTGTTCCTAATTCCTACTAATATTATAAACGTGAAAGTTTCTGAGGTTGTGGATGTTTCTTACTCTTTCACGCAAAAACTACTGAACGGATTTTGACGAAATTTATCACACAGATAGACCATGATCTGGGACAACATAAAACATACATTTTATCCCAAAAAATCGATAGTATCAAGCATTTTAAAGTGAATAGATAGTAAGACAAGTTTCAACCCTTTTACTGTCACAGCTGTTAATTATACCACAATAACAACAAAGTTAATACAGATATAGTACAGTGAAATAATCTGTATATTATCTATACTAAGTAATATTATAAAGAGGAAAGATTTGATTGTTTGTTTGCATTGAATAGGCTCTGAACCGATTTGAAAAATTCTTTCACAGTTGGGAAGCTACACTATCCTCGGGTGACATAGGCTATATTACATTTTACTATTTTACTATTTTTCCCGAAGCGAAGCGAGGGCAATTTCCTAGTAAGATGTAAAGGGCAAAAGTGATTGTCTGATGTATCAACGCACAGGCCAAACCCTTAGGAATGGAAACTTATCGCACACGTATTCCTCTTATGACGTAGGTGACTAAGGAAGGATTTTTCAAAATTCAACCCCCGAGAGGGTGAAATAGGGGATAAATATGATAAGCATAATAGGGATGTTGTCACTAATTATAAATTAATATAAATTTATGTCTAAAATATTAGTGGTAACATTTAAAGACCTAAAATATGATTCTTTTATTGAAATCAATCACAATAAATTAAATATCATTAATTTAAAATGTTAAAAATTGTACTCACTGTCACGTGACCTCAAACGCCATTTTGAGAATATGACGTCATTGGAACAATTTTATATGGAAATTCAACAAACTTAGCAGACAGATAGTATTGAATATCGTTTAGTGACGTCACGTGACGTTTTTGGTGGGAAATTTGATAATGATTTTTATTTATCAATTTTTGTTTTTAAATTGAAGATTATTATTTTTATAATATTTTTTTCGTGAATATTAAGGTCATATCTATAAAATAAAATTGAATCCTAAAATTAGTCAACATCCCTATTACTGCGCGCAAAGCTGCGGGCAACAGCTAGTATAAATTTGAAAAAAGAAACGATTGTCTTAAAGAAGATTAACTTACAAATACAAATACATAAACACACACACACACACACACACACACACACACACACACACACACACACACACACACACAAATACACACATACACACGCACGCACGCTCGCACACACATGCATGCCGGACACAAACCGTAACTTAGTTCAGTATTTAAGTTTCTGATTTTAAGTGATGTAAAAATCTTATTAGAAATGAAGTTCTTTAAACCAAACTTCGTACATGACTATATAAACGCGCATACTTTTGTTTTCATTTAATTATTACTTAGCGTTTCTCCACACTCCTGGGACAGCTGGACACTTCAGACATAACACTTGAATACTGCGACCGAACAAGACATAAATCCCACGACTTTTTGGCAAATCAATACCTACTCGTTGCAAGAATTTACAAACAAAAATCTTCGAGATTCCTTCTAAGAATCGCCGCACAACGTCTGCGAATCCTGGGAATGTTGGAGCGACCGACATGAGATTTTTTACTGTAATTGTATAATTCATTGTAATTGAGGAGTGACTAATCAAAAACCAATAATTCCAGTTTCTAAAAAAAAAAGAAACACTTTTTTTTCTGATCGTGATGAAAATATTGAAATTTATTAAATACTTCATTCGGTTTGATTCAAAAATCAATAATTTCTATAGTAAAAGAACCCTTCAAAAGTTTAATCATCAATAAGGATCAAATCAATCAATAAGGATCAAAAGCCAATAATTTCTTTTAATAAGCATTTCTTGTAATAAGTTTTTTGCTTTTTCTCTAAAATAACTTAGAATGGAAATATTGGTTTTTGATTAGTCACTCCTCAATTATAATATACTAGGTCATTGCTTGCGTTTTCTGAGATATTATAATAAGTACTGTGTATCTTATTCAACATCATGGTCTGCCTGTATGCTAAACATGAAAACCATTTAGTGCTTTTGCATGGAAGTGTAAGAAACATACATACAAAGCAAAGCAACAACCCGTAATTGTCCCATTCGGCTCGGGGTCTCCTCTCACAATGTGAGGGGTACAGACCATAGTCTACCACGCTGGCCAAGTGCGGATTGGTAGACTTCACACACCTTTGAGAAAATTATGGAAAACTACGGGGTGTGGGTTACCTCACAATATTTTCCTTCACCGAAGCAAGTGATAATTAACTTGTAATACGCACATAATATTTGACAATTAGAGGTGCGTGCCAGGATTTGAACTCGGGCCCCTGGATTCGGGAGACCAACGTTCTAACCGCTAGACTATCACTGCTTTTTCCATCCATACAAACTATCACATTTATAAGGATTTTTTTATTAGGATTTTACCATGAAGCTATATTTGCTTCATGGATTTTACTATGAAAGGCAAGCAGACATTGGAGCCACATGTCAGGCCAATACTGAAAATCGGCGAAACTTGTGATGGATCCTTGCAAGAGATGGGCCTACAGTTTGTTGCTGGTATTTTAGTTTTTCTTTCTTTTTGTACGCTTTTTTATTGAAATTTTGATAAAAATAATTAATAGTGACCAGAAATTGAAGTGAAGCGCTCACAGCCCGGCGGCTTGCGTCGATCCTAAGTGATCGACAAAGTTAAGCAACAGCGGGAGCGGGCGGTAGTTGGATGGGTGACCGATAGTATAATTCTTGAGCGTTTCCGAGCTCCGGAGGGCACGTAAAGCCGTCGGTCCCGGTTGTTCATAAGATTACAGTCGTTAAGCCATGTCGGAGGCCCTCGGGCGGTTTGAAAACTTTCGAAACTCGCGTTGGCCACTAACCCCTCCACCAATCCGCACTGGAGCAGCGTGGTGGAGTATGCTCTAGGCCTCCTCAAGAGGAGAGATCCGTGCCCATTAATGGGTTGAAGCCAACCAGAAATTAAGTTTGCCATTAATTGATTATAAAATTCTTTTCATTTTGTGTCAGCCTTATTTTAAAATTAATTAGGATAAAAAGACCCTAAAATTGTTTACATATAGGAATCATCTAAAAAAATGAACTATACATTACAACCTGATCGCGTCGCGTCAACGTCCGCTGTGTCGAGTAAGCCATAAAGAGAGTAAATCTCTTTATTCCTGGTGTAAATCGTGATGCGGACTCGGCCACCTGTCGGCTTTGTGGAAGCTGACGTAAGGCCTTATTCGCGCTAACGAGAACCGATCCAGATTTCTTTATATGCACATGGGTGCTACACGGGTACAGAGTAGGTGACGGCAGAGGGATACAAGTTTGCAACTTGTAACTAAGTAATTTTTAGAATATAATGTGGTGTACGACTTTACACATTACTCACAAGCAAATAATTTCGTAATTTTTTAACGTAACAATGTCGATTTAATACTTTTACGGGCCTCTTGGTAATGTTTAGTAAGTTTTACTACTTTACTAGCTACCGTCGCCACTGAAAATCGGTACGATGATACCAAAGACGTTGCCAGCGGAAAAAGAAGCGCCGTGACCGTTTTTATGTAAATAGCCGATAAACGAGCTGATGATCCATCTGATGGTAAGTCGCTATCGTCGCCTATGGTACATGGGCATCTGCTACACCAAAGCCATCAAATCAATGATACTCCTGCAAATGTCATTTAAAACAGAAGTCACGGTTTGCCCCGCTTTTCTCTACAGAGCGTTGCCGTATCCAAATTCATAAAGTTTATTCGAACTTCAAACATGCATAACTGTATCAATGACATATTATATCCGAAAAACTATACAAGTCAAGCATTTTGTGCATAGTCTGTGCACTTTTGTCGTCTCTGTGTATTTCTAATCTACAACCGCAAGCAGTTCTGTTCGCTCCTTACCTCGCTTGATTTGGCAAACTTGCGGTCAATCACTAGTGCTGTACGTGGCTGTGCGGTCGGTATGCGGATGTATCGATAACTTCGCTTTTTTAATGCCTTTTGTACTGTTACAGAAGCCTTTGGAATGCTATGAATGTGTGAGTAAATACAAGTCTTTATTTAGGTATATTGTTAGGTTGCAATCAAAGTGTAATTTTATTGCGATTGGTAATGGTTAATATAAACAATTTGAAACAATTAGGATACTAATCAGTATCTAAGTTAGCTTTTAAAGTAATTATATATCAAACTATTAGCTTACAAGGTAGTGTATAGCGATATTTACCGTTTCCTTTTTATTATTTCTTCCCCTTTTTGTCTTTATTTTTTTATTTAGACACAAAAAATAGTTTCCTCAAACAAATAGCGATGACGGTTAAATTACGACTACTATGCGAACACTTGCTCCAACCCATTACTGGCCAAATACTGAGCGGGGTATCTCTCCTTGAGGAGACTTAGAGCACACTACGCTGCTCCAGTGCGGATTGGAGGCCGACCTAAGTGTCGGGAGTACTTATGCCGCCCGAGGGCCATCGACTTAACGAATTTCATCTCAACAAAACCGGGAACGACGGCTTTATGTGCCCCCCGAAGCACGGATGCGCCAGAACATTTTGCCACTTGTGATCACCCATCGCGAAATCTAATATACATAAACATTAAGTTAACAAGACTGCAATAGGTAGGTATATGATGTAGGCACTATCGATATACAAGTGTAGCGCGTCCCTAGCCCCTAAGCATAAGTGGCTTAGTTTCGCTCAGAACTGCCAAATACCGATACAATGCGGGTCTTAAGAACAAAAGAGGGATTTGCGCCCGAAAAAGGAATTAAAGGCGATGTTTTTTTTTTTCACTCGTTAACCGAAGCGCCGGTCAGCTAGACTCGTGGTTTATTTGTGCCCCTATGTAGCCCCGCGCCCTCTGTCGGAGTGAAATGTAAGAAAATAACGAGACGACTAATCCCGTTAAAAGGAACGAAAAGTAAGTGTATTTGTTTTAATCACCGTGCCTTGTGATTTTTGAACGTCTTTACATAGGTTCTTATATTTATATAAGAAACGACGAGGATAATAAGTACCTACTCTATACATATAAAGAGTAACAAACATCGATACAAACTTTTACATTTACTTAAGAAAAGAAAAAGAAAAGAAAAAAGAAAAATATTTATTTAAGACTCTTAAGAGTACCTACAGATTTAAGTAACCAAACACAAGATGCTCAATTTTAACAGTAATTAAATATCTAGTAATTTTTAATAGATAATTTATAATATTGGTAGGATGTATTTTTCCAAGCGCCTTGTAATTGATTTATTCATCCACGTTATAATATTCTTTCCTTTGTTAGTTTTTACATGTTCTTTCTTAGTCAAGGGTGGACCAACCCTCTTCAATTCCATTCATTTATTTACAAGAAACATAGATTAAAATTTTGGAACCTTCATCTGAATGCAACCAACACTTTTTTATGCTACAGAAATAACGCCACCGTGGGATTATTTTTCGCGCTGTATTTTGCACTTGTTGTATGTGATCAATGTGGTCATACAGCCAGCTGCAACCGCTTAACATTAGCGCTTTAACTTCATTACAGGAAGTCAATATTTAAACCCTTATTTAGCACAGGTCTAAGTGAACATACTTAGCATTGTTTATTCTAGGCTTTTCGCTGTAATTGGATACAGAATGCGGAATAGCGCCCTCTGTTGAGAAACTCGGGAACCGCCGACAGTCATAATGGCAATTTGCGATGCGTAAATAATTTTAAACCATACTTTTTAAACATCGCACCTTCAGTGGAAAAAAGGCATAAGTTGAAAATTGCAGTTTTACAGGAGAGCAAAAACACTGTTAAAATATCAGTAAGTAGTAAAAGGAATTTACATTACGATTTCTTGCACAAAACCGTCAAGATTAATGATAAAAATTTGAAAAAAAAATTGAGCATATGCAGCTTTTGTCCCTCTTTCCAATCATATTAATAAATAAAATTCAACGTAAGACGACTTATGCTTTTTTTCCACTGAGGGTGCGACGCGACATGACAAAGTTTTTTGGAACCTGTCGTTCATCGAATTAATTATTGCAGTTTTGTTGTCGTTGTTAAAGTTTATCAAAGACCACAATATCTCCTCAAAAAACCTCAGATGCTTAATGACAATATGACTTTTAAATTAAAATTCAATTAAATATCTACATTATAACTACATTCTTTAAATATAATCAATTTGAGGAGTTAATGAGGTGTTTATGACCGTTAAATTCTCAAATTATAGATAAAACAGAGCTACGGACTGCAGTCTATGATCGGGCCGCAGATAACATCACAGATCTGTCCATCCGATAGGTCCTATTTCCGACAACCTCACACTACAAAAAATAAGTTTTTCATGGGGGTAGATACTTTTGATATTATCTTTAGAATCTGTGAATTAAACAGGTAGATTTTTTACTTTTAGTTGCAATATAATAGGGTAGTTTTGTTATAAGTTAATATTCCTTATTTCGTATACCTACTTGATGGATGGATTTTATATGTTTGCCAGTACATAACCATTTTTGTCCATAAAAGTGCTTTTTATTATGCGTTAACTGGATCAGAAGCTGGGTTCGCCCATGCCTGTTATTAATAAAAACAAAAAACATGAGAGGTGTCAAGGGACACCCGGATGGAACGAATTTCCTTTCGATTTAAGTATTGTATTGTTGTACAGCGCCTGTTCACTTAAGATATTTAGTTTGGTTAGTTGCGGATAGATGGCGTTAGTAAATTAATTCTGAATCACGCTATCAACTTATACTTGTAACATACGTAAGTTCAAGGATCACGCTAGCGTGATTCAGAAAGTTGTACAGTACAGCGCCATCTCTGTAAAACTTACTGAATCACTTCAAAAAAAGTGTCGTCATTCGTAAAATCAAAAAGTGTCGTAATTTTCCGTCTAGCCCCCTTTTACAACGCGCGATAAGGAACTTCGTTCCAATAATAAATAACGCTTCACATTCATAGCCCCACATTAGGATTCCCTGTGTCATGGGTGCCATGGACAACACACAAAGACAACAAACAAACGTCCCGTCCGAAAACAGAAATTGAAACTCATCATTCAAATTTCCGCCTCGCTGGAAATCGAACCCAGGACTTTTGGCGCGGTGATTCGGGGTAACCATTACGCCACACGGGTCGCTTTGGGTTATACCCAAAGCTTGGCCAGCAACGCGTCAGTGACGCCTCTAGTATAACATCAAGCAAGATGGGTTTCAATTAGCAATAGCACGTGGCGTGGCCCATCATTTCAGAAAGATGAAATAAGTAAGGTCTGTCACAATGTATCGCTAACGCTAAACACCAAGCTCCTACAAATAACAATAAAAAGATCAAATAACCTTTAATAACACAGTATTATAAAGTAACAAATAGCTCCCCACAATGGACCCTTCCAATTGGGTAAACAGGGAAATAGTTATCGGCGACAGAGTCCCGAGTAGCACAAAGAACGTCTTCCCCATTTTATTATTTGACGTTCATAATTTATGTATTGTCAGGAGCGTATTTAACCTCAGCAGCGCATTATTCACACATTATAAATCCCGCGAACCGTACTGATAACGGCCCAAGATGGCGGGCGCTGACAGCTATGACAGCGGTTTTGGCGCGAAACGGGGGTAGAAAGATATTGTTTTACTTTTCAACGTTTATTTGATAGGCGTTACTCATACTGTTTTTATTTTGATTTGATACTCATTATTATAATTAAACAATGATCTTACTAAAAATGTCCTTATATGTACTTAAAATTAACTTACAGTTGTTCAAAAGCAAAGAAGAGTATTAACTTAAAAAGTGTTTTGAACTGCCACCTGTTTAGTCTGCGGTTTACACGCCATTAGCTGCGCATTGAACCGCGCGCGCGATTTTCAAATTCTGAAACATCCTGGCGCAAAATGGCATCGTAGTGTCAAGTTGTCGTCTAAACGGCCAGTTCCATGCGAAAAAAACACGAAAATTTAGTGCCTCTCAAAGTTAGGAAGGTGTGAAGATATTGAATGTTTCGTGTACAAAACAATACCGTAGAAGGAATGCGTCATTTACGATTTTTTCTTTGTATAGTGGCAAATGATCGTAGAGCAAATCTTTATTCTATCATTTAAAATTTTTAAACTTTAATAGTTGTCTAACATTACTATAGTTTGTCTACAAACTGATATTCAAATGTTTACTGCACCGCACCGTTTCCTCAAGTCGACACTTTCATTACAGAGGTCAGGACACTCAGGACCTAGGTTAATTCTTGTATGGTAAATTCTTGTAAATTATATGGAACCGAAATTTTTGTGACTTAATATCATTTTAAATAAAAATGATAAACATTTTCTAGCTATTTTATGACTCAGCTTTAGTATCGGAAACGTCGAAAAGATGGTTTAAATATTTTTATTCGGTAGATTATAATATATTATTAAATGTCGATCGTCAAATTCATCAAAGGTTCATCTTACGCAAATTAACAGTTTATGAGATATGAATTTTCAAAAAGTCGTATATTTCCTAATTAATTCCTTACATTTTGATGTTTAACGTCAAAACGCGACAGCCATCTTGAATGGCATGTCAATTCAACAGGCTATCCGTCAATTTAACTTCAATTTGCATGAATTTCTGACAGTAGCTGTCACAAATCGGCCATGACAGTCGTCAAATATGTCAAATACCTCAATCTCGTCATTCATCGACTTCATCGTCTATACTATACTCACTTTATTTATTTATTTATCTACTTTATTGCGTCGGTACTAGAGTCGCTATTTATTTTTAAATTATTTTGCGGAGTGCGCTTTCTATCTATTATAATTATATGTACTATTATTTCTTTTGTGGTTTAAGTACAACTATGTTGAAGTCAAAATTACATATATTAGGGCGAGGGGGCCGCAGGCTCTCCACCAAGGGGGACTCGGGGGACGAAGCCCCCGCCATGAAAAATCAACTGAACTCAAATCAAAAATGTAAAAATACTATCTCACTTAAAAGTGACGTTTAGTCTTCAGGAATCTGTTAAACGTAGATCTAATATTAAGATGAATCCATCAGCTCAGTATTATCTCGTATACAAACAAACAGAGATAGATACAGAATTTATACAGCTATCATTGATGCCCGGACTAATTTATGGGCGCCAATTAGAAGGTACTCGATACGATACTATCGAGTTTTTTTGTAATCGGAAAAGGGGAATCCTTGGAGCGGCTTTTTATTAGGCCAATGTCAGAAGATATGGGAAAGACAAATAAAATCCGATCATGATAAATTAAAGCAATACTAATAGATATTTGTACCAACGCTAACTTTTGCCTAAAGCAAACATATTCTATAATAGTTATTTTTAAATGAACGTAATGTGATAATATAAAAATATGCCAAGAGCCAAAAAAGGCACCTTTATCGCTAGGATAGGGAAGCAAAAAGATTACAGAAATATCTAATAATATTATTACGCCCTCTCTACTATTTCTTGTCCCAAACTTGATGCCCCTATCTTGTCTGACGACAGGGAGGTGGTGTTTTATTTTTATTTATTTCATTTATAAACCATTTATTTTATACGCTTTTTTACCATTTGACTGTCAAGCCTGAAGGCGGGAAATGGCTCTATTAATATGCCGCGGTGATTATTTGAGGACGTTCGGCCATCTTGTAAGGAATCTCTAAGTAGTCGTTTTAGTTTTTCGTGCTTGAATTAGAAAACTTCCATGTAAATTTAGACCATGTTATTTTAAGCTCAAAAAAGTGTAGGTACTAAGTATGTTTCACTACTTAAAATTTTGATAGATTAATAAATTTTAATGCAGGTACAGTCGAGAAAAGAATTAAGTACGAAGGACATGATTTTAAAACCCCTTTTTAATGTATAATAATACATATTGTTTACGTTATTATCGATGTGAAATCATACCTTATGTATACAGGTATTATTTAATATTTATAATAACATAAACAATCTGTAATATCAATAATTACAGAAGGTTTTAGAATCATGTCATGCATACCTAATTCTTTTACCGACTGTACACGGTTTTTAGCGGTAATAGTATACATAATATAAATAAACAGTAACACTTATTATATTATAAATGTTGCTTGTTTTTATTGTTTGGGTACAAAAAAATATTGTTTGTTTTTTTTCAAATAAATTAAATAAATAATAAATAAATAAATTAATTAATTAATTAAATAAATAAATTATAAATTCATTAATAAAATTATTACTAAGACAAAATTCGACAAATGTTGAGGTACCAAAAATAATATCTTACTTATTAGATAAAATTTACCTGATGATGTCACTTGTAGCCTATTATATTATAATATGATATGCATGTCCTCTAAGCAAGATAATTATAGCAAAAACTCTACTTTTTAAACCATGCAATACTTTTTAAACCTTTTATAATAAAAAAAATTGTTAATCTAGAATCTACAATACGCACACCGAAAGACACCAATTAATTAAAGTAAAACGTACATAAAAACGACAAAAACTACACATGACATCAATTAAATATTTAATTGTAACCTTCGCATACTTAATCATAAATAATACTTTACATTATTTTGTGACAAAATTTTAATAACAAATCTAGATCGGTGAGATATTATAATTAACGATTAACATCGTCATGCATTAATTTTAATTAGCCTACATAATACAGTTACGTAGCTACTTGAACCAAATAAGGTAAGCAGTAGTAATTCTGGCCCCCTTACAATTAATACGTCATAATTGGCAGCAAATCATTTAACATAGCGTAAAAATTGGGCAGCCAATTTAAATATCCACAGCTTATACGAATGATCAATCCGTTATTTTTAATTGTTTTTCAGTAATAACAACTTAACTCAAATAGCCCGTAGATTTGATACACAAATTGTTAAATTAGTTAATATACCAATATATGCGCTAATATAACAATAATAAATAATTTGCCGTATTGACTTGGCCTAAAATCACCCCCCCAAACCCATGCCAGCGTACTCTGGTATAATACTGCACATCACTATCGTTTAATTTTATTAATTTGTATAAAGATTGGCACCTACATAGTATAAATATTGGCCGGACCAATAAACGCAAAATACAACTATTAGCATGCCCAAATATTTTGGGTATGGCAATCGCTATACACCAAGGGCAAATCGTTGTACTTTTTACCTTCTTTATTTTTATTGAATTAAAGTTGTTAATGAAGTAAAATATGATTATAGTTATAATCAATTTCAAGTATCAGCTTCCCAAGGAACATTTTAACATAAAATGTTTCATGATTACCTTATTTTGTAACAAGAAATTGTCAAAGTCGATGGTCACCTTAAAGGGCCAATCATTGTACTGCTTACCCTATAACCGAAAGGATGCTATCCGATAGCAAGTACCAAATGAGATAGAAAATTCGAGTATATTGGCTTCAAACCACGAACCTTTCGTCACACCGACAATGCATGAGAGTATTTACGCGCCAATTGTATAGTCCGTACTTCTTCTCCATGCCACCGATCCAAAATGGACACCTCAGATCATGCACTCGACAACATCTATCCGTTCTTGTGTATCCTCCCAGCTGGGAATAATGCGTCGCGGAGAAACCTTTCCCGCACCATTTCGTTCCAGGGACACGAAGTAGCTCCATCGCGTCCCGCTTTTTTCTGTCAATCGTTCTTTTTTTAAATGTTTTTTCTTCTTAATTTCACGGACATTGATGTATTATGCCAACGTCAATGTAATGACCTCTTCTGATTTTTCAAACGTTACGTAAATTTAGACCACCAACGATTTTGTTACGTAAAATAATAAAATGTCAGTGCGGACGAATAGTTGTAAATCCATCATAGATTCGAAGGCGCTATAAAAGCTGTTAGATGGTTGCCAACGCAACCGTAAATGATCCGTATATCACTTGTGTTTTATCGTTGAAATGTCGTAAGTACTCTGTGATAGTGCACATTAATTGATAAATAGGGTTCTAACCATGGAGGATTGAGTAGAAGGAGGGCCATCTCTGTGTATGAAACGTGTCAGAAAAACGCGTCCAGTTACGGGTGGCGCTGTGGTCGGTCTACAACAGCTATGTTCGAATTATCGAATATCTATTTATCAGACACTAGCGCCATTCATTACGGTTGGCATAACTCAGCAAACTTCACTCCTTCTACAACAGCTATGTTCATTGTTCATATTGCTCTATTTGCCAGACACCGCAATTCGAACGGCGATTATTGGAACCTCTATTTTAAGTAAACAGCTGGACACTTTTTCAACTTTCCCCTCATATGAGATGGAAAGAAAGAAAGAAAGAAACATTTATTTTGTCATGAAAATACATGGTACAAGGGGTACAGGGTAATAACAAAGATGGCTCTCCTTCTACCTCTATACTCCATGGTTCTAATTTAACGAACTTTCTCAGTAGTTATAATTAAATTTGAAGACCATTATTTTAAGCGCCGAGCCGCGGCAGACGAAATAAAACAAATGGGAAACTAAAGCTCCATTCGATCGAATATTTTGTTACTCTACAAGTGATGTGCATTTTTTAAAAACTTTTTAAAAAAAGTTCGTCTACAAAACAAACTAAAAGAAATATATTCAAAGTAAATAATCGTAATTACTATTGTTTATTACTACTTAAATTTTTACTTAGTTAGGGAATAAAAAGTAACATTATAAGAAATATAACGGCTACATTAAGATCGGGAATGCTGTTCGGATACAGTTAATAACCGTCATCTTGTGGACATAAAGTTTATGATGGAACACCGCAATTAAAATTCTGAGGGTATCTTAATTGTTATCTGTCTTCGGAATTTGAATCTGGTGCCGCGTCTAGTTCTGATAGTAGGTAGATGGCGCTGGATATCGAGCTTTCTGTAGGTATGAATTTATTAAAAACATTTTGTTTGTTCTGACTTGGTCTCTCTTGCGTCGATTACTTGGTCATTCGTCTTATAATTATCTATAGAAACAGTTTTAGCTATCTTTGCTAAATGATTTAATCAAAAGATGTTTGATCGTCTTTTGTCGTACACATTTGATTATTCTGATTATTGAAATCGAATATCGCCGTTGTGAAGTCTCAGTAGTCACTCGAAAATATTTCGAATTCAGCTTGTGCAAATATATTCAGATCTCTTTATACTCCTTAGTAAATAGCAAAAAGCAAAAGCTCTCGAGTAAGATGATAAAGCAAAAGAACAAACAAATACACAAATAAAAATCATGATCAAAATATAAAATGATAAAATAATAAATAGAAAATGATATAGAAACCGGAAGCTTATACCATATACTTCCATCTCTCTGTCATCTCCATCCATGCCATCGATATAAAAAGATATTATTAACATAAATATGGATACCTAACCCGATCCCGAGCCCACACCTCGAATCAAACCCGGTACCCCTCAAGTAGTCACTACCAAAAAGGTTAAAAAGTCTTCTGAAACTACTCAGAAGGTAATGTATGCCCTGATTTAAGTTAAGATCCACTCGACTAGTAGCGCAAAAATACTTTGTGTCTGCTTTAGGATGTAGAATTTAATGATAAACCTCAGTGACAGCACCCAGCTAGGAAAATTTTAAATAAGCTTTAAAATAACAGACTCGTTTTTTGAACATAAAAATGTTAGACTGCTGTTGATCCAGTTTAAAGACCACTGAATATATATTTTTTTATTTAGCTTTATTGATATTTCAAAGTTATATTAGCAAAACAAAATATAAAGCAAAACCGTATAGTTTTTTTTTATTTTATTTGCTGGTAGTTCTTTATAGATCTATTGATTGGTGGCACTGATGATTTCTGGTTTGTAACATTAAAGTGACGAAATTATTTCTCAATACAACCAAGTTTCTGTCGATTACTATACTACTATACTATAGGCATAATAGTTTTGCGCTTTGTTTTTTGTAGGTCAAAAAAAGTACACATTTTCGAAAAAAAAATGTATGTTGATAAATGGCTTTAGATGCCACTGATTCGGCCTAAAACTTGTTAATTTCACAAACCATAGACAACGTTGTTCCGTCACAAAACAAAAAACCCTGGTGCAAATAAAAAAGAAGCAAACTAACCTCCTATCGCATCGACAATGCGAGATCGTGAACGGCCTATAGTTGAACAAGCCGAATTTCCGCTTAAAAGCCCCGATGTTGACTCGGCAGTTATCGTGGGCCCTACAGCATCGGTCCTCGTTCATATCGGGCCCCAGCTCGTTGTACCTCTCCGCCAACTGGCCGGCCCCGCACCATTTTGTACCGGGGACTATGAAATTCTCCCGGAAAGAACGCCTCGACCTATTGCAATTTAAAAATGGCGCGAATTTGTAAATTTTTCAAAATGGCGGATTTTTGTTGTAATTATTAATTATTAAGCTACGGAATTTAGTTATGTTACGATTTGATTATTGCAATTTGTATGCTAATGAATTTCGATTGATAAATACCTAATTAGTCTGTAGCTTTAGGAGAGTATCTGTATTACAACTAATTTCATTATGCAACTAAGAAAAAGAAAAAGAATGGTGACCATGGTTACTAATTTAAATAATTAAATAAAAATATGAATGATGACATAGCCATGGCTATAACTTAAGATGCGGTAATGAAGATGGATGTATGATGATTCAAAAAGCATGATAATGACGAGCAAGAAGAAGCCGTAATTATTAGTTGCTTGATAAATAATGAATGATCGAATGATAATGATTTATAACCGTGCAAACGAAAAAAATTAAAAAAATCTTGCTTGCTTGAGAAATAAAAGTCTCCCACGGACACAATGATTTTAAACTCATATCATCGCGGACAATGATTTATTTCAAGGCAACGGGTACTCACGATATTTTTGACCGATAAATCGTGGTCACTTCGCCGTTTCGTCACGGTTTCGTTACTTCAAAACTCCCATGACCCTCCATTGCGTATGAGTGTTAGTTTCAAAGCTAGCCACGGGTTGGAAAACCAAATAGCTATACAATTGCAAAAGTATGTAAATAAATAATGACGAACTAGAAAAACATACTATACTAGAAAAACACGTAGTCTGTTGGAGGACATCGGGTCAGAATGGCCGTTCACGCGGGAATGCCTTCTGGCGGACGTATATAAAACGGGACGTCGATGCGCCATCTTTACTTTATCTTCAATTAGTTGTATGAGAAAAGTGGGAAATCGACTTTTTCAACAGACCCAATGTGCTTAATGCATTCTTTTAGTGGTCTCAAACCACCTTCGAATTGTTGCCTTTCAAATGAAACATATCGGTTGGATGGTTTCAATGTCTATAAAGGACATCCGTGCTAACATTTTTTTTGTGTTTTATACATAAAATGTATAGTTAATAAGATAATATACACAAAACATTTCGTTGAAAATATTTAATTTTTTTGTGTTTTAGTGGTCGAATCGGGGCGCGCAAGGTGTCAAAAGATCGGGCTTAGTGAGTACTACTCAAATATTAAATAAAATTCGAGGTAGGTAGTTATTTAAAAATGTAGTTTGGAAAATACCGGTAATTATGGAAGTATATACAATATTGATAATAACTAATTTTGTTTTATTAAAGTTTAAGGCACTAAAGATATTCTACATAAATCTACTGTTCTTCTTTACTTTGCCGACGATATTTTATTCAATCCTTTATTGTTTACGCATTAATACTGTTTTTGATCATATTTTTTTACTATTTCTGTGTTTGTTAATCACAATGATGGACACTGAAGTCACTTTTCAGAAGAAGAGGCCATTGCATTGGGGTTTGATATACAGATTGTAAATATGAAATACATACATAACAAAGGTGATAAGTGAACATTTCAATGCAAATTAAATTTTACCTTGCAAGAGTGCTTTCTCCTATTTTATTTTTATATTCCATCATATGCGTTAGCTCCTTATGCCTTTCTATACATTCTCTTTTTAATCTGTCGTAGTTCATCCAACTAGCGACATCTGGAGGAAGCTTTTCCCCGCCAATTAGCAACCGAAAGGTTACATTGCCAAAATGGCGGAAATATTTCGCGTCTTCTTGACTTTCGCGCTCTTTCTCAGATATCCTAAGACTTTCTTCATCTAATGCTAATTTTAATTCTTTTCTCAGTGTTCTAAGAAAGTTTCTGACTGATTTTTTCTCTGTTATAAACTCGCAGTCCTGTACGATGTCGTCTGGGGTGTAAATAACTTGAATAAGATGGCGGCCATCTGTCAGCTGACGGAGTTTGAGTCCGCTCCTGTAACAATAATAATGCTTGGTTAATAGATTGAATTTAAACATAATATTAGTTAAAGAAGACTTTATTACCCTAGCTTCGTTACGCTGGGAATTGGAATTAGCAATTAATCATAGTATTCGGAATTCTGTTGGAATTAAATTGTGATCGTTAAGTCATAGACTAGAGTCAACATAAAACCATAGATTTAGATTTGAATACACATAAATCAATATATACAAGAGCTTTTTTTAATTATAAGTCACCTCGTAGCTATGAAAGTAAAATATATACTTACTAAATAAACATTATATTACAATGTTATATTTAAGTACAGGAAATAAAAACCGGACAAGTGTGTGTCAGGTCACGCGCAATGTAGGGTTCCGAAGTAGTAAGTTTATCGACTATTACTCATTAACTACTCATACTAACATATCCGTGATAGATTTCTTTGTAAATTCATATATCCTATTTTTAAGATTTTTTTCAAATCTCCAACTCCAACCGTTTAGTCGGCAGGAGGGGACACTTGACTCTAACCAAAATTAGCACTTTATAGCCAAATAAAATACATATTTCGCAAACGGACCCCTAAATCCAAAAATGGTCTTACAAGACCCATAGGCCATAATATATTTTTGAAAGACCTTTTCAACGATACCCCTTATAGGGTACACGACAAATAAAAAATTCATCCTCACGTTTATACCTGTAGGGGCGGTACTCTGAAAAAAAATTGTCAATATTTTATTCTACGATTTTGGAGTTTTAACAAATATTTATATCTAAGTCAAATTATAGTTTTCTAGTACAGTCACATGTAGAGAAAAGTAACCCATCTGTCTATTAAAACTGTTTAAAAGATGGGTTACTTTTCTCTGCAGGTGACCGTACTAGGGGTCTCGGCAATTTGCTTCGGACAGACGTACAGACGGACGGATGGACGGACGGACGGACATTACGAAACTATAAGGGTTTCAATTTTACTTTTGAACCCTAAAAAGCATTCCATGAACAGAGATAGCTCAAGAGACGCCCATAGCATGTTTGTAGATGAATTAAAAAAATAAAATGATTAAGAGGAAAGGCGAGAACTGTGTACAATTAAAACAGTCGACCGAACCGCTGTATAACTGTCATCGTTCAGTGATATACAGTTCACTCTCTCACTCGCTTGATCAGTTGCAATAGATACAAATGAATTATGTAAATCCCAATAGGCAACAAAAAAGGTTTGGTGACAAGTCAAAAGCCATTTTCGGCTCAACCCCGACTTTGAAAGCTACCGTTACCATGACTTTAATAATTGATTTCTCTATCTATTGTTTATCATGTACCACACAAATGGCATTAGTTTAGTCATAATAATATGTAGTAAGTACTGGCCCGGCCGACCACGAGGCTCGTACTTCAGTTGGTGACTTGGAGAAGTCCTTCATGCAGGACTTTGTCAAATGCCTTGCTGACATCAAAGACGACTGCAACTGTCTTTTCACGCCGTGGATAAAACCCCATTAAGGTACATTCTGCTATGCGGTAGACTTGTTGGGGGCAAGAATGCTTTGCACGAAATCCGAATTGGTGGCGTATGGCGTGGTCCGTCCGATGGAAGAAGGTGCCTTCTCATGCGAGACTGGATGACTCTTTCGAGTACTTTGCCCATAACCTTGAGGAGGCTAATGGGACGATGGTTGGATGGGATGTTGAGAGGTTTCCCGGGCTTGGGGATTGATTGCCTCTTTCCACGCAGTAGGAAAGTAGCAATGCTCAAAGCAGGCGTTGAAAAAAGGACTAAGGATGATAACCTGCTCTGGAAGGTGTATAAGCCCTAGGTTGGATATGCCATCAGCTCCCGGGGCTTTGCGAGGTTTTAGTCCACTAATGATGGAATTGACCTCGTCCGTAGATGTTTGGATGGGATCAGCGGTAATAGGAAGTGAGTTCCTCTAACGGACTTCATCCTCCATCGTTTCGACATGGAAGGGGGGAGCAAGGAGTGCTAGGTGCACATTGCGCAAAAATGCTATCAGCGTACCTAACATTTAGCTTTCTCTTCGTTCTCATGGGAGGGGATGCCACAAGAACTTGGCGTGTATATCCTACTAGGAAATCGCCCTCTAGGATATCGAAAAATATTAAAAAAGAATACCTAATATAATATAGCCTATGTCACATGGGGATAGTGAAGCTTCCCAACAGTAAAAGAATTTTTCAAATCGGTTCGGTAGTTTCGGAGCCTATTCAATGCAACCAAATAATCAAATCTTTCCTCTTTATAATATTAGTATCCTATAAAATATAAAGGATTGAACCAAATTCAACATCATAATTTCCAAAAAAGAAAAATTCGGGTTTCATTAAAGTCAAAGTCAAAGTCAAAATATTTTATTCATATAGGTATCACTGATACACTTATGCACGTCATTTTTTGGCTTTTCGGAAGGTGCTTTGTCGTGGAGGAGAAGAAAAGCCTAAAGAAACTCCTCAGCACATCTTTTAAAAAAATATTACAAAAAAAGATAATAATACAAAAGTATTTACTATTCTGAGCGGAACTGGTTGCAGAGCTGGTCATTTCCATACGTCTTTGTCATTTAAATACTCGTCTACACTATAATATCCCTTGCCTAACAATTGTGTCTTTACACGTTTTTTGAAAGTTTCTATTGGCAAGTCACGTATTAATTTTGGGATTTTATTATAGAAATGTATACCAAGCCCTATGAAAGATCGCTGCACTTTACTTAGGCGGAACGAAGGCGTAACTAATTGATGCATTCTTTTCGTATGGCGATTATTAATATCAAAATTTTGTTTATACGCGTTTATATTCTTCCGTATAAAAACTACATTGTTGAAGATATACTGGGAAGCTACTGTAAGTATACCTATTTCCTTGAACTTTTCACGCAAAGATTCCCGAGACCTAAGTTTATAAATAGCCCTAACTGCCCGTTTTTGGAGTATGAAAATTTGTTTTATATTGGCTGCTTTGCCCCACAGCAAGATGGCATAAGACATAACACTGTGGAAATAAGCAAAATAGACTATCCTAGCAGTTTCGACGTCTGTATACTGCCTTATTTTCCTAACAGCAAAAGCAGCCCTACCGAGTTTTGTCGCGAGATTTGTTATATGTGGGCCCCATTGAAGTTTACTATCTAAGGTCACCCCTAAAAAGACCGTCGATTCCTCCATATGCAATGTTTCGTTATTTAGTTTAAGAGATTTGCTGACTTTTTTAACATTAGGTAGCACAAACTCTATACATTTCGTTTTTTTTGCATTTAATAGTAAATTATTGATAGTGAACCAACGCGACACATGCGAAAGAGCACTATTTACGTCGTCGAAATTTACTTTATTCCTTTCACACTTAAATATTAGTGATGTATCATCAGCAAATAGTACAATATCCGCTTGGTTCTTTACATAATGTGGTAAATCGTTAATGTATACCAGAAAAAGAAACGGACCCAAGATCGAGCCCTGCGGTACACCCATCACAGCCGGTGACCCCGATGACTTAATATCGTTTATGCTAACTCTTTGTATTCTATTACTCAAATAAGACGCGATCAAGCTAAGGGCCTTGTTTTTTATACCATAGTGGCCAAGTTTAAACAGCAGTGTTTCGTGCTCAACACAATCAAATGCCTTAGATAAGTCACAAAATACTCCTATGGCATTATGTGACGCCTCCCATGCTTCAAATATATGCTTTAATAGCCTAGCCCCGGCATCGGTTGTACTACGGCCTTTAGTGAAACCGTATTGCTCAGGATGTAATAATTTATTATTGTTGAAATGGGTTAGCATTTGATTCAATATTATCTTTTCGAAAATCTTACTAAGGGTTGGTAAAACAGAAACTGGTCTATAGTTATTAAGATCAGTTTTTTCACCTGTTTTAAAAAGTGGAATGATTTTGCTGCATTTCATAAGATCTGGAAAGATACCTTGATCTATACATTTATTAAAAACTACGACCAAATATGGAGCTATAATACCTATAATATGCTGTATTATTTTTACCGAGATGCCCCACAAATCACCCGTATTCTTTACCTTCAGAGACTGAAAGGCCTTAATTAAGTCTCTAGCGGTTATATGTTGAAATTCAAATAAAATATTACATTCATTAATATGATTTTTTAATATAGAAAGTGCTTCCGTCGGTGAAGAAGCTAGTGAACTGGTTAATGTTATAGGAATATTACGGAAGTGATTTTCAAACTCGCTTGCCACGTCTTTATCAGCACTGATTATATTATTATTAATCAATAATTCGTAATTGAAATCACAGGACTTTGCGTTACCGTTCTCACTGTTAATTATATTCCAAGTGGTTTTTATCTTGTTATCCGAATTAATAATTTTGTTCTTTATGTACATTGATTTCGCCTGAATACAAACAATTTTAAAGATTTTAGAATAATTTCTCACGTGCTCCTGGAAAGTTGGAGAAAAATTGTATTGTTTCTCGGCGTAAAGGTCATACATCCTGTTCCTACTTTTATAAATACCTACAGTAGCCCAATCACTAAATTTACTATTTTTAGCTAGATCTACATACTTAAACTTGAATATTTGATTAAATTCGTTATTTATGTTATTAGACAATGTGTTATATAGTTTAATTGGATCTCTTTGTTGTAATGTTGTAATTGCTGTTGTGCATTATTTTACATGAATTTTCAAGTTATTAAAAATGAAATGTTGTCAATTACAAAATTAAAAAAGAATGGCTAATTTGCACCCTCATTCCAAATACGTCAATCCCTTCCCGCATGCACCCTTATTGATTCTATTGGGACTGCACCCTCTGTGACTGATATATTTACAGGATAACACCCAATTGAACTTGTCATTGTCTGTGCGACAACACTTCAATCTTATTTAATCTGTGACCGACCGTCACTTTTATTTTTTTTACATTTAGGTATATCCTTGTAACAAGAATTCCATCAGCGAGCGCCATGAGATGTGCAATAAATATAACAATGCATTTGATGGTTGACATATAGTTAAATAATATTTGTAAGCATATATTTTTTAAAGTTATTAAAATATATTATTATGATCTTTAAATTTAAAAATATTGTTTAATAATTGTTTACAGCGTTTTTCTACTGAACATATGTATTTCTTCTTATTTATTTATTCCTAATTGCTCCAATTTGGTGTTAGGTAAGAGTAGGTTTTTGCCGTATTGGGGCGGCTTAGAATACTAACCCCAATCCCCCCCCGGACGGGTGTCGTAAGAGGCGACTAAATCCAGCCCGCTTGTAGTAGGACCCCTCCAGGGATTATATTGGTAATATTGATTTTAATACCATTGTACTATTATTATTATTATTATTTAATAATTTATGCACACATAGATATATTATACAGATAAAACATCAAGTAAGGATGGTACAAAGGAACTGCTTATTCCTCATGAAACTACTACTCTACTACTACTCTTCTTTACTATTATTATTTTTCCATGGGGTTCGCCTGGATAGCTACCACCCTTGAGCATGAGTCAGCCGCCAAACGACTCGTCGTGTCCCGGCTGAGGGCTTGAGAGCCAGTTTTTTCTTTCTTTTTCTTCTCTCTTTCTTAGCCGACAACACAACAATGATGCCATTGGTGTTGCTGATGTCCATGGGCGACGATAGCCACTTACCATCAGGAGAAACATCAGCTGATGCCGTTTGCCAGCTATTTCTATAAAAAAGGTACAATAAACGTACGTAACGTAATACTAAATTGAACCTACATGACATGAACATCTTATACACAACGACATATTTCCCCACAGTTTTCTAAAGTCACTAATCGCCCTTTTTTCCGTTGATAACATCTGCAAAGACGCTAAAATGTTTATTCTTGGGCTTTAACAGTCAATTGAGCGAGGGATCTTCCTATTTTGTTTTAGGTAGGTACATTATTCGCACTCTCAGTGGAAAAAAGGCACAAGATGAAAATTGCAATTTTAGAAGAGAGCTGTTAAAATATGAGTAAGTCTAAGGAATTTAAGAACATTACGATTTCTTGCACAAAACCGTTAAAATTATTGATAAAAATTTGAAAAAAATTGAGCATAAGCAGCTTTTGTCTCTCTTTCCAATTATATTAATAACTAAAGTTCGAAGTAACACGACTTATACTTTTTTCCACTGAGGGTGCGATATAACATTTGGAATAGAAACATGCATTTTAAAATAAAATAGCGAATGCGAAAGCGAAAAATAACAATTAATCATTATGTTGTAATTTTCTTAGTTGTGTTTAAATAATACAATTATTGATTTACTCGTGTTTATTTAGCTGGAGCGTTTCTCGTGATAATCAATACTTGTTTGTACCATTTCTACTTATCTTCAACGATCCTAACATTATAGTGTTATACTTATATTATTATGTAGGTACTTACTTACTTTATGATGATAGGTTTAGATCAATAAAAAAGTCTAAATAAGTTTTCAAAAATTGCTATGTACAATCTCTGTGCTTACATTGGTTCTATTGGACCAATGAAAGTGTCACATTTTAAGCGCGTAAATGTCTTGTCCTTATTAAGTCAATGAGAAAAAAGAACAAAGTAATGGCGGCCTATTCCCGCCAAAACGTATCGTGTCTTTGTGAAACCAGTGAAACTTCAAAATGGCCACTGCCTACTATTCACATGCCATCATTTGGTCTCACTTCTCTCGAAATCAGATTAAAATATCAGTTACATTTGTCAATTAGCACGTCATATTTACATTAATTTCAACCGATGGAACTACCACCCTCTTAAAAGTCCTCGGTACTGGTATAGAGAAGAGAGAAGAGTGAAATTAAACAAATGAATTTTTAAACTATGTACGTAGTGTAAGGACGGCTACATATAATTAATCGGAATTCCGTTAAGGAATATCGATTCGGGATATCAAACGCAGTAAATTCATACAAAACTATGGACCTACATACAAACAGTAGTTTTCCATCCTAAGTTTTCTCCGATTCTAAATTCCGCACGGTGGCCTATGCGTTCGGAATCCCGCACGGAAAAAAGCCGTTCCGAACGCAACTCTTCCACAGATACAGCAACAATGCAATCGCAATTAGAAAATCCATCGTTTTTCGTAGTCCATATTTGCCCACAAAATGTCTGAACTCAATAACTAGCACCGTTCAACTGAGCTTTGTTATTCCGAATTGAAAAAACGTATGTGTGTTATGTATTTACGGAATACCGAATCGATATTTCGAATCGAAATTTCTAAACGGAATTCCGAGTGTATGTGGCCACCTTAAGTATGTTAGAGAAGTGAAAATAATACTGGATATAAAAATAAATAATAGTAGCATTAGCAGGTAGAAATGGTAAACTCATCTAAATATGTGCACTAATTACATAAAATCAGATATTATTATCTGGTATTTGTCAGCGGTAAGCCTTACGTCATATTTTAATATACCTACAAACAATGATATTAAAAAGAGGCAGATATGTCATAAGCGCGCGCGTTGTGTGACTCAAAAAGTTCCCAATTGGGAACTCTTATTCAGGTGAAGAAAGAGATAGCGATGTAGTTTTGACACGAGAGCGATAAAGACGTGCGATAAAGCGATAAAGCGTGCCTTGCGGACATCGGAACAGATTTTTCGGTTGATTTGTAAGGGCATAACGTATCTATATTTATTTGAACATCATTGCCTACAAATGTATGTAAGTATATTTTTTTTTACACAGATAAGTTTATTAATGCTTGACCATACTCGTAATACACAATCACTGCTTCTCCTTGGTGAGGACGACATCGACGATTTGTTTTCGCATGATTTAATACATCTGGCTAAAAAAATATTTTATATCTAACTAGCTGACCCGGCGTACTTCGTATCGCCTTAGAATGTAACAAATCAGAGATCATTTAAATCAGTCCAGCCGTTCTTAGCCGCTATAGTTTTTGTGTACGTATCTCCTCCCTCTCCTCTCCCGCACCCTCTCCCTCTCCCGCTCTGCTCCCTCTCCCGCTCCTGCTTCCTCTCCCTCTCCCACTCCTGCTCCCCTCTCCTCCCCGTGTTACAACTATAACTATTCATTTTTGTTTCTAAGCTTACATATCAATTTTCACATTTCTGAGATCAAAAATAAATAATAGTTAAAAAAAACTAAAAAACACGCTTTTATAGAAAACCAAACTAAAAAATAGAAAATAAGGGAGATAATGAGGGGAGCGGGATGGAGAGGGAGAGGGTATTTAATGTTCTCTGATTTGTTAAACCTACCAAAACTATAAAAGTTAAAAGTAACAACAAAGTACATGAATCACTCATAGCCCTTTGCGGCTTGCGTCGATCCTAAGGCTGCGGGCACGAGATCTGCGACGAGCGGCGCGATGGCGGTTGCGGCGCGGCGCGGCGCGGGGCGATTAGCAGCGGTGTCTTGCGGGGCACGAGAAAACGGTCGTTCAATCGCGCCAAAGTAGTGTTGTGAAGAATGATAATATTATAATCTGTTTATTTATACTTTTATTGTTGAAGCGATGGCGTAAAGTAACTTTCGGAAAAAAGTGATGCTTGGTTTTCATACTAATGGAGGTACCTACATGTTTCATTTTGTGCCAAACATCGTTGTGAAAAACATGAGTTTACGTCGGAGAGAATTATTGGAGCGTAGTATCCTGATGAGAGCTGAATTATTATTACCAAGAAATGGTGTTCATCCAATAAATAAAGGAAGAAGTAATTTAGGCTAATTTTCTACTCTTTATAATTACATAGTTATAAAGAGTAGAAAACTGTCATTCAAAAAATATTAAAACTATACGAGAATGAGTACATTTTGATTATATTTTGGAGAATATTTAGAGAATATTTACATGGTGCAAGTTTTTACTGTCCCATATAGCAGCTTTTGATGAAATACACGAAATAAGTTCTTCATTATGAATTTCCATTACTTTAAAATTATAATTCAATACAATTATATGTACTATCAATCTAGTTTGTTCCCATCTCTTCCGCGCCGCCGCGCATCGCCCCGCACCGCCCGTGCATCGCGCATCGCGCCGCTCGAAATCGCGGGTCTCGTGCCCGGTCCCATAGTACGCCATACTGTTGATTCCATCGCTTCAAATCACGCCGCGCCGCAACCGCCATCGCGCCGCTCGCCGCAAATCCCGTGCCCGCAGCCTAAGTGATCGACAAAGCTAAGCAACAGCGGGCGCGGTCGGTAGTTGGATGGGTGACCGCTAGTGGCAAAAAATTCTTGAGCGTTTCCGTGCTTCGGAGGGCACGTAAAGCCGTCGGTCCCGGTTGTTATCATATGATAACAGTCGTTAAGCCATGTCGGAGGCCCTCGGGCGGTTTGAAAACTTCCGACATTCGGGTTGGCCACTAACCCCTCCACCAATCCGAACTGGAGCAGCGTGGTGGAGTATGCTCTAGGCCTCCTCAAGAGGAGAGACCCGTGCCCAGTAGTGGGCCATTAATGGGTTGAAGCCGCCACATGAATCACTGATTATTAGGCGATATGAAGTTCGCCAAGACAGCTAGTGTTAAATATTTATTTAATGATGCCAAAGAAGTATAACTTCTCACTCGCGTACTACATGTAGGTTTTTCTTTCTTCCTTTCTTTCTTTCTTTTTTTCTTTAAATATTGAATTGTCATCGGTCCTCGATAAGTTTACGAAGTTTGAAAGAAATCTGACTGTTTAAAGCTAATTAAAGCGTTTAATTAGGTTTTTCTTTCTTTCTTTCTTTTTTTTAAAATATTGAATTGTCATCTTTTCTCGATAAGTCTACGAAGTTTGAATGAAATTTGACTGTTTAAAGCTAATTAAAGAGTGTAATTAGGTTTTTCTGTCTTTCTTTCTTTTTTTCTTTAAATATTGAATCGTCATCGGTCCTCGATAAGTCTACGAAGTTTGAAAGAAATCTGACCATTTGAAGCTAATTAAAGCGTGTAGTTAGGTTTTTCTTTCTTTCTTTCTTTTTTCTTTAAATATTGAATTGTCATCAGTCCTCGATAAGTCTACGAAGTTTGAAAGAAATCTGACCGTTTAAAGCTAATCAAAGCGTGTAATTAGGTTTTTCTTTCTTTTTTTTTCTTTAAATATTGAATTATCATCAGTCTTCGATAAGTCTACGAAGTTTGAAAGAAATCTGACAGTTTAAAGCTAATTAAAGCGTGTAATTAGGGTTTTCTTTCTTTCTATTTTTCTTTAAATATTGAATTGTCTTTGGTCCTGATAAGTCTACGAAGTTTGAAAGAAATCTGACCGTTTGAAGTGGGTCAAAATCAAGTCTAAAGAGAAGTTACAAACATACAGGTGAAGCTAATATAAAGCGTGTAATGACGAAGTACACCTTAGGGGATGAATTTCGAAAAAACCGTGATACACTTATTTTTTGTGTTTAACTATAAGCTTATATAAGTACAAATTTTCACCCTTCTTACTTCAAAACTGACGAAGTTGCCATACTAACTTGCATCCCCTTAATTAACCATTTAGGGGATGATCTTCCAATAAAATGTGTTAAAATTAACTTTTGTTTTTAACTATGAATTTACATAAAAATGTTCATGTTTATAACTAAAACTGACGAAGTTGGTTTATATTTAAGTGACTTCCAATCGCTATTTTTATCCCTGGAGATGATTTTCCAATATCTTCTGAATGGAATGTCCGATTTGAGTAATTCAAAAAGTTATTAATAGGTATTGAAACAGTTTTGAATATGAAATGATTTATTTGGATAAGGATTAATACAAAGGTATAGTTATCATGGTCTGATGTTGGTCAGCTTTTTTATTGACTTTTAAAATGTAAAAAGTGGTTATAATGACATAACTACAATAGCTGGACATATGGTATCGCGACGTTTTTTGTAGATATTAACATGTTCTCTAATATTGTACAACATTTTTTTGTTCTATCATCAATAGTTTCCGCAGCGTATGCGATGAAAGAAATTTTTAAGCAATTTTTTTACACCTTGGTTCACGTTACTGAAGTTTTAGCAAGAATCCCTATTTTTTTCTAAAAATAAATATAGCCTATGTTACTCAGGAATAATGTAGCATTCTAATGGCGAAAGAAGTTTTAAAATCGGTTCAGTAGTTTTTGAGTTTATTCGTTGCAAACATACAAAAATACAAAAATACAAAGTTTTCCTCTTTATAATATTAGTATAGATGTAATGTAAAATCTAAGTAATGAATTAGGTTATTATGTTATGAGTTAATCATTACCGCATTTAATCAATTTTAAATAAATAGAAACATGCTTGTTAAAGCAATTTCGCGCGCACCAGTACAAGCTAGGGGTGTCGATAGAAAAATAATGGCGAAACAGAATTGTTAAATGAACCGTGATTGGCGGCGAATGTCAGGGCCTGGGGGCCGACCCTAGCCGTGCGGTGAGCGTTGTATAGCGTGGCCAACTGATACCGCTAACATGTGATAAATACTATCGATGCTTGAAAGGAAAACTAACTAAGCGACATCGAGCTAACTTTACAGGAGAGCAGTTTAAAGTTGATTTTTTAGAAAAGTTGTTGTATATGCCAAAATATAGATGATAAAATAAGGATTCCAAAACCGTAAGAATAACGTCGGTAGGAGGATTACAGAAAATATATGATTTTTTTCCATTGAAGTATAATGACATAGAACAGACATCTCGAACAAAATGTGTGTCCCGAAACCGCGATGACGCGTTCTTTTTTCAAACTCTAGAAGCTGATTTACACACGTCTTGCCATAGAGTAACTTTGTATACGACACTTGCCGAACCACGACAAACAGTCAACGACTCCAAACTTTTACAAGCTCTTCCAAATGTTTGATTTAATGTTTAATTGAATTTACTGATTAAATAAATACACTTTATTTATTATTTACCACAGAGTAGGTACATTAGTCATTCTTATCGGGCTTATTATTTGAGTAATGCCGACACTGAGTATTTTAATAGTTTGTATTTTAAATTCTTTAAATATCAATTTAATTAATACCGGTATTTCTATATTTTGATTACTTTTACATAGTAAAAATTTAAGGAAAATTTATTAAAAGCAATTTATCATAAAACATTCAACACAAAAGAGACAATAAGAAGTATTGGAACCTTTTAAAAACCCGATTTTATATAAATATCAATTTAATTAATACCGGTATTTCTATAATATTTTGATTACTTTTACATGGTAAAAATTTAAGGAAAATTTATTAAAAGCAATTTATCACAAAACATTCAACACAAAAGAGACAATAAGAAGTATTGGAACCTTTTACAAACAAGATTTTCTTTAAATATCAATTTAATTAATACCGGTATTTCTATAATATTTGGATTACTTTTACATGGTAAAAATTCAAGGGTATTTCTTTAGTATCCTGCGGTATCGGGAGGGGGGTGGAGTTAGGGGGGGAGGGTAGGGGGTAGGGTAAGGAACCCCCCCATAAAGGGGCTAAGTGAGGAAACACATAGTTTTCGAGTTTTTTTTATTTTTATTTTGAGGTTAAATCTGTGAAAACTGCTCAGTATTTGTCTTAAACTAGTCTAAATTAATATCAGGTGGTGGATGAAGAAATAAAATTTCGACTTCCATATGGGGACACACACAAAACGCACCAATTTTATGACAAATCATTATAATTACAATGTTCCATTATCTGCACTTTTAGGGAAAATTTAGGGGTTTTTGATACATTAACAGGCTTCCAAACGTCTCCGGCGCTGCGGGAAGTGCAGCCCCTCCGCCCATGCGTAAAAAACTGCAGGCATTCCATGCTCGCCTACGCAGCTTCGGATTCGGCCTCCAGGGTCTACATTCACTCTAGGGGTAGGGCAGACTAGTACCACGTGGGGTCGGGGTTGACTAAGTCGGTTCTGTCACCAATTTTGAAAAAGTTATTAGAATGTAATAAATAAATTTCATAGAGTATGACATAAACAGTAAAATTTATATATTATATAATACCCTTTTATTATATATAAAAAAACCTTCCTTGTATTGCGTATTTTCTAAATTTTATCTAGCTCGACCAAATTCCTCGGGCCACCAATCTTTCCAATGAACTCTTGTTGATCTAATTATTATAATTATAGTATAATTAATTATATAATATATATAGTATAGTATAATTATAGTAACATAAATTTTATAAATAAGTAACATATTTCGTGTTGTGTTTTTTGGAAATAACCTCAAAAATTAAAATTAAGATTTTTCAAAAATGACGCATTACCTCACAAAAAGCAACTAGATTATGATTTGGGACATCACTGCCTATCGATTAAACATGAAGTCACCCAGATACTGATGCCGCAGGATACTAAAGCCAACCCAATTTAAGGAAAATTTATCAAAAGCAATCTAATTTATCACAAAACATTTAACACAAATTGACACATACGTCTTATTGCCATAATTACTACGCATATTTAACGTGCAAAACAAAATTAAAAATAAACGCGTGCAAAAGCGTTTGAACGATTTTCAATCGTTTACCATTGATTCGTGTCGAAAAACCAACATCACAATAATATATTGGTCACATCACAAGCGTCGGCAAGCCTAAGCAAGTCTATTTAGTCCATTACGCTTACCAAGTGTGTAAATCCGCTTCATAATTTTTTCATTCAAAATGGCGGGAACATTGCACAATAATTTAATGAAATTCGTTTATTTGATTTAAGTTAATATTTTGTTTTCTTACCGATGATAAGTAATACCGTTATTTTTTTTGTTTTTTGTCGTGCGATTGTGACACGTTCTTATTACGCACGACGGCATTGTTTCAGTGTTTTACTAAAAAAATTTGGCATGCGGCCGCCATGAGCGCAGGTGAGTGACAGGTGAGTGAGTGAATGAAGTGAGCCACCCTGGCCGCAATGCATGCACCCGACTCAATGTTCGGGGTGTCTGTTCTATACGAAGTAATAGTACTTCAATGTTTTTTTCTAAAAATTCCAACTTTAAACTGCTCTCCTGTAAAGTTAGCGTAATGTAGCTTAGTCAATTTTTCCTTTCAAGCGTTGATATACATATCTATCGTGATAAATGATGGTTAAACCTCAGTAAGTCTTGTCAGGGCGGGATCTCCACACCTGTTAATTCTAACACAAGCTTCAAATAACATTTAAAAATTAATGAAGCCCCTTCACGAGTCCCAGCTTTTATAATAAATAACAAAGAGAAAACATTTTTTTATGACCTGTAGATTACAAAGGCCTCTCTTCTCTCTTTACATTTTTTCATTTTCCATAAGGTCTACAATTGTCCATCTACCCTTCCGTTTATAAAAATAATCCAAACTACACTAACAACTACAATAAAACAATTAGGCGATATCCCCATCCACCAGGGATGGTTTCGATGGCTTCCACCGAGCGCCATGGGACTTGTATTCCACATATAATCTTGTTACGCCGTATGAGGGTTGCATGTCATAAAAAGAATACTAAATGACATGGTTTTAGTGAGAATAAAAGTAATAAAATACATTGAAGTATAATGTCATAGAACAGACATCTCGAACAAAATGTGTGTCCCGCCCGGGAGGTTCCATTTTCAAAATTGAGCCCCCGTTCTCCTTTCAAAATCGAACGAATCCATTGAAGATTGAAGCCACGTGGCGCCAATGCAGGGACATACACGGTGATCGCGGTGTCGGTTCTATGCGCTAGTAATAATACTTCAATGATAAAATACAATATATTTAACTAGAACTCTGTATCGTCATAATATATATGCTAAACTTTATGAAAAGCCAAAAAATGACGTGCATAAGTGTATCAATGATACCTATATGAATAAAATATTTTGACTTTGACTTTGACTTTGAAAATCCATTTATAGTTTTTACATGAAAGAGTAGCAAATATTCTCATACAAACTTTCACATCTATACTAATATTATAAAGCTGAAGAGTTTGGTTGAACGCGCTAATCTCAGGAACTACTGGTTCAAAATGAAAAAATATCTTTGTGTTTGTTATCATATATTTTAATAGTTAGTTTTGTCCACAAATTAACACAGCTAGTTTATAATATTAGCGGAATGACAGTTTTGTACTTTGAACTTCACTCTTTCACACATATTATTATTATAACAAGTGCGACTCATGCAGTTACCTACATCAGATTTTTCGAAATATCTCTTAAAGAAAGAATTAGAAATAAATTTTAATTTTTAGTGTGGATTCCACTAAAATGTATCCCACCAAAAACATAAATGTAAAAAAGGAGAGCCAAGTTCAATACAAAAATTATGCTTGGCTGTGGGCTTCGCCGCAAAAAGAATGGAGATCTAAATGAGTGCCAAGTTCTATGCAAAATCTAAATATGTATTTATAGGAACAAAATAACATTATGAACAAGTATTAAGCTCTATTTCTTTGCTTTATTGGATACCTATAACAATTGCTGTTATTTAAAAAAGTGAGATCTTAAAGTAGGTTAGATTTGACTTTGCCAGTTTTTATCAGACTGACTTTTATGACTGATGTAATGAGAAAACTGGCCAAGTCAAATCTAACCTACTTTAAGATCTCACTTTTTTAAATAACAGCAATTGTTATAGGTATCCAATAAAGCAAAGAAATAGAGTTTAATACTTGTCCATAATGTTATTTTGTTCCTATAAATACATATTTAGATTTTGCATAGAACTTGGCACTCATTTAGATCTCCATTCTTTTTGCGGCGAAGCCCACAGCCAAGCATAATTTTTGTATTGAACTTGGCTCTCCTTTTTTACATTTATGTTTTTGGTGGGATATCATTACTTTTTGTAAAGAAAAATATACCCTGTTCACAAATCTTAGAGACTACTAAACTGACGACTAAATTGACGTTTCATGGCTGAAAACGCGTAAAATTATGGGTGGGACTGCGGTGCGGTCTACAACAGCTATGTTCGAATATCTTTTTGGCGGACACTAGCGCCATTGATTAGGGTGGCATAACTCAGCAAACTTCACTCTGTTTACAACAGCCATGTTGATATATCTATTTGTCACACACTAGCGCCATTTAGAAATGGCCATTATTGGAACCTCTATTGTTTGTAAACAGCTGGAAACTTTTTCAACTTTCCCTTCATATGAGATGGCCCTCGTTCTACTTCAATACTCCATGCGCTGAAGTATGTCATATTGAGCCCCGCGTGCAGAGGCCTTAGTGCGAGTTTTACGTGACATAACGGGCTCACAATATAAATGCGAGTTGGCTAAGATTTGTATGGGACCGAAGCTTTTCTTTTCACTGCCGCTAGATGGCTCTGCTTTGGTCTCATACAAATTTTGTATGGGGACACCACTTATTTTTCGTCTTTTTTTAATTTTTTGATTTTTTCCTACGCTTACACACAATTTCCGAGCTGGATTCCAAATTTCATCCTTCTAGGTTATCTGGAAGTAGGTTAGATTTAGGTACTATATGTCAGTCAGTCAGTGCTAAAATTTACGACTTTTTGACCTTCATATCTTTGTAACCGTTTGAGCTAGCTTCATGAAATTTGGTCTTCTACATGTCCATATGGATATAATTAAACACACGTAGTTTTATGTGTTTACGTTAAAGAGGTTTTGAGTTATAAAAGGGTCAAAAGTGGCACCAAGTGGTTCGTGTAATATTACACTCGGCGCTGGCTAGCCAGTTCCTTTGCTTGAACTTGGCTTGACACGCTGCCGCGTGTCTAGATATTATATCAGAGTATCCTCATTAACAAACTTTACCGTTTATACATATAATATTAGTAGGATTACATTATGCGTGGTGCACTCAGGCTAAATTTAACAAATTTTGGATAACCTAATCAATCTGATGCATTATCAGATCCTAATGGAGCCGCTCATCTCTATAATGCTTAAGGGAGATCAACAATAGACTGATACGATATCATAACGTTTTTGTAATCTGATTATTTATCTACAATTGAAAGAAAGAAAGAAAGAAAGAAAGAAAAAGCATTTATTCGAAGGAGCAAAGCACAAACAAAATGTAAGAGTCTCACATCCATATTCACAAAAACAAGCAAAGATAAAGAAGTGTTTAAACTCTGAGTTATGAAAAACGACAAAACGCAAGAAAATACATCCATCATCCATAAAACAGGTTATTAAAATTTTATGAATAAGGCCATAAAACCGTTAATCATAAAAAAAAGAAAAAAACAGAAACAAATGATGTCTGTGCTGAAGCCACAGCTATTGGGTTTTTTTATATTAAGTAGTTAACCGAAACAGCAGTCCTGTCACCCATGGACATCAGTAACACCGATGGCGTTGCCGATGCGCTGCCGGCTAAAGATGAAAAAATGAAAGAACTGGATCTCACTCCTAATCTATACTAATATTATAAAGCTGAAGAGTTTGTTTGGTTGAACGCGCTTATCTCGGGAACTACTGGTTCAAACTGAAAAATTATTTTTGTGTTTGATAGTCCATTTATCGATGAAGGCTATCATATTATATTTAAGTAGTTAGTTTTTTCTACAAACTAACGTTGGTAAAACCGCGTGGCACAACTAGTAATTAATAATATCACTGAATTATAAGGAAGAATTACAACTATTTTAACAATACTGCACGAGTTCTGAGTCCGACTGCAACTCGCAACGCAACGCAGGTGAGCTAACTGCTGTGGTTGTGGAATAGTAAATAGATTTCTTGGTTTCAGATTTGTATTTCTCTTGAACTTTAATTAGAGTTTTATTCCCGAACGAGTACATTCTTGCTTTGGATTCGGTACGGTTAATTATCTTATAATAATACACCACAATTATTGACGTATTGGAGCGGATTAGAATACTAACTCCAATCCCACGCCGGATGGGTGTCGTAAGAGGCGACTAAATCCGGTCCGCTGGTGGTAGGGCCGCTCGAGGGATTATATTGGTAATATTGATTTTAATTGTTAATTAATACCATTATTACTATTATTATTTCCTTGAGCATTCCCTTGAGCATGGATCAGCCGCCAAACGACTCGTCGTGTTCCAGCTGGAGGATTGAGAACCAGTTCTATCTTTTTTCTTTTCTCTTTCTTAGCCGGCAAAGCATCAGTGATGCCTTTGGTGTTGCTGATGTCCATGGGCGACGATAACCACTTACCATCAGGTGGATCGTCAGCTTGTTTGCCGGCTATTTCCATAAAAAAGGGAGCCGAAGTCGCGCAAAGTAACAGTATATAACATGATTGTAACGTTAGTGGCAGTACCCAGTTATTATCACACACTCGTCAATTGCCGTCGAATGTGTACGATATAGAAGTATTTGAACTTTAACACGAGTTTGACATGTTGCAACGTAACGGTATTCCATCAGTGGCGTACAGCCGGTACAGCCATACAAGCCGAGAAGCCCATCTTACTATAATTGCTTTACTATCATCACTCTGCAGCTGTTAACACTCATATTATTTGTTGGTTAATATTATACGTATGGAATGGAGTGTTCTGTGTTGTTGGACCAAAGATCCCGAGATGCTGGGTTGTACGTCACAACTGGGCTTGCCTTGTTCTGACGGCCTAGGCACGCCACTATATTCCGTACTGCCTCAGCACTCGACAAATCAGCAGCGGAAAACAAAGGCTTCTATGTACTATTAACATTAGCAATGTCGGTCGCAATATTAGAGATGCCACACAAAATTACTATTAAGAGAGGTAAGTAACAATTAATTTAAGTTTAATGCGTCGGATAAATGTGAATACAATAAAGTCTTTTAATAAATAAATTAAAAAAGTTCATGGAGGACAGAGGTAAAAGAGAAATGACTCTTAAGTGTATGAGTCCTATTAACTCCTATTGCATTGCATTGTATATGAGTACTATTGCAAATATCATATTATATGTATAACATAATATTGTGTTACCCCATCTGATTTTTAATGTTTATGATTTACATTTACATTACATTTATGAAACAAACTCCGAAAGCATTAAACAATGCATAAATAAGGAAGGAGCTGTCGCACCGCACGACCGCACCGCGCGAGCGTCGCAACTAGAATGAGAAGTGTTTCGACCGCAAGCCGTCTGCGGCGCCACGGTCGGAGCAATAAAGATTAGCGCGCTCTATGGTCCGGCTGCTTACTCCATAATGCACTCAGATTCAATTAACGAAAAGCTTAGGGCTGAATGTGTTTGAGTTGTTTCTCGTGTATTTTGTATAAATAATTTGTATTGTATCAGTTGTCATATTTTGTTTAGGTTTGTCCAACCATTAAATATTCTAACGTTTGTTTACACAGGCAAGTGTATCTAGCTTGGCTAGTTTTCATTAGTTAGCAACCAACAAACCAAATTTTAGAGAAGTAACCTAAGGTAAACACCCCAATTATGGACAGTTTAACAACAAAGGACCCCGCACTAATTGTTTGAAAATTGTGTTTCAGCGGATTGGTCTGAATTTTTGGTATGTTGTAGCCCTAACCGTACTGATCAAAAGTCCCAATGGGCACGACCCCCCCAAATGCGTATTTTGTCCTCCAGGGGGCACTTTCCCCCAAAGTCTATTTATTCGATTTCTTCGGAATCATTCTGAATTTTTAGTATGTTGTAGTCCTAATCATGCCAAACAAGAGTCCCAATGGGCACAACCCCCCCCAAATGCGTATTTTGTCCTCCAGGGGGCATTTTCCCCCCAAAGTCTACTTATTCGATTTCTGCGGAATCATTCTGAATTTTTAGTATATTGTAGTCCTAATCATGCCAAACAAGAGTCCCAATAGACACGACCCCCCATATTGCGTGTGTTCTTCTTCCGGGGGCGCTAACCCCCCCCCCATGTTCTATTTATTTGATTTTAGCGGAATAATTCTGAATTTTTGGTATGTTGTAGTTCTAACCGTGGCAATCAAGAGTCTCTATAGGAACGAACCGTATTCCGTAGGCGTATTTCCAACACCTGGGGAAAGAAAAACCCCCCAAAGCTAATTCATTTAAAACCTACATTTTTTCAATAACTTTCTAAGCGTTTTTTTCGCAAGGGGCAACCTCCCCCTACCAAGTTCATTCATGTGATATCAGTGGAATCATTCCGAATTCTTAAGTATGTTGTAGCCCTTACTAATGCAATGTAAATCCCTAATGGGCACGATCTCTTAACTGCATATATTTATTCAGAAATCCTGAAAGTCCTTAATGCCCTATTTTTCGTGTGAACTTCAACATTTTTCTTCATACTTAAAATCCAGATCTTGTTGTTTAAGATTTTTAGTGTTATTAAAGCTTTGGGGGGTTTTTCTTTCTCCAGATGGCGGAAATACGCCTACGGAATACGGTTCGTTCCTATAGGAACTCTTGATTGGCACGGTTAGAACTACAACATACCAAAAATTCAGAATTATTCCGCTAAAATCAAATAAATAAAACATGGGGGGGGGTTAGCGCCCCACGAAGGAGAACACACGCAATATGGGGGGTCGTGCCTATTGGGACTCTTGTTTGGCACAATATACTAAAAATTCAGAATGATTTCGCAGAAATCGAATAAATACACTTTGGGGGGAAAGTGCCCCCTGGAGGACAAAATACGCATTTAGGGGGGGTTGTGTCCATTGGGACTCTTGTTTGGCATGATTAGGACTACAACATACTAAAAATTCAGAATGATTCCGAAGAAATTGAATAAATAGACTTTGAGGGAAAGTGCCCCCTGGAGGACAAAATACGCATTTGGGGGAGTCGTGCCTATTGGGACTTTTGATCAGTACGGTTAGGGCTACAACATACCAAAAATTCAGACCAATCCGCTGAAAAACAATTTTCAAACAATTAGTGCGGGGTCCTTTGTGGTATTTGTGAAAATTTACCTATATTGTGAAAGTTAGGGTGCTGAACGTACTTAAAGTGTAAAGTCCTGTGCTTATTCAACATTTCTGATGTATTACGCGTCAGATACTGCAATTGGTTTAAGTTTAATTAACAAATAAAAATTATAACTTTTTTACCCAGTTATGGACACCAGGAACCCAGTCATGGACACCCAGTAATGGACATGACCCAGTCATGGACACCCAGTAATGGACATATGTAACCCAGTCATGGACATCCAGTAATGGACACGAATCTAATCATATAAACCTAATAGGTAGGCTAGTTATCGACGAATCTATGATGAAAATGCAAAAGAATAATTAAGAATAATTATTAGATAGTATCTTTTTAGGGTTCCCAAGTATAATCGGAACTCATAGTTTTTTCGTCATGTCCGTCCGTCTGTCCGGAGCAAAGCGCTGAGACCCTTAGTGCTAGAAAGCTGTAATTTGGCATGAATATATTTATTTATTAAAACTTCAGAGTCGTGGAATAAAATGCTGAAAACATTTTTTTTCAGGGTACCGGTACAGGTAACGTCAGGATGATTTTTTTATTCGTCGCGTACCCTATAGTGTGGGGTATCGTTGAACATGTCTTCCAAAAATATTATGCTTCTTCTAAGACCATTTTTGGAATTAGGGGTCCGTTTGCAAAATATTTGGCTTTAAAGTGCTAATTTTGCTTAGAGTCAAGTGTCCTCCCCAGCTGGCTAAACGGTTGGAGTTGAACAAGTGAAAAAATTCTCAAAAATAGTTTATATGATGAATTTACAAGGAAAACTATCACGGCTATGTTAGTATAAGTAGTCAATGAGTAATAGTTGATAAACTAACTACTTCAGAACCGTACATTGCGCGTGGCCTGACATGCACTTGTTTAATCAACTTTTCATGAAACATTCACATTAAGGAACTTAGTTAGTTATAAGTTTTCTAAATTGACAATGAGGTTAGCATCAAAAAAGTGAAAATTATTAAAATTGTACTCATATTAAGCTTTTTATATATTAATAAGTAATTTACGAACGTAAACGTTATCAGCCTTTCATATAGGTATGCATTAGTTATAACTACCTAAACTAAACTAAATTAAGTTACAAATATTACTATAAAGTACCCAATATAGTACACATCCACACCAACATTTTCATAATTTGCAACTAGCTCATAGTAAAGAATAATACTAGTAGTAAAATTGGGTCAAATTCTGAATACACAATAGCAAAGACAAATTTCGATAAAATTATGTCCATTACTGGAACTATACAATTATAGTGCACCAGTTATGAACACCAACAAAATATCAACAAATATAACTTCTCGGAGTAACAACACTGTGTGTTGTTGACTTAAATTTCATGGTTAACCCAACAAACAAAACACATTTTTATATAAATAAAGCAATACAAATTTACAGATGAAACTTTTTAGTTACCGCACTAACATTTTCCTTAAGAAAAGCCGCTAATATAAATTTACAATGACAAACAATTTATAATTCGCGCCAACTTGTGTTCTAACAGACCTAATTGAATAAAATGTCAAACTTAGGCAGTTCGATGACTACAGTCTATGACACAGTGTAAAAAATACATAAAAAGGGGTTCATAACCATATTCTAGACGATTTCTTTTTTTTTCGTCCATTACTGGTGCCTTGTCCATTACTGGTGCACTTACGTTATGTAGGTATTACATTAGCAGAGTTAACGAAGATAATTATACAAATATAATTATAAAATGAATGATTTATCTAATAATTTGACATCTGCTTGACATGAGTATTATTTCATTATTATTGTTATTAATTATAATAAATTTTTATTAAATTTTATTTGTTATTGGTTATTAGATTTATGAATTAATATGAATATTATGTATTGACATTTTTGAGTCTTTATCAATATTAGCAACTATTGTAATATAATTGCCTAGATTAACTATATATTATTTGACTGTTCGTTATTGCAACATGAAATTGAAATACTATAATGATTTAGGATTTACCTATAATTTAATAATAATTATGATTGTATTAATAGATTTAATAAATATATCATACTAACGCATTAGGCTACCTGTAATGTTGGTATGTGTATGGACAAATAAATGAATAAATAAATAAATATAATATTATAATATAGTTTAGGTAGGTATGTGAAAACTAACCAAGTCAAATGTAGAGCTGAGTTACACGTTCTTGTGACCAAAATTTCAGGCTCTTCTACACAGAACTTGGCACCCATTTACATTTCAATTTTTTTTTAACTTGGCTCTCATTTCACATTTATGTTTCTGATGAGATTAATTTATCGATAAGTCGTGGATTCAAACTCGGATGCTCCGTGTGGGAAGGACTACGATCCATGCAAACCACCGGAGAAATACTGTTTGTTTTACATACGAATTAGCGTTCTGCTCGCGGCATTGCCCGCGTTTTCCGGGATTATAAGTACCTATCCTATGTCGTATTTGAGATCATGGTATATTTTAGTGCATTTTATGAAAATCCTTTCAGTAGTTTTTGCATAAAAGACTAATAAAAATAACTCACAAACTTTGACATATTTACAATATTAGCAGCACTATCCTACACTATTTACTACATTATCAAGCTCGAGATCTTAATTTTTTTTAAATCGATTGGCCTTAAGCAAGAAAAAAACAATGTCGAGAAAGTATCCGGACAAAAAAGATGAAGATGATTAAATTCGGTTAAAAAAGTCAATTGTATTTTTTATCTGTTTTTTGTGCGCGGAACTTCGGTAGTGATTCATGCTATGCGGTGTAAAAAATGGCAGTCACTGTACTAGGGCGGGTGGCTAGAATGCTGCTTTTTTAAATTATCAGCCTTTTAAATAAATAAATAGAAATATATTTGGAGAATAAAATGTTCCGTTCCTCGTGGCGTTCCTTCTAGAAATGAAAATTGATGTTTAGTTAGTTATACCTAATCTAAATCTAAATAAATATGGTAAGAGAATTCTGTGCGCATGGAGAAGTGTGAGGTGTGGCATGGTACAGCAATTATTATTTTTAAATACATACAAAAAAATTACAATCTAGACACATTCAAACCATTTGTGATATTTTTCAGGGGTAGTACCCTTCAGAGTACAATAACTTTTCAAATATTTAAGAACAGTCGTAAATACAATATACCGACACATTTCCCGAACTAAATTTAGTAGAGCTTCTTAAAAGCGCCATTTTAAGCGCCCTAAGTAGAAACGGAGCTTTTTTGCGCGCGTTTTTTTCTGCAGTTGAATGATCTGTACTTTGCTTAGCGAATGCATTCCAACTTATTGACTTTACACTTATTATATCGAGGGGAAAGATACGGTACGTGCCAATAGTTTTTTTCTTTAACAGTAAGTACTAATCTGCAAATAGGATAGTAGGCTCTTCCTACTAATGATAAATGTGAAAGTTGTGAAGATGTTTGTTACTCTTGGGTCTGTAAGGCTGATTTCTATATTGTACTGATCTCATAATACTCTTTCACGCCAATGATATTATAAGTAAAAAGAGGTAGATTAAGTCACTAGCACGCCGAAGATGAAGATCGTAAGAGTCAATTGACCTCGCCTGCTCGTAGTCGCTCTGTCATTACAAGACGATAGGTAGTTTTATTGTTGTCAGAAGTGCTTGAGATTTGACATACAACGTTAAAATTCCTTCGTGTATTATTGTAGTGTGATTGGTGTGTGTTGTAGCTCTTTTCGGAACAGATTTTTTGGTTGATTTGTAAGGGCATGACGTATCTATATTTTTTAAATATCATTGTTTCACGCCAAAAGAAATGAACGGATTTTTATGAAATTTAGCACAGGGATAGACCATGATCTGGAATAGGTTAAAGAGTACTTATTATTCCAGAAAAAAACGCAAAGTGCTAGTTTCATGATAATACTGACGGGGCTGCGACGGAACCCGTTGGGTTGTTGATAGTGGTTGATAGTAAATGATACTGGGAAGTTGATACTTGATAATTTATTGATAGAACTAACTGAATCTTAATAAATGATAGTGATAGAGTGAGCACGCGTGACCGGTATTTATTGGCTCAATTAGCGCACTGACTCAAAATACATTAATGTAGCGAATAGCGTAAGCTGCTGACGCTACAAATATGTACGTGCTGTAGTCCGTACAAATACTTACATCAAGTGGTCCATTTATTAGTAACGGGCTTCGTGGAGTTCATATGAATTCAAAATCGTAATTATTTATTCATGCAGGTATCACTAATACACTTATTTGTAAATGTTTTTTAAGTTTATTTTCATGGAGAAGAAGAAACTAATAAGTAAATCCCAGTACACCATTAAAGATTATAATGATTAATGTAAAATAAAAAATTGATAAATGACAGAAAAATAATTATCTCACCTCTAACCTGAGCGGTTGCATGTATTTATTTATTTATTAATATTTTATTGACCACTATAAATATAGTAACGGACGAATGGCGAGATACATTAGTATCGTTGTCTTATAAAAGAAGTTAAAACGGCGATAATGTGCCGTTGGTATGAAAACCGGTGTAGCCTATTCTGCCCCATCTTTCACCTCTACTACATCTGTACTTAAATAAATATAAAGTTTACGCCTTACGCACATGCTTGCAATTTCAAAATAGAACTAATCACACGCATGCACGCACACCGATGTACATTTTTATAGCTTATGTGTGAGTTTGAGTGTGCTCTATAAAGATAAGAGCGTTGCTCATATCCTTGGCACGCCTGCCCCGCCTAGGCCGCCTACAATTCCTTTCTAACCTCTATTTATATGTTCTGTGGTTGTCATTGATATAATCTAAACCAACAGAATATGCGACCTGGAGCGCTATAAGTCAGCAATTGCAGCAACATAAGGCAGTATGCACAGATCATACACATTGAGCCGAATGAGAGTAGGTTACATTAACGGAAAATGCATTAACTTTTGTTAAACAAAACAAAATTTAAGTAGAACTTTGTCAGTTTCAGACCCGACTATAAGACGAGTGGCATTGCAACATAAATCTCTAAAATTACAAGCAGCCAAAGTTAATAGAAGCCAAAACAGACAATTCTAAAATCCCACGAGAGTCAATTTTGTAACTTTGACGTTTAAACTAAAATGGCCGCCGCAAATGGAACCGCCCGCTAATCTTGTTGCCAGTTGACGAAAGTTGGAGCCCTAGTATTACCTTGGAGTTTTGTAGCTGCTCTATACTAGGCTTAGATAGGAAAAAATACAGAAAAAAAGTTCAAAAAGAACAATCGTATTCATAAATTATGCGAAATAACTTAACTTCAATTTATGAGTCGAGAAATGTATTTTTTCTGTGTTACAAAGTTTTTTCCCCACATTCTATAGTATTGTTTTTATTTATTTTCAAAAACTACAGAACGGATTTCCTGAAGCACACAGTTAGTGATGATCTGTTATTGTTTCATAAACTTCTTAATTTTTTGAATGACAGGTCTTCAAAGGAAGAAAATTTTATAGAAGTGCGCTCTAATTCACCACATCACATGCTTTGGAGAGAAGGACCTCAAGTAGGTATTAATTGTAATATAATATATTATATTCTTATTATCCATTGCACATAATTTGATTGTTCCTCAAAAGTAATTTTTAGAAATCGATGAGTATTTGATTAAAAAACTGATATAGATATTAACGATATTTTTTTATTGCTTAATTTTTTTTCAGACAATTCAAAACAGTAAGTTTGTTTCGTTGTTTTCACTGGTTTTTCGGTTGTTGAACAACGCACCGTTCACGCTTGACCACAAGTGTGCAATGGCTCACTAATTGCTAGATTGAAATGAACACGCGATTCAATTGAGCGGCCATTACTAATAAGGAGGGATACCGCGTCACTAATAGATTTCTTTTTTTTTTCTGAAAAAAACACTATCAGTGTAAAGTACAACCCGTTGTCTTTCGTTCCTAATTTTTAATGATTCTCAGTGTTTTTGGATACTTGTGCAGTTTTGGCGCTTAATCTACTGAATAGGAAATATTACTGCAAAGTTTTCGCGCCAGAGAGCAGCACCACCACAAATCGTAAACAGAATCTTTGACTAATTGTTCAAAGTGTGGTGAAAATTACCCTTCGGCGCAAAATGTACAAAACGCAAAATGAACACAACACGCAAAATGTACAAATCGCAAAATGTACAAAACGCAAAATGTACAAAACGCAGAATGAACACAACACGCAAAATGTACAAATCGCAAAATGTGCAAGAAAGCCCACGTTCACATCGATCACGTGCATAAACGACACAAAATATTTTTTAAGCAAAACGATCTAACAAATTTATATTTCTACAAAGTATCTAAGTATTTATAATATTATTTCCCTACATATTATTGTACAAAAATACAATCAATATAGTTTCATACTAATGTCGCAACTCATTTTACATCTCCGTGTGGTACAAACAGGACTTTAGTAAGAAACCGAATGCAGCGTACTCAGTTTTCGCGACTCAAAGCTCAAAAAAATACGCTCGTTTGGCCTCACCCTAACTTATACAGAACTAAAGTTATACAGCTATATACATTGAAGTATTATTACTAGCGTATAGAACCGACACCGCGAACACCATGTATGTCCCAATGCATTGGCGCCACGTGGCTTAAATCTTCAATGGATTCGTTCGATTTTGAAAGGAGAACGGGGGCTCAATTTTGAAAATCTAATCTCCCGGGCGGGTCACATTTTGTTCGAGATGTCTGTTCTGTGACATTATACTCGTAATAATGGCTAAATATAGCTTTATTTCGATCGAGTAGGAAATCAGATAAACTTTTAAAATATAAATTAATTATTTCACCAAAGTTATGAGATGTCTATTTGTCGTCTATGTGGGCGGAATGTATGTGTAATATAATCGTAGTTTCATCGCTACCTAGAAAATTTGCAACTCGTTTGAAATCTGAGTGCTCTCAATCATTTCGCTGATGCGCGAATAAATGGCGCACGCAATCGCACAGAAGACAATAAGTAGTACATAATTGTAATAGCTAGATTTTTTAATGACCCGACAGTTCTCAATGATAATTTACATCAATAGCATGAGTCAAGACGTCGTCTAATGGTAAGATTTTGGCCTTTGTCCTCGTCGCGTCATACGCATGCTTTGCTTGCATCTTGCGAACTAAACGTACGAAATCTGTCCACGAAGCGCATCATCGCGTTTGATTATTACCTATGTTTAATAATGCAGCTTGCTCGCAATCGTCAAATGAAGAGCAATGCACAGTAGGCCTAACTATCATCCACCCAGACTTAAAAAATTCAAACTTATCATTCATATTTTCCACCTCGCTGCGAAATGAACAGCGCAGCAGCATGATAACCATTGCGCCACACAGGCTTTCAAAGCATCACCGATTCATTGATGGCCGAAGGAACGCTTATTTTAACATAGAAAAACATTGGCTGTTATATTTGTTTACTTTGCCTGATTATTATTACGAGGTAACGATTAATACGAATACAGATATAACTATTTAAAAAAATCTTGCGAGTGTCTCGACGACTGCAAGTTTCCCGCGAGAATATCTGAGCTGTCAATCGTTTTGAATTTCGAATGGAGAACGTTCCATTTGATGTGACGTTTCCTGTAGCCCTTTCTGTTGTTAATTAAATTAAAATACTTATTAATCGAAGGCCACAAATCCGTGAAATGTATTCAACCGAGGTTTTCTTATTATTAACTAGCTGACCCAGCAGACATTGTTCTACAACATAACTGATTTTGGTCGCAGATAAGTTACTGACGCAAAAATTAATAAAACTATCCCTGAAGCGTTTATATTGTGTCAAAATTTGAGATCAATCGGTGAAAATTTTCCTTCAATTTGTTTGAAAAAAATAATAAATTAAAAGGTGTCAAGGGACACCCGGATAGAACGAAGTTCCTTTCGATTTAAGTATTGTTTTACGCGCTCAGCAGTGTGATTCAGCAATATGAAACTAGATGGCGCTGTACAACTTTCTGAGTCACGCTGTTGAGATTCTTTGGCCCTAACATAAGTAAAATAGCAAAAAGTGTCGTGACAACTTTTCGTAAGAATTTTTTCCGTCTAGCCCCCTTTCACAACGCGCGATAAGGAACTTCGTTCCAACAACTTAGCGGTCAAAAAGCGGTTCTTTATAAGATTCGTTTGAACTATAACTTTTTCCAAAGTTTCAGAATGTTCTATTTTCAAAAGCGGAAGTTGTCGAAACATCGACGCCACTCAATGTTAACGGTAGTTCCAATCAGAGCGCGCGAGTGTTAAATAAGTGGTTATTGTAATGTGATTGCATCTTGCAAGCGAATCTGGGATAGCGCGCCGTCATCCACAAGTTCTACGGCTACGAATACTTTCGCTCGTGCGGTCAAACCGACGCGGTCAATAACAGGAGCGATTTATTGAACTTCAGTTAGAATAGTTTGGTTTAGATCATTGGCAAAGCACGGCCTATACACATTGTACAGAGCAGACATCTCGAACAAAATGTGTCCCGTCAGGAGGTTCTATTTTCAAAATTGAGTCCCCGTTCTCCTTTCTAAATCGAACGAATTCATTGAAGATTGAAGCCCATTGGCGCCAATTCATTGGGACATACATCGTGTTCGCGGTGTCGATTCTATACGCTAGTAATAATTTCTTAATGCCTGTACATTGAAATCTGACTCGTGAACATCCATTAGAGAGCTTTCTTTAGGGGATCACGTTTGAAATGTATATGTGACACAAACACGCTTATGTGTTTCTAATAGTGTTTTTAATTTAATTATTCATTCCGAAACACAAACTGGCTAACTTCGCGTTTTTTTATCAGATTAGACTTTCAAATCTTGTTCGGGAGTAAGTACCGACCGGGACGCATATTTGTAAATACCCGACGCTTCAGCCACTCGGGACAATTCGGCTGCGCCGTTCGGCCGCTTGTAAATAAGATAATATTAAAAAAATTGATATATTTAATTTAACTACGTCATGGAGTCCCTATTTTTCTCGTAAAATAAAATCATTCAACCTAACCTAACCTAACCGATTCTATTTCAGTTTAGAGGTTTTTTTCATGATGGGGGGCTTCACCATTTGTAATTAAACGATTTTATTTAGCTTCACTTCGGAGCATCAAAGCATCAAAGGATCAAATCTTGTAACGTTAATTTGAATGACTTCCCTTTAATGAAAATTGATGAAATTTGGCAGACATGTGTATTTCCGATGACAATACACGAAAATTAAAAAAAAAAAAAAATTAAATTAAAAAAAACGATTTTCAGACTTTAGACGCATAATTCTCTATGTTCTATTTTACGTAGAGACTTGAAATTTTCACAACTTGTAGCTAATTTTATAAACTAAACATTATTGAAATAAAAGCGTTTAAAAAAAAATTTTTTTTGGATTCAACTTATTTCTATTACTATAGTTGCATTATTACGTTAACAAGACAACTGGCGCGTCAGCCTGTTCACAAGGAACTTCGGGGTCTTGTAAATTTCAGACGCGTCAGTCCGTGCTATTTACGCATTCGGGTGGCTGAAGCGTCGGGTATTTACAAATGCAACCGGGACAGTACGCCGCGTTGCCCGCGTTACTCCGAACATATCTTTACGATTGTTCTGGCAGGTGTGGGAGCAGATCCAGAGTTGTGTAGGGTTGTCAACTAGATATGTTTGGTATGGATGTAATAAAAAATAAAAATAAATAAGTGAAGTAAAATAAGCTTTGAACTTGTTTGTTGTTGAATCGAAATAGTGTACAGTATAAAAAAAACTTTGGCAAACGTAAGTATTACATAATTATGTTTTATGGACTTTCACGTACATACATAGGGGCCGTTCAAGTATTACGTAAGCACTATGGGGGGTGGGGGGGTCTTTGTTTTGCTTATTTTGGATGACATGGGGGGTAGGGGAGTCTAGGTGATGATTACGTCATCGGTAGTTATTTACTTTTTTACACTTTTTTTGAAAAATGTTTACGTAAGCATGGGGGGAGGGGGTAAGAGCTTTGCTTACTTTTGCTGACAAGGGGGATGGGGGGTAAATAATTGTAATAAATCTGCTTACGTAATATTTGAACGGCCCCATACACGCACGTACACAAGTTTTGTTGTCTTGTATTTTCTCAATAATTAGTACTAATTGCAATAGCATTAATGCTGACCATACACTTGTCAAGTTTACAGCCATAGTTTCCAGCGGACTTGATCCATTATACTGGACGGTGTAGGACCATGGTGTGGCTATCTGGCCATATCTCGTGCAAACTGGATGCCGCATGAAGTCAAACTGCAAACTTGACAAGAATACTTGATCGTGTATGGCCAGCATAAGCTCGCCATTTTGTTCTTCAATATTTTATATTGTGGTCAATAGTGTGTACACAAATCTTATGAGTTTATATTGTATGGTTGCCGACCACACCTCATCCTAGCATAGTTATTACATGCATCACAATTCACAACATGTAAATATTGACATTATGAAAATTTTTACTTTCGCCTAAGACAATAATCTAACATTATACCAAAAAAATAACCGACTTCAAATGAAGTACATTGTACTTTTGACATGGATACCATTGTCAGATCTCGTTCAAATTTATGTGGGACTACATGACAAGCACCAGCTTTCCATAAAAAAAATAATCATCGAAATTGGTTGGCGCGATATTGAGTTATTCGTCCATTTATCGCGCACATACTTAATGCAAAAAGACTTATAATGATTTTGACATAGATGCCATTGTCAGATCTCGTTCAAATTTATGTGGGACCACACGACAAGCACCAGCTTCCGATTAAAAAAAGAATCATCCAAATCGGTTCACCCAGTCCAAAGTTCTGAGGTACCAAACATAAAAAAAAATACAGTCGAATTGAGAACCTCCTCCTTTTTTTGAAGTCGGTTAATAATTGTGAGAATACGCTAGTTACTTTCAGTTAAGATTGTAATACATCGTTATTATTTATAGGTAATTAGGACATTACAAACAAAATATTTGGTGTATTTATCTTATAAAGTTATTTTTTAAAAAGACCATTATAAGTAACAGCCCTGCTTGTCTATAGCCGAGCGGGGATTCTTAAATCGATTCATTAGCGCTCAAATAATTGACACGTCCAGCTAATGGAATGGATACCATTCTTTTTTAAATTTTAATTAATACAGGCATATTCTTTTCATTTCTAATACCTCTTTCACTTCAACACGAATCTTTGTTAGGACTTTATGTCTGAAGAATAAGGTTCAAAGTAGATTGAATTAATGTGTCGAATATAATTGAAAGTATTTTGATGTAATATTAATCGGTTTTTGAAATTCGAATTAGGCGCGAGTTTTCTTATTGTAGCTTTTTTGTTAAGAAGCGTTATATTTCTGTAGTACCGTGAGAAGTGAATATTGATTATTATAAATAGGTAGGTAAGGTACAGTGAGCAAAAGAAATAGGTATGCAGGGCGTAATTGGAACGAAGTTCCTTATCGCGCGTTATGAAAGGCGGCTAGACGGAAAAATTCTTACGAAAAGTTGTCACGACACTTTTTGAAGTGATTCAGTAATATGAAACTAGATGGCGCTGTACAACTTTCTGAATCACGCTAGTTTCATATTGCCATGTAGTTTCATATTGCTGAATCACACTGCTGAGCGCGTAAAACAATACTTAAATCGAAAGGAACTTCGTTCCATCCGGGTGTCCCTTGACACCTTTTAATTTTTTTTAAAACCTTTTATTACAAAATGTTTGTTATTATCCATGTTAAACGCTACCTGTAGATATACGTAAGATATGATTTAACTTTGCTACTAACTTAAACAATATCGACGCTTGAAAGGAAATATTGACAAAGGGACATTGAGCTAACTTTACAGGAGAGCAGTTGGATAAAATGTGCAGTGCCCTATGTTTTAATGCAGTATGGATTAAAACATAGGGCACTGATTATCACGGAAACCCGGAACCCTACTAGGGTTATAATAAAAATATGTTTTAGCACCAACCAAGTCGTCGAAAGCCCTTACCGTGTTTAGGTACTCAAAGCAATCACATAAAATATAAATAGGCCTGTTGTCAGTTATAAGTAATGTCCTATTACAACTTGTGCCACCACTAGGGTAATCTGCCGCAATTTATGTCTGACGTTTGATTCTTGAATCCACCTTAGGGAACATACCAAAACCACGTGCCTCATTTAGGGGGGGGGGAGGGGGGTCTTCAAAACACCACGATTGGTCACAGAGGGGAGGGGGGGGGTTAAGGTTTTTGTCACGTAGTCAATATTTTAGCAACCATTGCGCCACAAAGTCGTCAAATATAAGCAAAATTATTATTTTTTAACTCTGTTTTTGCAAAAGAGTATTGAAAACCGTATTTATCAATTACCACGTGAAAACTAGGGTGGAGGGGGGGGGTCTTCTCATATACTACGGATGGTTACGAAGGGGGGGGAGGGGGGTAAAAAGTTGGAAAAAATGGGTTACGTGGTTTTGGTTCCCTTATCTCCAATATTTATGAATATACTGTGATTTCTTTATGGTGGCCATACACGATCAAGTATACTTGTCAAGTTTGCAGCGGACTCGACGCGGCGTACATTTTTGACGGTGTATATCTGGCCATATAGCTATCTCATTCGCACTGGATGCCGCATCAAGGCAAACTTAAAGTTAACACTCAAGATACTTTACCAAATAGAACTCGTCAAAAAATCGAGTACCTTAGTAGGTACCTACTCATAACATATAATATTATATAACAAAAAAATATCTAAAAAAAACATTCAGATTTATTAGTTACTATTTAGTAGATACCCGGCGTGTGCTACTTTAATAATAACAATAATAATAATAAATTTTATGTCGGATCGAGTCTTTAACTTTAATAATCTCTTAACTCGAGTCTTTAACTTTAATAATCACTTAACTCTTAACTTTAATAACTTTAAAATCGACTTCATGAATGGACTTTTGTGTGTCTCTTGAACCATCTTCGCATTATTGCCTTTCAAATGAAACCAGTTTGGGGCACATCGGTTTTCAAAGTCTATAATAGACATTGCCATAAAAAATGTGTTTTATACATATAAAACACTAGGAAATCGCCCTCACTTCGCTTCGGGAAATATAGTAAAGAAAAAAAAATTGCCTATGTTACTCGGGGATAGTGTAGCTTTCCAACACTGAAATAATTTTTTAAATCGGTTTTGTAGTTTCGGAGCCTATTCAATGCAAACAATCAAATCTTTCCTCTTTATAATATTAGTATAGATTAAATGCTGATATATTTTATATACAGTAGACCCGCGGTAGTCTGACAAACGTTTTGCAGGGCGATGTCGGATTATCGAATTTGTCGGATTATAGAGTACTGCCTACTATACTGCCTATGACCCTCTATAGTCCGGAATTTTTTAAATAAGAGTACCTTGTAATCCGACAAATTACAAATCAAAGAATCTATTTGGACTTTTATTGATTGATTTTTTATGTACAATCAACAGTAATAGGCGTGTCGGATTACAGGGGGCGCCGGATTAGACAGGGTCCGGATTACCGGGGGTCCACTGTATTGCGATTCAAACAGTGAATCTGTTTAGACCGCGCTGCGCTTCAAATACGACGCGCTACACATTTCTGTGACATCACCTAGGGTTATCACTTATCACTTGTCACAAAATAATCTATTCAGCATTTATGCCACGATATAAATTGTTAGCACTGTAGTACTACAGCAAGAACTTTCTTTGAAAATGTTTTTTTTTATCAAATTAACAGTCTCAGTTCATATATTATAGATTTCGCGAAGAACCAAGCCCCTGCCTGCACAAGAAGTGTTTGTAGTACAAATTTTGTACAGCCTTATCGCAGTGACGGTACAGCCGTACAAACCGAAAAGCCCAGCTTACTATCATTGCTTTACTATCATCACTCTGCAGCTGTTAACACTCATATTATTTGTTGGTAAATATTATACATATCGAATGGAGTGTTCTGTGTTGACGGACCAAAGATCCCGAGATCCTGGGTTATACCACACAACTGGACTTGCCTTGTTCTGACTAGGCCTTGGCACTCCACCGCCTTATCCCAACCCTGTTTTGGACTTAGTTTGGCCGTACGAGTCACCTAAGATACATATATTACACATTTAGATATTTTCATTGCGTTTGTTGCGTTTGCGTTTGTATTCGTGTGTTTTTAGATAAAAAATAATTATTACTAAGTTGATATGTTTTCAGCCCTAGACAGCGCACCTCAATAACAGTTAGAATCAAGGTATTTCGCGCCATACAAAGCGCCCTTCAGCCCAGCGAGGGAGGGGTTAAGTGATGAGTCGACCGTGCATCTCATTGTCCGCGATCACGCGATACACATTATCGCTATAGTTCATAATATTGTAAGAAACCTATGCTGAACTCAACAACATATTGATTTTCTTAATTTTAATGTAAGATAAAAAACTTACCTTATGGTAAGAGAAACACACTATTATATTGTATTCACTCTTCAATACTCAATATTTTTATTGCAATCATATAGTGGATACATAAAATAGGTTAGGTGTTAGTGATTACATAATACTGTAGAGGCACATATGAACCCTATTAAGGGTATTTTAATATAGTAGGAGCAGACCGATCTATTTTACTTTTATTTCTATTGTTGTCATTTTTGTAAATAATCTTTGAGGTTATAACAACATTTATTTATAAGGTGTTGTTTTAATTGATTTGAAAATTTTTGGTCGTTTTTTAATAATCTTATTTCGTCTGGCAAATTGTTAAAAAATTTTATACACATAGCATATGGCCCGGAGCTGTGTATAACTTTAACTTTGAAGTAGGAATTACCAGTGTTTTTTTGCTTCACTGCTATATTTCTACTTATATAGTTAACTATAGCTCTTTTCGCGGCTTTGCCTGCGTTTTTCGGGATTTTAAGTAGATACTCTATAATATCTTATTCCAGATCATGGTCTGTCTGTTTAGTAGTTTTGGCGTGAAAGAAAGAAAGAAAAACACATCCTCACAAATTTTCACACCAAAGGTATCACTGATGCGTTGCCGGCCAAGAAAGAGAGAAGAAAAAGAAAGAAAGAACTGGCTCTCAAGCCTCCAGCCGGAACACGACGATTCCTTTGGCGGCTGACTAAAGAGGGTGGTAGCTATCCAGGAGAAATCGCCAATATCCACTGCTTTATTCAATTTATCGGATTCAACAAGGATCACGAAGTACTCTTTAGAAACGGTTGGTTTATGCGAGATTTTAAATTTAAATCATTTTGTAAACATATCATTTTGTACACCAACGTTTAGTTTGAATTGAAATCTATACTTATTTACGTTTTATTTAATCTTAAATCTATCTAGACCCGCGGCAGCGTGTCAAGCCAAATTCAAGCAAAGGAACTGGCTAGCCAGCGCCGAGTGTTATAAAGTTATTCAACATTTTAATTCTGATAAAAACTGGCCAATTCAAATCTAACCTACTTTAAGATCTCACATTTTTAAATAACAGCAATTGTTATAGGTATTAGGGCTTCCAAATATTCGATAAAATGTATATTCGAATATTCGATTTTTTTTCGGGAACTATTCGAATATTCGAATATTATTCGAATATAAAAAAAACTTTAATAATCATGTCTTTATTAAACTTAGGAGTAATTTGCAAGTACAATATTTGATTTTGTTCGTGTTAAATGAAAATTAAGTAAATTTCAGGCTTTAAATCAAATAAATATCTAAAATTATCAATAAACACACATAATATCAATCAACTACACATCTACACACCACAAGAAAGTTATATCAATCGATGCCTAAGTTTTGGAGAAGGAAGGTCTCTTCATGATGAACTCCTTCAGAAAAAAGCCGCAACGCAAGTGGACTTGGATAAGTCCTGATGGTTCCACGAAAAGCGAGATAGACTTCATTCTGGCTGACAAACGGCACATGTCTCTGTGATCAGCAGGTTTAAAATCGGAAGCGATCACCGTCTTGTAAGAGGCACATTAAATATCGACCTGAAGCTGGAACGATCAAGCCTGATGAAGTCTACGCTTCGCCCAACACCTATCCAAATCCAAGGATCCGAAAACTTTCAACTTGAGCTGCAAAACCGTTTTGCGTGCCTAGAATCGTGCACGTCAGTGGACGAGTTTAACACCAGGATGGTAAAAACTGCCCACAAGATAGGCTCGAAGTATTTCAAGACCCACCCTAGTGGTAGATCTCAGGTTCTCTGAGAAGAAACTCTCGATCTTTTGAGGGATCGACGAGAACTATGTGTGCAGTCTCCTACCTCTATGAGGGAATACCGACAGCTCAATGAACAGATCTCCAAGTACAGGCGACGCAATTTGCGAAAACACAACTCAAATCGTGTAAAAACCACAATTGAGCAAAAACCAGGGCTCAAAAGTATTTGCCAGGGATCTGTCTATTGGGTAAAGTCAGCTTACGAGGTTGAAGACCGAGTCCGGTACCATGGTTTCGTCGAAACCCGAAGTTCTGAGGGAAACTGAGAGATACTACAGATGGTTGTATGCCTCCTCTCAAGCTCCACCTCCTTGCTAGGAGAGCGACAAGCGAGCTAAACTGACCCGACACTACATAGAGGATATCCCAGACATCAGCATGTATGAGATTAGAGAGCAGCATTCTGAAAAGATTACAGTACCATAGACCACATACACACACTGCGGCAGATTATACAGAAGACCGAGGAGTATAATCTGCCGCTATGTGTTGCCTAGGTGGACTATGAGAAAGCCTTTGATTCTATCGAGACCTGGGCGGTACAAAATTTTCTCCAGCGGTGCCGGATCGACTACCGGTATATCGAGGTGTTGAAGTGTTTGTACTCATTTGCCACCATGTCCGTCAGACAACGACACAGCAACGAGCCCCATCCAACTGCAGAGAGGTGTCAGACAAGGGGATGTCATATCCCTAAAACTATTCACCGCTGTGTTGGAAGACGTGTTTAAGCTGATGGAGTGGAAACGACATGGCATTAACATCAATGGCAAATAAATCACACACCTGCGATATGCCGATGATATAATAATCCTGGCGGGTTCCCTGGAAGAACTTGGTACAATGCTCGGGGACTTGAACAGCGCCTCACAACGGGTGGGTCTTAAGATGAACATGGACAAGACGAAAATCATGTCGAATGTTCATGTCACACCCGTACCGGTTGTTGTTGACGGCGCTGCTCTCGAAGTTGTAGACGAATACAATTACCTGTGACAAGTGATCCAGATGGAAGAGAAGTCACTCATAGAATCCAACTCGGATGGGCTGCGTTCGGGAAACTGCGTCATATCTTGTCGTCCAAAACACTACCTCAGTGCCTGAAGTCGAAGGTGTTCGAGTAGTGTGTGTTGCCAGTGATGACATACGGATCCGAGACGTGGTGATTTAATATTGGCCTGATCCACAAGCTCAGAGTAGCGCAGCGGGCTATGGAGAGGGCTATGCTCGATATTTCTCTACGTGATCGCATCAGAAATGAGGAGATCTGTAGACGAACAAGGGTAACAGACATAGCTCAAAGAATTAGCCGGCTGAAGTAGCAATGAGCTGGCCACATAGTGCGAAAGTCCTCGAATGGCGCCCACGTCTCGGAAAAAGGAGCATAGGACGCCCCCCCGACCAGGTGGACTGACGACCTGAAGAAGACAGCGGGCATCCGCTAGATTCAGAAGGCTCAGGACTTTTCAGAGTGTTGCAAGTTAGGGGAGGCCTATGTCCAGCAGTGGACCTCCAAGGCCTGATGGATGGATGGATATCGAGGAGTTTTTAAACATCACTTAACCTGACTCCCTTCATCAGATCAGCTCACTGTCAGCATAATATTATAACAACATCACCGGAACTTTACAAGCATGCCAAGTTTTAACTTCATGGGACTATTCCCTCAGGAGATCTGTAAAATAGCCCTTGGCTTCATCATCAGTATAGCTCCTTGTCACCAGGTTTCCCGGGTAGTCCCGAAGTCCGAACCCTTCCATATTTTGAAGAATTGCGCACTCTCACCGCCCAAAACGACATTCTGAAGGTCACGCGCCACGGCGCTAACTTGAAAATTGTATTTTGACTATTTTGTGCACATTGGAATCCGAATTTGGTGTTGAGTTAGGTGTTGTAGAAATTGATCGAATATTCGAATATTGCAGTTCTTGTATTCGAATATTCGAGCCAATTTATTATTCGAATTATTCGAATATTCGAATATTCGATGGAAGCCCTAATAGGTATCCAATAAAGCAAAGAAATAGAGTTGAATACTTGTTCATAATGTTTTTTTGTTCCTATAAATACATATTTCGATTTTGCATAGAACTTGGCACTCATTTAGATCTCCATTCTTTTTGCGGCGAAGCCCACAGCCAAGCATAATTTTTGTATTGAACTTGGCTCTCCTTTTTTACATTTATGTTTTTGGTGGGATTTTATCTTATGTATCTTATCTTCTCTCTGGAATCAGCCGTCGGTATAGCAGTAGTCTTAGCGAGACTTAACCCGGAAACGATGCATGTAGATTTAACAAAAGGCCGTTGCACATTTCGACTTTAAAGGATTGTCTACACGCAGAAAAATAATACAGAAGGATTTCGTTGTACTCCTTATGGTATGTACTCATAGTTTCGATGTATTATAGTTTGTTCGTAAGACCTAGGTAGTAAGTTATCTAAGGTCAGCGATAAGAGGTCAGTTTGATAGGTAACAGCTGGTGGTATCCAAGAAGTTTATATACATCTGAGTCCTATCATTGGTTGGAATTATATACCAACACCCTATGGCTAGTGATCTGAGTTACTACGACTCTATGTTCGGTTTACACGTATTAAGTAGTTCTTAACTAAATTTGAACTAATTTCAAGTAAATTAATACGTGTAAACGGACAATTTAGTAGTTAAAATTTAGTACGCAAGTAAACAAGTAATTTATAATAGAATTTTTTCTATTTTTTTGTTAAGTAGTTTACTTAACACTTAACACGTTTGAACAGACACTTTTTAGTTATTATAGAATTTAGTAAAATTCATAAGTAATTATGTAGGTTGTAAAGCATTGTATGAACTAAAGAACTTCACTAAATTATCTTATTACGTTGGACGCGCCCTAAAAATTATTCACTTAAAATTTAGTTTTCCACTAAACTATGTACTTAATACGTGAAAACCGAACATAAGGTTGACATCAATCGGGCTTTGGTCGAAATTATTCATGCAATGTCACGTGATTAGTCTTCATATACCTCTTCGACGAGACACACAGACAGACTATATCCAGCATTAGAAAATAGGATTTTATCACACCAGACTTAAACAAGCCGCAAGAAGGAACTAGTGTTTATACATATAACTAAGTTTGTATAACCCATAATAAATTGAGCTGATGATAACCCCAGAATCCTATTGCTTCTACGCCCCACGACTTTACGAAACAAAATCATTTTAAAAATATTTTCTATACATTACTGATTATGCATGACGCGTTTGTCGCTTGCCGATTCCATAAAGAGCAATACGTAAGTGATACATATAACTAAGTGTAAGTTTGTATAACCCATAATAAATTGAGCTGATGATAACCCCAGAATCCTATTGCTTCCACGCCCTACGACTTAACGAAACAAAATCATTTTAAAAATATTTTCTATACATTACTGATTATGCATGACGCGTTTGTCGCTTGCCGATTCCATAAAGAGCAATACGTAAGTGATACATATAACTAAGTGTAAGTTTGTATAACCCATAATAAATTGAGCTGATGATAACCCCAGAATCCTATTGCTTCCACGCCCCACGACAACGAAACAAAATCATTTTAAAAATATTTTCTATACATTACTGATTATGCATGACGCGTTTGTCGCTTGCCGATTCCATAAAGAGCAATACGTGAGACGCAAAAAATGTGGTCAGCCGCAACTGGCCAGGGTCGCGGCAACCGGTTCCACCACCCCACCACCTGTGACCACCTGTCCCACGGTGGTGCAGCCACCTGATTAATAATTGTCACCATGACATGTCGTAACATGCACTCTTCCGTGGCGACAGTGTTAAGAGGATTACGGATTGAACTGTTTATGGTAGTCCACAATATCATATGTACTAATTTTGTGTATTTTTAAATCCCTGGTATCCATAAAAGCAAAAAAAGCAAAGCAACAACCCATAATTGTCCCACTGCTGGGCTCGGGGTCTCCTCTCACAATGTGAGGGGTACAGGCCATAGTCTACCACGCTGGCCAAGTGCGGATTGGTAGACTTTACACACCTTTGAGAACATTATGGAGAACTCTCAGGTGTGCAGGTTTCCTCACGATGTTTTCCTTCACCGAAGCAAGTGATAATTAACTTGTAATACGCACATAATATTTGAAAATTAGAGGTGCGTGCCAGGATTTGAATATCCATCTATATCTGGTATCCATAACACAAGTTAAATCTTAGCTTGGGTATCAGAGTTCAACTATACACTACAAATAGAACATAACATTGTGTGTACAAGCTGTAATACTAGTTAAAATCGTATTTAAATAGATGGCGTTCTTGATGTAATCTTTGTAGTAAACTATTGTAATAGTAACTGGTTCCTGGTGTAATATTGTACTCTCTTTTATTCCAGTGTTATTATTTGCATATTATGTATTATTTAATAATCCTTTGGAGAGTTGTATCATGTATATCTACTACAGCTGTTTTTGAACATTTTGGTGTTAAAGTCGCATTGTATTTATTATGATTGGAGTGTACCTGATATATGAATTGTTATCCCAATAAATAAATAAAGTCTTTCTGAAAGCGCCTTAGTACCATAGATCTTAAATATAATAGATATGGCTTTCAAACCAAAAGTATTTACAATCTACAAGAAATTTTAACAGCGCGATTCAGAAATTGGAAATCTATTTAGAGATTTATGCAATTTTTTTTGATATTGATAACGCTACTGTATTTTTTATGTTAGTTACCTCAGAACTTTCGACTGAGTGAACCGATTTTGATGATTCTTTTTTATTCGAAAGCTGGTGCTTGTCATGTGGTCCCACTTAAATTTGAGCGAAATCTGACGAGTGGTTTTTGAGTTATCCCTAATTCTGATGTCAGTTATCTTTGTGAAAAATTATTAGTTTTATCAATTGAAGAAATATTGACGGCAAAAAACTAAAAAAGCGGCCATGCCAGTGACAGTTAGTAATAATTCGCAATCCGACGTATCCATACTACTCATACGGCACAATACGCCTCAGGCGACGGTGCAGCGAAAGTTCAGCCACTTACAACTTGCACCGACTACACCGGTGCAACCCGGTGCATTACAATCACAGTTCATCTTTCTCTTCAGTGAAGGACTGGCGGTGTTCAATAAATCATTTTGAGTAACAACTTTATTTTATTTTTGGAACGAAGTTCCTTATCGCGCGTTGTGAAAGGGGGCTAGACGGAAAATTACGACACTTTTTGATTCTTACGAATGACGAAACTTTTTTTGAAGTGATTCAGAGCGTTTTACAGAGATGGCGCTGTACAACAAAACAATACTCAAATCGAAAGGAACTTCGTTCCATCCGGGTGTCCCTTGACACCTCTCATGTTTTTTTTTTATTACAAAATCCACATCTCTTAAAGGAAATAGTATACATGCATTTTACGAACTATCTTACAGCCCATAACGGATTTACATATTTAGCCTACATTTACAGATTTTCATTACATATTCTGGTTGACTTTATCCGAAAGAGATGGCATTAAGCAGGCAATAGTTAAAATGTAATATAATAACTTAAAGTGTAAACAATACAATACAATACTTTAAAATCAGTACAAATAAACGAAAGTAATAAAAACGTTTTCTTTAGAATTATTACGTCGACTGGAACGTCGGGTCTGTTCAAAACACACCAGCGGGCTTATTATGAACTTTAAAGAAACCATGCTTTTTACAGGCCATCCTTAAACCAGGCAGGCCGAGTTTCGTATTATGACATACCAAATATTGAATGTCTTCTGTCTTGATCTGCTTTGGGTCTTTTGTCTTTGGCCAGTTTTGTCGTCTAGCGCTATGTTCAAAAACTTGAATCGGTAAGTCTCCAAAAGATTACGGTTTCTTATTATTAATATAATTTAGCTGTAATTAAAATATAATCAGTGAATATTTTGTATTAAAATAAAATTAATAGTTAAAATACATGTTTTATGCTATAAATAATTAAGAAATAACCATTTGGTTTTTATTTATGTGAAATTAAGTTTTTAAACGATTGTTTTTGAACGAATGTCCTCTTGACGTTTGTCAGGACCATGGATGTATTACTCTCACTGGATAAGTAACGTTGTAGAGGTACCTGTGGACGGATGACGTCATAACCGAGGAACCATTTTTCATGTTATCTATAGTCCCAGGATAATTATATCATTCGATTATGATTTTTTATAATGATATAAAAACATCTAACATGAATATTATAAGTAACGTAATTGTGTGGTACTTTGCAACACTACGCCAAAAAGTTAATACAATTTTTCAATGTGGCGATTACGGTCATCGGGGATTTGTGAAGACTAGTGGTCGTCGTTTTTGTTTGTGTTGCTTAAAATGTGGTGATGTACTGTTATCAATTATCAGTGAGCAAATTACAATAAAAACAAATGTAATATTTTAAATTCAGTAATTTTGAAGAAATTTTAATAAAAAGCTTTTAATTCAATATTATGATATTTACTAAGAGAAACATTACCAATAGAAAACATTTTAAAGAACCATATCAAAATAGGACATAATTTTTCTAAGTGTAGACAACCTACAATTATGAAGAACAACCTCAATCCGGACTGTGATTGGTCGAATAGTCCATTTAAGATATGACGTCATCGAACTTCAGGTACCTCTACAAGGTCAGTAATCCAGATAGTATAATATGTCCATGGTGAGGACTATCCACTGACATCTTACGTCAAAACTTAACGTCAAAATAAAAACTTTGCTGACCAAACAGTGTTGCCACTTGATGGATTTCAACAGGCATTATCGGGAAAAAATATATTCTGATTGCTAAAGGATTTCAGGCACGCGCGGACGGCTTAACAGATTTAGATCCACTTTTTATTGTGACAAACCGATTCTGATGTGAATCACTGATACAATAAGATTTTGAAACATGTATTTTATATGGACTAAGAATTCGCTATTACTATTACTATGGCCAAAATAATTCACAAAGTGACATTATTTTCTGTCAAATCAGTCCGGTGGATTAATGATTCTACTAAAGTATAATTATTGTACGCCGCCAAGGACGCCAAGGCCATTGTATAACTGGACAACAAACTTCGACGAGGTGCCTAAAGACGGAGTTACATAGGATGCCCATTTTTCTATGGTGCCCATGTTATCTATAGTCATCCATAGATCATTATAGTGTTATCCATATGTGATTCAATTGTTAAAATTTTTTACACTTGTGGTGAATTTTAAGGAAATGTACTGTAATAAATAATAATATTGTTTAATTTCGTTATCAGCTTATACAAAAATAGTCATATAAAAACATTCCTTTTCATTAAATAAAGATAATTTTGAAAGATTTAGTAGTAAAATATGTTATTTCAATATTATATTTCTTTACCGCCAGAATTTTTTTTATCAAGAAAACATTTTGAAGAACCTTATCAAATTAGGACATAATTCATCTAAGTATAGACACCTTACAGTTATGAAGGACAACCTCATTCCGTCCCGCGATTGGTCGAAAACGGTCATCTAATAGTACGTCATCTGTCTTCAGGTACCTCTATGAAGACTGTTGTCTAGTTATACTATAATATTCTTAATGGATACAAATCTTCGAAGAGAAAACATTTTGAAGAACCAATATATCAAAATAGGACAATTTTTCTAAATAAGTATGGACACCCTACAATTGATTGGTTGAATAGTCCTTCCGATATGACGTCATCGAACTTTGAGTACCTCTGCAAAGTCAGTAATCCAGATAGAGTAATATATGTATCCATGGTCATAATCTTCAAAGATTAGCGTCGTTATTAAGTACTTGGACGGAATATACATGCTTGACGAAATTTTGAAATTACAGCTGGCAACACTTATAACTATCTATATTATATTATAGGGATCTATCTATATTACAGGGATACGCAAAATTTCAAAAGTATCGATACATTACTCGATACCAGTATCGTATCAAAAGTATCGACACCAAAAAAGTATCGGAGCAAAAATATCGATACTAGAAGGTATCGAGTACTTTTTAATACATTTATAAAAAACCTAAATGGAATGTTAATTGTGTTGCAAGTTTCGCAAAGATATCTAGCTGGAATGTGTCTCACAAAATAGACACTAGTAAAATTTTATCCAGGCGGTATCCAGTCAAACGATTAAGGCTTTGTTTTCATTATTTTTAATACTTCCACATTTCACTAGTTTCTCCTGCGGCATCTTCTTGAGATTGATTAAACTTTAAATGCATGTTCTATAGCAGTTTACAGTACCAGTAATATATCTTATTATTACATATATTTTTTATTCCAAGTAAGACGAGACGAAAACGAAATAACCATTTTGTACTTCTCTACGACTCACATATTTTGGTGACATAGTGTTATTAAAAAAAATACTACACAGATTATTCAATCCGTAAAAATTACTCGTAAAAAAACTTCTAAAATACTTAGTTCAATCAAATAAAATGATAACACACATAAGTGCTCGGCAATGAGTGGGAATTCCCCGAATCATTATCTTAGGTTTGGTAGTAGGTAATGTGACAAAAAAAAATCAATGGATTTAAATAAAATTGTTCAAAATATCGATTAATAATTGTTAAGTTTCAAGTTAGTAATTTATTAGAAATGGGGAAGAGAGTACTTACTCGAATCTTTCTAAAAGTATCGATACCTCAAAAGTATCGATATCTAGAGGTATCGATACGTTTTACGTATCCAATATCCATAGCTAAATAAAATAAACTTTATTCCTTCCCAAAACTTTCTTTTCAAGTTTACGTAAATAAGCAAAATTGCTTATTCGTTTATTGATATTCTTTACTCAGATAATTCGAATGGCGTAGTTACCTTATTTTTTGTTAGTAAAACTATTCTTGATTAAATCGCGTAACAACCATTCTACGTCCGTAGTAACGACCTAATAAACATTTTATTTTGATTTAGTTATTGTGGGATTTGTGAATTGTGGGTGATATTCCCGGCGTCATTGTGTAACTTAGCACCCCAGCCTGCTCAAATACAATGGATCAAATTACCCAAGAGTCAGCCCCGATAACCTCGGTGAAACCTAGGAATATTATTGTATACATGACAATATAATATAGTTTGGAAGCGGATGCTCTGATGACTATTTTAGTCGTAAGGTCAGTATAAACAGAAAAAAGGTTATAGTTTTTACAATATCTTTATTTCGCTTCTGAATTATCCAGAGTTGTGTTGGTTTATAGGGTTAGGTGTCTTCTCAGCAGATACCCAAATTACCTGAAATTAAATGAATAAGTTACATTTTCGTGCTTGTAAAATATTTATTTTCTAATCTAATTAAGTCTCCATTACTCACCTAAAATTTTTGTTGTTTCAGGTTAATTTGTCACTGATACATAATTGATGAAGACTATAATAATTGATTTCATGTTGTGATATTTTTTAATAATATAGTGTAATGTGTTTGATTTTGTTTGATGTGTTTATTCTACTGGTTATGATTTGTTATATCTGTGATTGTATTATAATTGAGTTCATGTGTGATTTTTTAATCCATATTCTAGTTAATAACTTCTTATTAAAAGCAAATCCATTGTATTAAAAGTCTTATATTTTGCACCTGGCTGACATAGAGTACTTTGACCCACTGATCTATAGTAACTTAAAAGCTTTTGTGATGACAATGTTTATTTTATAATTAATTATTTGTTAAATTATATTAGAAGAAAACGCTTATACACTCATTCTCCCCGCAATAAGTTTTTACCTGTGTCACGGGTGGCATGGGACACACATAATAACATATCACAATCACACCCATGACCTGAGTATAAATATTTATCTGTCACATAAATATCTGTCCCCGCCGGGAATCGAACCCGGGACCCCTCGTTTCATAGGCAGGACTGCTACCAACTAGGCTACAGGGTCGTCATATTATGTTTGCTACATAAGTTTATTTCTTTAAAAATGTATAATGTTGATTACAATTTTATATTAAATTTGAAAGGAGGAGGTCCTGTGTTTTTTTTAATAACTCACCAATTGCACATCCAATGACTGGTATTGCTTTCCATTGTAATACTATTCTTTATAGTCAGTAGGACATACAATGGCCACATGAGTGCATTCTATGGAGCCTAGTACACCCGGCATTCCTAAAATTACAGAAGAATATAAAATAAATATATTATGTTAAAATTGTTTTTATAAGTAAAGGATGGGTGTCAATAATATAGGTATATTTTTCCCTGAAGAGTTTTGGATTTTTATTCATGTATTTATCAACTACGGGTAGTTATATTTAAGATACAAGCCAAATAAAGTCAAACATTTTATGATGTTTGTAACAAAAATAGTCAAGTTTAATAAGGCTGGTGACTAAGTTCTAGACACGCGGCAGCGTGTCAAGCCAAGTTCAAGCAAAGGAACTGGCTAGCCAGCGCCGAGTGTAATATTACACGAACCACTTGGTGCCACTTTTGACCCTTTTATAACTCATAATCTCTTTATCGTAAACACATAAAACTACGTGTGTTTAATTATATCCATAAGGACATGTAGAAGCCCAAATTTCATGAAGCTAGCTCAAACGGTTATAAAGATATGAAGGTGAAAAAGTCGTAAATTTTAGTACTGACTGACTGACATATAGTACCTAAATCTAACCTACTTCCAGATGACCTAGAAGGATGAAATTTGGAATCCAGCTCGGTAATTGTGTGTAAGCGTAGGAAAAAATCAAAAAATAAAAAAAAGTCGAAAAATAAGTGGTGTCCCCATACAAAATTTGTATGGGACCGAAGCAGAGCCATCTAGCGGCAGTCAAAAGAAAAACTTCGGTCCCATAAAAATCTTAGCCAACTCGCATTTACATTGTCAGCCCGTTATGTCACGTAAAACTCGCACTAAGGCCTCTGTGCACGCGGGGCTCAATATGGCATACTTCAGCGCATGGAGTATTGAAGTAGAACGAGGGCCGTCTTATATGGAGGAAAAGTTGAAAATGTTTCCAGCTGTTTACAGAAAATAGAGGTTCCAATAATGGCCATTTCTAAATGGCGCTAGTGTGTGACAGATATATGAACATGGCTGTTGTAAACGGAGTGAAGTTTGCTGAGTTATGCTACCCTAATCAATGGCGCTAGTGTCCGCCAAATAGATATTCGAACATAGCTGTTTTTGACCGCACCGCAGCCCAACCCGTAATTTTACGCGTTTTTACGGACAATTTTCTCTTTGCTGTCCCTTGCGGAAAGTCGTTGTAATGTGTTGTACCATGCGTGTTTTTCATAGAAGCTGATATACTTTGGTACACCATTAAAACAATGCGCGGTGAGGCAGATCTACGGTGGCGGTGCGCGGAGCAGTGTGAGAATCGCCTGTTTGTCATATTTAGCTAGATATTTAGTACGCGGCTAAATAGTATAAAATTAGCTGTATACCGAATACTCGTTCCATAACCAAATACTCGTTCTTGTAAGCAGAATAACTTTTGAATTCAGTTAATCAGGATAAATATATTATGAACATAATTATATATGATAATATGGTTGCTTAAACTTATTTTTATACCAGTTTTAGGGACTCTTCAATAATCATACAAATATTCGAGTCACCGTAAAAGCTAATGTTTTTCCGATTCACTTTCCGGTTTATGGTAATCACTATTTAATTTACACCTGAAACTGGTCATTCATGAAACGTCTATTTAGTCTCTAAGATTTGTGGACAGGGTATATTTATCTTTACAAAAAGTAATGATATCCCACCAAAAACATAAATGTAAAAAAGGAGAGCCAAGTTCAATACAAAAATTATGCTTGGCTGTGGGCTTCGCCGCAAAAAGAATAGAGATCTAAATGAGTGCCAAGTTCTATGCAAAATCGAAATATGTATTTATAGGAACAAAATAACATTATGAACAAGTATCAAACTCTATTTCTTTTCTTTATTGGATACCTATAATAATTGCTGTTATTTAAAAATGTGAGATCTAAAAATAGGTTAGATTTGACTTGGCCAGTTTTTATCAGAATTAAAATGTTGAATAACTTTTTAAAATGACTGATGTAATGAAAACTGGCCAAGTCAAATCTAACCTACTTTTAGATCTCACATTTTTAAATAACAGCAATTATTATAGGTATCCAATAAAGAAAAGAAATAGAGTTTGATACTTGTTCATAATGTTATTTTGTTCCTATAAATACATATTTCGATTTTGCATAGAACTTGGCACTCATTTAGATCTCTATTCTTTTTGCGGCGAAGCCCACAGCCAAGCATAATTTTTGTATTGAACTTGGCTCTCCTTTTTTACATTTATGTTTTTGGTGGGATAATAATTAACTAAAAGAGGTTAGATTATCGTTAATGAATAACAAAAATAGTAAAAATAATTAACTCTAGTTCTCGCTATCATTACCATCAACCACTGTGACGTAGCGGCGTCTAGAATGTAGTCACTGTAAGTGACCGTTTGACTTTTTGTTTTCTCTTTTCATGTACATACATATTGTATCTTAAATAGCAAAGAACTGCTGCTACATGTGCACAACAGTCCACCACTCGTGCACCCTATTCAGTAAATCTGTTGTCTTAGGTATTATGCCCCAGACGGCTGGCTATGTCTCTGAGTGTGAGCCAATGTCGCCAGTGACATGTTGGTATGATACTGTGGCATAAATAGATAACCTCTAGAACCTGTACAAAGGTTGACATGAAAGAGTATGTTTAAGAATAAAAGGTTTAGCTTTGAATGCTAAAGAATATAACAGGGTGCACCCACATCATTTTAAATCACCGAAGAAAATATTTACTGCAGCAGCGCGATGGAATACAAGGTGGGTAAATAATAGAAATAAAAAAAAACCTACCCTTTGTCTCCACTGTTAAATCAGTGGATTTCGAGGAATTCCGCATTGTGAAGTGAGGCTTTGGTTTATCGCATTTGGTAAAACGGTAAGTATCTTTGGACGACATCCACATCGCTGCCTTCTCTTTTTTTTCAGCCTTTTCTTCCGCTTTTCTTGAGCTGCATTGGCCTCCGTTAATACGAAAATTAAGCAGAAAGTGATAATTTTCCTATATTACAACCACCAACACCATTTCCAGCGGACCGCTCGCTTCTCTTATTTGGAATCTTTGAATCCTTCTTTTTTTCCACCTGCTGCATCAGCCTCGATAAATTAAAAGCTAACGAGTTTTTTTTTATACCTACAATAAAAAACAAAATAACCAACTACGAAATTCTAATAGAAACACTTGCAAGCTATCGCTATTCCAGTGCTCTTGGGCACCTTTTATTGAAGTTTAATTTTTGCCAGCCAAAACCGGCTCCGAAGTGTCAAAAGGGAGCTCATAATACGGTATTTCCAGGCAGAAGATAATTTTAAGCCACCGATGTGTCACGTGACCGCTGCCTGGCTGGCAATAAGAGTTGATAATACGAATTTGCAATGCAACCCAGTTTACGCCGGTAAAATGCCTGGAATTAAGAGTTCATGATAGACCCGCAGTTCGTCGCAAACTAGTGCGCGTACTTACGGCACAACCAGTATACGTAGAAGTCTTTGTATGGAAGTTTATTTTTAGAAACACTTCGAAAAACAATCTAGGCACTAGCTTCTACAAATCCCTACCGTAGCGGACCCCGGATGAAAAATCGCAAGGAGATTTTCCTGCCGATAGCTAAGAAACCACTTAGGTAATTGTAAACTTACCTAAGACTACATATCCAAGTCTGTAGCGATTAAGAACCAGTCTTAAATCCAGCTTCCTTATTCCGACATACGAATCCAGCTCTGATGATCTGATCGTGTCTTCACACACAAACACACAGACACACGCACACACACACATTAATACATCTCCATGCGCCCTATATCACAGTCACTACACTAATACAATGTGTGTGCCGAAGTGGCCGCGGAAGGGTGCAGTTACCCTCTTAGGGTTCCTTGCGACAGTAAAGTTCTGAAAATTCAGTATTTGACAGCATCATACAAGGCTAAGATCGCTTCCAGCAAGAACTGCGAAGTCTTCTTCTTCTTCTTCTGCGAAGTCTGGACGGGGTTATAAACGTTTGTGGTAAATAAAAACCACTCCTTCGGAATACTTATCTTCGAGTGGGGGTGAAGAAATTAATATCTTGAAATGTTATTCAAACTCTACAAATAATGGCTACGTCGTTTTTGTGCGTATGTGTGTTGTTTTTGTGTTGTTTTGACAATCTGTCCTTTTGAGAAGCTGTCTATACTTATGCGAAAAATTGGCGATCGAATAATTGCGGAAGACGTGTTAGCCATCGTTTGTTATCGTACATATTAATAAATCGTCAACTCAAAACCCCGTCTTGTCGTAGTTGCCTTGTTGAATGTATGACGCGTATGGCGTAATGGATGCCATGTGAAACCGCCATGCCAAGGCGATGAGTTTGATTTTCTGTTCTCGGTCTGTATGCATGTATGGCTTTGTGTCCATGGCACCCACGACACAGGGATTTCAGCGATAAACAAAGCCTCTTTACACCAAAACATATTATTTAACGCTTTCTTTCTAACTTCTCCTTTTTCTTGGCATAAGGCATCGGTAGAGCCGTTGGTACTGACGTCCATGGTCATGACTTAGTAGGTCTCTTTTGCTCCTCTGTCAGCAATTCACACAAAAAAAACTATGCTAAAATTGCTATTATTGCTATATTAAATATTCAAATGGTATTTTTAATGCACTTTAATTAAGAAGAGAGCAGCGCTTGCCGTGTCTCTGTTCCACATTTAGTGAATGACGCGGACTGCAGGCGCGCCTTTTGACTGCATTTCAAAGGAACACTGCATCGTGCCCCGTCCACACGGTGGGGGATCGACCATGGATGCAGCACTAGAGATCGCCCTCGCTTCGCTTCGGATATCTTGTAACCCTGTAGCAAACTGTTTTGCTTTATAGCCTATAGCTTTCGTAATGTGGCTATCATATACGAAAAGATTTTTTTCAAATACGACTGACAGTCCAGAGATTAGCGCGCGCTCGCGTTTAAACATACAAACGAAAACTCTTTCAGGTCTATTATATTAGTATTATTATATGTATGTAACCGTATTGGGGCGACTAACCGTATTGGGGCGGCTTAGAATACTAACCCCAATCCCACGCCGGAAGGATGTCGTAAAAGGCGACTAAATCCGGCCGGCTGGTGGTAGGGCCCTCGGAGGGATTATATTAGTAGTATTGATTTTAAATGTTAATTAATACCATTATTATTATTATTATTTCTCCAAGGGTTCGCCTGGATAGGACCACCCTCGAGCATGAGTCAGCCGCCAAACGACTCGTCGTGTTCCGGCTGGGGGCTTGAGAGCCAGTTCTTTCTTTCTTTTTCTTCTTTTTTTCTTGGCCGGCAACGCATTAGTGATGCGTTTGGTGCTGCTGATGTTCATGGGCGGCGATAGCCACTTACCATCAGGTGGATCGTCAGCTCGTTTGCCGGCTATTTCCATAAAAAAAAATGTATATCTAGATAATATTATACATATCATCACAACTCACAATGTGTGGGACAGGCATCTACCGATCGCCAGGTGGGGATTGGCAGATTTCACAGACTTTAGAGAACATTAAGGAAAATTCTCAGCAAGTGTTGTGGACGCCATTAATAAACCCTATCATAAGACAGTATGTAGGTACTTTATATTCCGTTTATTAAATTACGGCATAAAAAAACTATAATTTTTGATTAACCAATTCAATCTTGCACGAAAAGGGACAAGTTTGGCTGATCAAGTTTTTATTTTCATTAGTTTATTTTAATTGATCAGTCAATTTTATTAGAAATCGTCCAGTGTGGTTCGCATTAGGCTACCTTCACACAATTCTCAGAAAGCTTTGTGTTAACTCGTGTATGAAGCAACGCTGTAGTTCATAAATTAGGCAAACTGAAAAACCTTGTTTTTATAACTAAAATATTATTGTTATTACATATGGACCTTACAGTATTAGAGATCGCCTAGTTACTTTCAAAATGAACACGTATGTAAATAACCTGTAAATGGAAGTATTTATGCATTTCTATTCATTACAACATTCAAGTAGAGATGTTTATTTATATTTATGTTATATATTATTATCATTATATATTATTGTTATTTATTGTTATATATTTCCTAAATATTTATTTACCAATTAGACATTATAACAATAATTGAACGTGCCCTTTTATTTTTAACCCCTGACAAAAAAGAAAACGCGTCATCATCGACGATAGCCACTTACCGTTAGATGGATTGTTAGACTTCAGATCGTATGTCAGTTATTTGTATAAAAAACTAGGAAATCGCCCTCGCTTCACTTCGGGAAAAATAGTAAAAAAAAATATAATATAGCCTATGTCACCCGGGGATAGTGTAGCTTCCTCACAGTGAAAGAATTTTTCAAATCGGCTCGGTAGTTTCGGAGCCTATTCAATGCAAACAATCAAATCTTTCCTCTTTATAATATTAGTATATATTAAAACTAATGCAAGTAGGTAGGTTCTCTAGTAACAATTTACAAATTGCCAAATTGTTTTAGCGTAAAACTGTACATTTCCTTTCTATTGACAATATGCGAAACTGTCCTTTTGCGAATCTCGAGCTTTTGCGAATAACCAACAAAAATAACTGACTTCAAGGAAATAGCGATATGACCCACTTAAATTATCGCTAAACGCATAAAAAGCTTCATCCGTTTTTCAAAATATGGATCCTCAATCCACTTTGTTACGTGGAACACGGCCCAAATTAAAGTATATAAGTAATAAATAACGTAATATTATTTAATATTTTGTAATACATTGTATTTGAGCACTTGCCCGCGGTTATTTTTACAGTGTCGTATCATTGCTTTTTGCCGCGCGACGCGTTATTTTTGGCACAGATTACATAAATTTTGCAACGTTGTTTTATGTACGGGGCAAAGACCAGTATTACGTATGATTGACACTAATAAAGTAATAAATAAATACTTAAATAGTAGTAAGTATTCGATTACAAATACAACTCTAATACCTTTTGGCGACCAAAAGAAGGTTAGTTAGATATGAGTAAGTAGTATTTTATGTAAATATTGTTTTAATGTAAATTCATAACTTTTGTATTGTTTACCGATAATATTTCGACTCAGTTATGTGTATTATTTCGATATATTAATACACTAATCGTGAGTACCCATTATTATTTAAATTGTTTAGTATCCATGCTGAGTATCCATTATATTATTGAAATGAAAAAAAAAATTGTTTTAGGATAAATTCTTCTGTTTTAGAATTTCAATTTACTGTTCAAACAGTTGAAATTCCTCACTATCGATTCAGTATTTTTGCGTAACGCATATAGATATAACTTAGTGTAGGAACTGTAGCAACTCTCTATTAAAAAAAAAATGTGATTATTCCAAATTTCATCTAAATCTGTTCAGCCGTTTTTGCGCGATAGAGTAAAAAAGTAACAGTAGGGCAATGAGATTACATTGGCAGGTTCGAAGGAATACAAAGATTTCAAAATAGCCCAGCAGTCTATACATAGTTGACTTGCACCATTGAAGTATAATGTCATAGAACAGACATCTCGAACAAAATGTGTGTCCCGCCCGGGAGGTTCGATTTTCAAAATTGAGCCCCCGTTCTCCTTCCAAAATCGAACGAATCCATTGAAGATTGAAGCCACGTGGTGCCAATGCATTGGGAGATACATGGTGTTCGCGGTGTCGGTTCTATACGCTAGTAATAATACTTCAATGACTTGCACTAGTATTTCTAATGTTTCCGTAACTCATGAGGAAAGATGTCATAAAGTGCTCAGAAGTCGTATGGTTACGGTTCCTTATAGCAGACACATGCTAAACGTAAGTACTTATAATAAATGCGAATCATTGTTACTTAGTAAAGAGGTTTTGTGAAACAATTAAATCCTATTCTTATCGAATGACTTCAACCCATTAATGGCCCACTACTGGGCACGGGTCTCTCCTCTTAAGGAGGCCTAGAGCATACTCCACCACGCTGCTCCAGTGCGGATTGGTGGAGGGGTTAGTGGCCAACGCGAGTTTCGGAAGTTTTCAAACCGCCCGAGGGCCTCCGACATGGCTTAACGACTGTTATCTTATGATAACAACCGGGACCGACGGCTTTACGTGCCCTCCGAAGCACGTAGTAAAAAAGTAGTAGTAGTAAAATCATCCTGACTGGTGAGTTACCAACAGGTATGTAGGGGAGGTACCCTAAAAAAATTTTTTTTCCAATAATTTATTCTACGATCTTAAAGTTTTAATGCCAAATTACAGCTTTCTAGCACTTTAGAATCTTGGCGCTTTGCCTAAGACAGATGGACAGACATGACGAAACTAACAAGTTACAATTTTACTTCGGAACCCTAAAAAACGCAAAATATGTTTTGTTTTTTCTATAACAATTTTAAGTTAGGGGAAAATTATTGTCTCATAAGGCTGGGATTAAAATATGTTTAAAGAACCTGTGAATATATCATTTTTTTATATTAACGCAGAAAGTATGCAGTATTTTTTTTACAAATTGCGCTTTTCTTTTTCGTCAAATTGACAGTTCTGATTTTTTATTAGGTACCACGGGCTTAAAGAAACTGCTTTTGACCAACGCCGCCGGACTTATAGTTACATCAGTTACGGACGTTTCATTCACATACCTCAGTTAACAGACCTGGCATAACGTGTAAAACCGTTTCCACTTTTGATCTAAATATGATACGGTTGTAATGAGAGAGTAATTGCATTCAAATTAGACGCATGCGTTTTATTACGCTATGTGCGAGACGCGAACAGAGAAAGTACGCCTATTTATAACAGGTATTTAATTTTATGTATCTGTATATTTACTCTAGAGGAGTTAATGTCTGGTACGCGTTTGTTTAATCAAATTTTTTTTTTATTGTTTTTGGAGTAATGAATAATGCTAAAGAATAAAAGTATTTTAAAATAACTTCAAAGTAACAAAACATGGCAGCAAGGTCTAACAGTAATCAATTAAAAATTTTAAAAAAATGCCCTTTACTTCTTCTCTTTACGTTGGCTTGACGACAAGCCGCCAAGGCCTATGTTTCCCTGGTAAATCCAAGTTACAAAATTACTTCTACCAAAGTGCAACGAAAGTTAAATCATGCTATTTTTTGTTTTTTTTTTTTTGCTTTCTACGTAGGTCTCACTTATTTACAAAGGAACGCTATAATAATCTAAAATTTTAACAAAAAAATTACCGACTTCAAATGAAGTACATCCAATAAAAAAAATCATCGAAATCAGTTGGCGTGATATTGAGTTATTCTTCCATTATATTGAGTTATTCGTCCATTTATGGCGCACATGCTTAATGCAAATTTAAGACTTATATGCTTTTGACATGGATGCCATTGTCAGATCTCGTACAAATTTATGTCCACGCGACAAGCACCAGCTTTCAATTAAAAAAAAGAATCATCAAAATCGGTTCACCCAGTCCAAAGTTCCGAAGTAACAAACAAAAAAAATTCAGTCGAATTGAGAACCTCCTCCTTTTTTTGAAGTCGGTTAAAAAAGGGTCAACTATCTTTCGTTTGTGTGCCAAAATTGTAAGTTGAATCAATTTACGAATATAATTGATACTTTTGTATTATACCAATACTTGTAGATACTTATTATGTCTTCCGTGTTCACACCTTAGAATTTAATGGAAATTTTCATAGTTATATTAAATTGTCCTTGATGAATACCTACTGTACAAAAACTTAATTAGGCATTAATATTTATATGCCATTAATTTTAAATTAAACCCTTCAAACCCAACAATTATTTCCAACGAAATGAATACTATTATATTTACAATGAATGTACAACTTTGAGCGTGTGCCAAAAATATTAAATAATAGGTACACCACATACACATATACTCGTATTATACTTAAATAACTTTGATGTTACATGCCAAAATATGCGGAGAATCTGTTTTGTCCATTTTTCATTTTATAGAAGCCTGTATCATCATCACAACTAACAATTTCTAGACCCCCTATTAGTTTCCGGTCTCCTCTAACGAAGGAACTAGCTATGCTGGCCAGAAGCTTTATTCCCACTAATAGGGATGTTGACACTAATTATAAATTAATATAAATTTATGTCTAAAATATTAGTGGTAACATTTAAAGGCCTAAAATATGACTCTTTTATTGAAATCAATCACAATAAATTAAATATCATTAATTTAAAATGTTAAAAATTGTACTCACTGTCACGTGACCTCAAACGCCATTTTGAGAATATGACGTCATTGAAAGTATTTTATATGCAAATTCAACTAACTTCAGCAGACAGATAGTATTGAATATAGTTTAGTGACGTCACGTGACGTTTTTGGTGGGAAATTTGATAATGATTTTTATTTATCAATTTTTGTCTTTAAATCGAAGATTATTAATTTTATAATATTTTTTTCGTGAATATTAAGGTCCTATCTATAAAATTAAATTGAATCCTAAAATTAGTCAACATCCCTATTATGAACAGCTTAACAGGCGACAAGCGATAGGCGATCTGATGGTACGTAGTCACTCCACCAATCCTCATTGGAGCGAGGTGGAGGCGATGATGAAGTATGCCCTAGTCAACGTAAGAGACACCCGTGCTCAGTCCGCTTGCCTTGTTCTGAAGGCCTAGGCATGCCACTGTCCTTGCCTTGTTCTGAAGGCCTAGGCATGCCACTGAGCTTGCCTTGTTCTGAAGGCCTAGGCATGCCACTGTCCTTGTCTTGTTCTGAAGGCCTAGGCATGCCACTGTCCTTGTCTTGTTCTGAAGGCCTAGGCACGCCACTGCTCAGTATATAGAGAGCCATTACTGAATCCAGTCACCATCGCCCATGGACCATAACACTCAGGTCATATGCGTTGCCGGCAATGAAAGGGAGAAGAAATACAGAACTGGTTCTGAAGTCTCAAGTTCTTTACATTATGAACAAGAAGACCTCTCAGGTTTTATTTTCCTTTGAGACAATTCATAATGTTCACTTTCCTCAGTAAGAAAAATATTAAACGATATGCAAGGCGACTCCTCTGGTATTGTTCATATCCACAGGCGATGGTTACCGCTTGCCATCAGGTGGTCCGTCTACTAGTCTGCCATTTTGCCTATAAACATTTCTAATATGCACATATTAAAGAAATAATAGAAAACGATAACAAGACGGGACGCGAAGGAGCGATATGTGGCGATTTAGTTTCGTCTTGGCAGCGTCATGGCGGAACGATTGTTATAATTAGATCGGACACTTCTTGCCGAAGCTATTGTTATGTGACTGAGACGGCGCATCGGAAAGGTGGACGGTAGATGGTGGAAGTTGGAAGTTGGAGAGTAGAAGTTGGAAGTCACCGTCTCGTTTCGTTACTGTCCCCATGTACTATAGTCTCGGTTCACCACTGGCCTCTATTTTTTAATGGAAACAGCCAGCCATTAAGCTGACGATCCACCTGTGCGTACGAGGGTAAGTGGTTATCGTCGCACATGAACATCAGCAACACCAAAAGCATCACTGATGCGTTGCTGGCCAAGAAAGACTGTATCCTTTTGCTCTTGTCTTGGTCTCTTGCTGTCCCCATCCGCTATAGTCTGGGTCTGCTACAGTCCACGAACGCTATTATTTTCGTCTACTACTGTTCCCATTTTATACATATAGTGTTAGTCCAGCAGTGTCCCAGTCTTTACTGTCCCCATTCGCTATAGTCCCCTTCCGCTATCGTCTCCGTCTGTCACCGTCCCACCATTATTCCCGGAAGACTCTTCTCCTCCCGTTCCCTTCTACTGCCCGTCACGGAATGATTCAAGATCGTCCTTATAGCTTTCATAGTTATTAGTTACCGAACTTTGTTACATAGGTATAAGATTTTGTGCAGATCCATTTAAGGATAAATGATTTAATGCAAAAACTTAGTTTTATTTAGTATTATTTTTTTTAAGTAATTAATGAAGATGCTTGGATGTTTGCATCACGCGTTATTAATCGTTGTACGGAACTTGGCACACAGACAGCCCATGTCAAGACTTAAAAAAAAATAAAAAACAACCCGCCTGCCACAAAAAAGCTACCTAATACCTTTTTGAAATCCTTATGGTGAGCTCTTTAATTTGATACCCATATTGCATTATTCGATTTATTTTTATTTTTTAATACTTCAAATAATGGCATCTCACAAACACCATATTTGTTTTTTTTTTATTTCATTTATCTAAGAACACTTGGATTATCAAGACGAATAACGATATCTCACTTATATGTATAAATCCGTCCAGCGGTTTTAAAAATATCAAGTAATAAAGAATATTATTATACATGCATACGTACAAACAAAAATACATACATACATACGTACAAGATACGCGCGAAAAACCCTTCCTGGTAGTCGGGTAAAAATAGGACAGATTTTATCCCGGTCATACGTCTCAGGTAGGTCTAGTATATTCCAGGTACAGACATGGTGTTTAGTGCCTGTGGAAAGTGCATAGCATGTGTACTGTGTAGTCGAAGTGAAACCAGTAGGCGTTATTTTAAGTGAACTACCTCGAACATTATTACCCTCTTTTTTAATGTGTTATAAAAATTATTCTTGTACTAAGCTTGTATGGCGTGCATACGTAATTTTGATTTCTTCGCCGAAATATACCAGTTAAAAGTAATTTGAAGTATTTCTTTCAAAATATTGTGGCACGTTATGTCATCGAAGACATAAATTGGTGGCTCATTGAGGGGAACTACTAAATAACTAAGTACAAAATCGAAGCCACGTAACCGCGCGGAGGTTACTTCAAAATCAAGAAAATTCGTCGTTCTTCGTCTGAAGTGGATGAAGCAGAGGTGAAAGGCGTCTGGATACAAAGCTGAGGATCGAAGCAGTGAAGCAGCAAAAGCATCACGTCGTGAATCGCGGTCCAACGAAAGTTAAGTGCCCTTCCTTCACATCTTTCTTAACCTAATCCATACTAAACCCAATCCTTACATACTTTCTTCAAAGTACAAAATAGCCTCCACTCTGCTTCGAGTTATTTACACATATACATTCATTAATAACCTACCTACTCGTTGAAATTAGACCGTAAATTTTATAATTATTTTGTTTGTGCTATATTAAATTCATACATATTTCATACATGTTTAGAATCAAAGTTATCATACGATTTCACGCAGTCAATTCGCATTTAGTGATCGTATTTGCCGAATAATTCCAGGGAGTTCAACGCGCTGCGTAGCAAGCCTGTTCATCCGGCCAGCTGCAACTTCTGGCTTCTGCTGCGCGCGCGACCGGCTTCCCATCGCAGCAACTGCTGCTCTCACCGAAGCGAGGACCGTGAGACTGTACCATTCACTATTAATAACGTAGTTCATTGTTATTTTGGCTTACGTTGTTTAATTTTGATTATTAAAATTGAGTAAATTAATACCTAACTACTAAATTAATATTTCACGATGTCGTCTAGTGGTGATAGCGACACTAAAAATTCCCGTAAATTAAGTGTATTAGTAAGAAAACGTTCTTCCATTAAAGGTCAATTAACGAAATATAAAAATTACTTAAATAACTTAAGCCAAAAGACTTCTTTGACGGCCGTCGAAATGGCTGAACTGTCTCTTCGAATAAACAGAATTGAGACATTGGCAGCTAATTTTGACGAGTTACAAAATGAAATAGAGGTTTTAAATTCTGATGAACTTGACGGGGAACTCGAAGAGCGTGAAAAGGTAGAAGGGGATTTGATTAACACAACTGCTAGGGCTCAAACCTTGCTAGATACATTTAACATCTCCCCGCCCTGTCAAGATAAGGTTAGCAATAATATCGGATTTCAGTTGCCACAAATACAAATAGCTAAATTTGACGGAGTATATTTCCGCTGGTTGGAGTTCCGTGATACTTTTGAAAGTTTAATTCATAGAAATGAGCGTATCTCGCCTATTCACAAGTTTCACTATCTTGTTTCATATTTAGAGGGTGAGGCCGCCCGTGTAATATCAAATTTAGAAATTTCGGCCGCAAATTATCCAATCGCTTGGAAATTGATTCGCGAGCGGTACGACAATACACGGCTGCTGACTAATCACCATCTTAACGCATTGTTTAATATACAATTGTTCACTCGCGAATCGGAGAAGTCACTGCGTTTCTTGGTGGATCACGTCACCAAGAATTTACGTGCTTTAGCCAATCTAGGGCAACCCACAGATAAATGGGACGTTCTAGTTATATTTATGTTGTCGTCCAAACTAGATAGTCAAACGTTACAAAAATGGGAAGAATATCGAAACACATTACGGGACTGTCCAACTTTAGACCAATTTTATAAATTTTTAACTGATCGCGCCGACGTCTTAGAGTCATTAAATCGTAACAAAAGCGAAAACTACACTCAAAGTCGTCCAACTAGTTCGCGAAATTTACAAACTACACAAAATAATAATACTCACAAAAAATCTAATCAGGTGCAACAAGTAAAGTCGTATGCTGCCACTACAAAAACAAAATCAACTACATTTTTATGCATAATTTGTGGAGAAAACCATAGGATCTACGATTGTGTTCATTTCAAAAATAAATCCATTAGCGATAGGTGGGCGGATGTAAAAAGGTACAAACTTTGTCCTAATTGCCTTAGACAAGGACACCCTGAAGCTGAGTGCACTAGGGGTCCGTGTCGCGAGTGTAAACGGCGACACAATAGTTTACTACATGGTTCATCTAGAAATGTCATTTCAAGTAATGTAGAAAATACTGAACATGAAACTGCTGTCAATTTCACCAAACAAAATAGCACACGGGTGCTCTTGTCTACGGCAATTATTGAGATTACCAATCCAAAAACTAAGAGGACCGAACAAGTCCGTGCATTGCTGGATTGCGGTAGTCAGTCCTCGTTTATAACTAAGTCACTTAAAGAAAAGTTACATTTAGATTCAATTCCTATTGATATGGTAAAGGTCGTTGGAATTGGCAACAATTGTTCAAATCATATCGTAGAAAGGTGTAATGTACAATTAAGTTCATTGCATAGTTCATTTAAAATTATCTTATCTTGTTTTGTACTAAATGAATTAACTGGTAATCTACCTAAATCACCTATTAACATACAAAACATATACTTACCTGATAATATTCGCCTCGCAGACCCCAGTTTCCACCAGCCGGCGCCAATCGACGTGCTGATCGGAGCTGATGTCTTCTGGGATATCCTAGGGAGTGAACAAAAGCCTCTCGGTCCCAACAACAATCCTAAACTTCATAGTTCTAAACTAGGGTGGCTAATCTCTGGCCCCATACATACAACAAACACACGTCATCACAACACTCACTCTCACATTCAATGCAATCATTCTTTAATTTCCTATCAAAATAAAATACAAAATGAAATAGACAAAATGTTACCAATTTTTTGGGAAATTGAGAAAGTTCCAAATACGAGTAAACCTGTTTTAAATGAGACAGACGAAATTTGTGAAAAACATTTTTTACAAAATACTATTCGACTAAGTACAGGTAGATTTTGTGTGAAACTGCCCTTAGCCGATACACCGGACTGCTTGGGTGACTCCTACAGTACGGCTAGAAAACGATTTTTAAACTTAGAAAAAAGGTTTAAACGTAATCATAATCTCAAAATAGAATATTCAAAATTTATTAAAGAATACTCGGATCTGAAACATCTCTCAATTTCACCTGTTTACAAGCCTGACTTATCCTACTTTCTATGTCATCAGGCCGTCTTCAAAGAAGATAGCGAATCCACAAAATTACGGGTAGTGTTCGATGGTTCTGCTCCCACGTCTTCAGGTTATTCCCTAAATGACATATTGTTGGTGGGGCCGAACGTCCAGGATTCACTTTTTTCCATCTTGATAAGATCGCGACTATACAAGTACATACTTACGGGTGATGTAGAAAAAATGTACCGACAGGTCCAAGTCGCCCGCGAAGATCGCAAGTTGCAGCTTATCTTGTGGAGAGAGGATGAGTCACAGCCCATAAAAACATTACAGCTTAATACACTCACGTATGGAACCGCGAGTGCAAGTTATTTAAGCACACGGTGTTTAAAACAATTAGGGGATGAACATGACGACGAATTGATTAAAAATATAATAGTACATGATTTTTATGTGGATGATTTGATAACCGGATCAAACAATGAGGACGAATTACGCTATACAAACAAGAAGTATCTAAAACATTATTATCAGGCGGTTTCAATCTACGAAAATATAAAAGTAATTTACCTAATTTATTTCATAATTCTGATATAAATATTCAAGATAACTTAACCATAAGCGAATCATCGAATACTCTCGGGTTAGGCTGGATACCTAAATCTGATTGTTTATTTTTTCCTACTAAAGATTTTACTACTAATGATAAGGTAACTAAACGTCACATAATGTCAAATTCTTTTAAAATATTTGACCCACTGGGTCTTTTAAGCCCCGTAATAATTCAACCTAAAATATTTATTCAAAAATTATGGCAATTAAAAATAGACTGGGACGAGCCAGTCCCACGCGATATACAGCACTTGTGGGATCGATATTCTACTAATATTCATTATTTACAAAACTTACAAATCCCGAGATTAGTGTTGTGCGATCTACCTAAATCTGTTGAAATGCACACATTTAGTGATGCCTCGCAGGGTGCATATGGCGCGTGCATCTATCTCAGGTCGATCGCCGATAACGGTGACGTAATGGTGAAGCTACTATGCGCTAAGTCCAGAGTAGCCCCCATAGCATCGACCACTATACCTCGCCTCGAATTATGCGCGGCTACTCTCGCCGCTAATTTAACTAAAGCAGTAATCGATTCTCTTAGATGTAAACTCACACGCATCGTTCATTGGTGTGACTCGAGCATTGTTTTGGCTTGGATAAATAGCGATTTAAAAAAGTTAAAAGTTTTCGTAGCAAATAAAATACGCGAAATCCGTGAGTTAACTCAGGCGACAAGCTGGCGGTATGTGCCGACTGCACATAATCCGGCCGATTTGATTTCGCGAGGAGTAGATCCGTCGCAATTAGCTTCCATGGATTTGTGGTGGTTAGGTCCAAGTTTTCTTTTAGAGCATGATTCGAAATGGCCAGTCTTAAATCAAAATATTAATTTAGAAAATTTACCTGAAACAAAATTACACTCTATCGTTGTTGTCGAAAATAATAATGTTGTAAATTTTGTAAATTCATTTATCATGACATTAAGGCGATTCATCGCGCGAAGGGGAAAACCAGCTGAGATATACTGCGATAATGGTCGTAATTTTGTAGCTTCCGTAAAAGAAGTTGGTACGTTCTTAAATTCTAATATTGAACCTCTATCTCAATTTGCTAGTCAAGAAGGTATTCGGTTTGTATTCACACCTAGTTACAGTCCTCACTTCGGCGGGTTATGGGAAGCCGGTGTAAAGTCCGCTAAATACCATATCAGACGCGTTATGGGTAATAGTCACTTAACGTTCGAAGAAATTTCGACTTTATTCGCGCAAGTGGAGGCTATTCTTAATAGTCGTCCCATATGTCCTTTATCTTCCTCTCCCGACGACCTAATGTCCCTCACTCCTGGGCACTTTCTTATCGGAAGACCGCTGACTGCAGCACCAGCACCAGCCCTGGAGGACTCCAAAGAAAGCACACTCGCAAGATATGCCCGCATCGAACGCATACGTCAGCATTTTTGGCAGCGGTGGCAAAAGGAGTACATAACGGAGCTTCAACAAAGAACGAAGTGGAGAACGAGCACTGCGAAGCTAAATGTAGGCGATTTGGTCTTGCTCCAAGAAGATTTCGTGCCACCGCTCTGCTGGCGCCTCGGGCGTGTCACTCGCTTGTTCCCGGGTCCGGACGGCATCGCACGAGTGGCGGACATTACTACAACTAAAGGCAGCGTTCGAAGACCTCTCGTTCGACTTTGCCCCTTGCCAACGGCCGATGATTTCAGCGGCTGTTGAAAGACTTTGTGAAGCTTTCAACGGGGGGGAAGATGTTTAGTGCCTGTGGAAAGTGCATAGCATGTGTACTGTGTAGTCGAAGTGAAACCAGTAGGCGTTATTTTAAGTGAACTACCTCGAACATTATTACCCTCTTTTTTAATGTGTTATAAAAATTATTCTTGTACTAAGCTTGTATGGCGTGCATACGTAATTTTGATTTCTTCGCCGAAATATACCAGTTAAAAGTAATTTGAAGTATTTCTTTCAAAATATTGTGGCACGTTATGTCATCGAAGACACATGGATCAGTTAAAGTTTTATTATTATGTATAGCTCTGAGCCTGGCCACACTAAGACCAGTCTACATGGAGGGACACTCGTTGTTTTAGCAGTTATTTCTGCTAATCGGTACACAATTAGACACGCGATCTCAATCGGCCGCAGACACTGAATCAATGGCAGTGGAACAGTTGTTTGCAGGACTGAATCAAGATGACTAATTTATTAATAGCTGGAGAAGCTTCTTACTTCCACACGTACTTAGATTAAAGCGTTATTTAAAAATTTGGCACAGTTGATTAATTGAAGAAAATGCTACATCTATCAAATAATTGGAAACTGCGTGGAAATGAACCACATCATCGCCACAGAGTTGCTTTTATTAAAACGCGAGACTTGTTTTCTTTCACTAAGTATTTTTGAAGAGTTGTTAACTAAAGGCCAATCGTTATTCTATTTTTTTATTATAGATATTATGCACCCAATATTTACACTGTTCACGCTATAGGTAGCTGTTTCAAAGTCAATATAATTATCTTAGCATTGTTATCGAAGTTCGTAAGTTAAGTTATATCTTATTAGATGCCTAGGCTAGTCCGTTATAACAAGGCAAGTCCAGTTGTGTACTAGAACCCAGGATCTCGGCATCTTTGTACGACAACACAGAATACTCCATTCCATACGTATAATATTTACCAACAAATAATATGAGTGTTAACAGCTGCAGAGTGATGATAGTAAGCTGGGCTTTTCGGCTTGATGGCTGGCCGCCTTATTAGTCACTAATAAGAGATAGAGACAACCTTTTTTATTTTGCATCGCATGTGTAATGTAGTGCTGGCCATACACGATCAAGTATAATAATACTTGTCATTTGTCAAGTTTGCAGCGGAATTGACGCGGCATCCAGTAATTTTGACGGTGCATGGCTACGGTATGACTATCTGGCTATATAGCTATCTCATGCAAACTGGATGCCGCATCAAGTCAAACTGCAAACATGACATGTACACTTGATCGTGTATGGCCACCAGCTACAAAAAGTTGACGTGAGTGGGTCATTGAAGTATAATGTATTTATTTATTTATTTATTTAACTCTTTATTGTACACCAAATAAAATAATACAACAACAAGTAAACAAGCAACGCAGACATATGAGGTACAAAAGACGGTCTTATCGCTACACAGCGATCTCTTCCAGACAACCTTAAGATGCGGAGAGCAGATTAGAGTAAGATTAAATGAGGTAAGGTGCACGAATAGTAAGGAGGAAATTACAAATATTAATTAAAAAAATACTACCATAAATATGGGTAACAAGATTAAGAAGAAGAGAGAAGGGATTAAGGAGAGAAACTGATTAGTTAGAGAGATAATGGGCTTTTACCTGGTTTTTAAAAGAATTTAAGGTACTTGCGTTACGAATACAATTAGGAAGGGCGTTCCAAAGGCGGACAGCTGTGGCTGTGAAGGAATGTTGGTAGAAGGAAGACGAATGAGCAGGAATAGCAAGGCGCAGAATTCTTGAGGAGCGAAGAGTTCGGTCATGGGTGAGATAGAGGAACTGGAAACGTGTTTTAAGGTAAGGAGGATAATATGGATTGAATAGTACACAGTAGAGAAGAGAAAGAATATGAGCATTCCTGCGAAGGCGTATAGGGAGCCACTTGAGCTTAGTGCGAAATTCTGATACGTGATCATATTTCCGCAGGCCAAATATGAATCTTATGCATAGATTTTGAAGGCGCTCAAGCTTATTCAGCTGTTCTTCAGTGATGTCAAGGTAGCACACATCGGCGTAGCCAAGTATTGGAAGAAGTAGGGACTGAGCTAGCAAAATTTTAGTCGGAATGGGCAGCACATTTTTTAGTCTCTGAAGAGAGCCAACTGCAGAATATAATTTTCTGCTCACTTCTGCTATTTGAGGACTCCAGGAAAGGCACTGGTCCATAAATATTCCTAGATTTCGAACCTTGTCGCTGTAGGGAATAATTTCGCCATTGAGCCTCACTGGTGGTATCTGAGACCGGTCAATTTTAGCGATAAGCCGTGAACTGCCAATAATTATAGCCTGTGACTTTTTAGCGTTCAATTTTAAACCGTATGCCTGACAGAAGTTGGCTATACTGGATAGATCAGCGTTGATGGATAGAACAGCTTGAGGTATGTTATCTATGGGAGCTTGTGTGTAAATTTGCAAATCGTCTGCATATAGATGGTAGAGAGAAGAGATACAGGAGCTAATTAAATTTATGAAGATAGAAAAGAGGAGCGGAGACAACACGCCACCCTGCGGAACGCCGGCGTTAATATCAGACCAATTAGAATATTTATCCTGAATCTGGATACGCTGTCGACGCTCGCACAGGTAACTACGAAACCAATCAACTGCAGACGGAGATATGTACTAACGTACTAGAACAGACATCGTGAACAAAACTTGAATCGCATCGGGTGGTTCTATTTTCAAAATCGAGCCTCCGTTCTCTTTTCAAAATCGACTGAGTCCACTGAAAACAGTTGCCAATTGGCTACAGTTCTATACGCTAGTAATATTATACTTAGTTCAATGCCGTTCCTAGGTTTTCGTCGACAGTTCTTTTGTCTACCAAGCAATAATATGTATTTTGTGTATTTTTTTTATTATGTACCTACGTATTAATATGTATGTATATGTGTATCAACTTACCTTCCCAAACCGCCTTTCGTGCATTTCTATTTTGGCCAATGGTTAGCTGGTAGAGAATGCACTAAGCATTAAGCTCGCCATTTGTACCGTGATATTTTATTGTGGTCAATAAAGGTTAAATAAATAAATAAATGGAGTAGTGTTGGGAATGGGGTGGGAGCTCGAGTCTAAACACATTTACCAGATTCAAAAATAACACATGCATCTTGTGACTACTTGACAACATCGATTATCGCATTTGTCGCCGTAGTCCACGGTACACCTGTTGTGCAACTTTCCGTTTTTACTCCACTGATCGGTCTTGACACTTGAGACATTTAGGTATAATGGCCGTATACATATAAGTAATAAACCAATCTCAAGATCTCTGCGATCTCAATATTCAATTTAAGATGCTGAAATAGGTGAAATCGTAAGTAAAAATGACATTTGCAAGATCTAAGGACAAACACGGGTTTAGCCTGGACACTATTTTAAGTTAAAGTTGTCGGCATGTTCAAAAACAAAGCACAATAATTTATACGAACTAACACGAAAACAAAGAAACCAAATTGCCTTTTTAGACACATGTTGACGAGGTGATTCAATAATAAACAAAAGCAGAAACAAAAGACTTACACAGGTACCTTCTAAAAACAACCTCTGAATTTAGTGGAAACCTTTAAACAGTAAAAGCTGATACGAAAATGATATTCCAACAGTTTAAACAGAATTCCAAAACAATGTCAGTTGCACAGACTAAAAATTCCACGACACACTCCGTGGTATCTGTAGCCGAGTATGATTTGAATATCGAATTAGCGGGACGGACAAAAATTTTGCGCGGGGAATCATAACAAGATATTCGAGTAAAATTCCACAGAAAACGTATTAACGTTAAAGCAATATACAAATTTTTAATTTAATTTATTTCTTCTTTGAATTTTCTACTTTTTTAATTCAATGATCTAACTCTTCGTTACTGGATACATTTAAAAAAAAAAGCAAGCATAACTAAAACAAATTTGTCAACTAATTGAAATGTATTTAAAATAAAAACAGGTAATTGGAAATAAAGTCGCATTATCTTACCGACACAACAAACCCACTTGAACCTTATGTAATGAATAATGAAATTAAAATATCTATGTGAATTTCTTATATTATCCTTAAAATTACGCACGATTTGAATTATTAAGAAGAACAGTTTTTTTTATAATGTAACTTAATTAATTATTGGACTTAAACACATAGGATACGGTTGTAATAAGAAGAGCGTCCACATTAGCCGCTGCTTGACCAGCCTAATGTACGAATTAGTACCTACCTCTAAACCATTGAACTACAACTTTAACATAATTAAGTATATCATAATCCAATCAATCATTCTACCATATTCTTTTATAAACATGGGTTAATAACAATATTTTTTTTATTATTTGTTCAGTATTGTCAGGGTGGTTCTAACGTCTCCATTTTTACTAATAATACCCGGATGACCGAGCTTTGCTCGGTTTAGTGTCGCTTAACAACGCCATCTACTGAAGTAGCTTTAATGTTGCTACTCGCCAATAGATGTCAGGAAGAGTCTATTATAGCAGTTTTTCATTGTCTGAAAACACGGATAAAACGACATTTTCTAAAAATTAATCCTAGTTAGACCGATTTCTCGCCCCCGAAACCTCCTGCATATCAAATATCATGGAAATCATTGGAGCCGTTTCCGAGACTCCGAGAATATACACATATATAAGAATTGTTCAATTAAAGGTATTAGGTAAATAGATTAGATTGTATGTCTGAACCTCACTCCTGAACTATCAGCTGTACAAATGTACAAACTACCTTTTTTTTTTACATCAACACTACCTTGTAAGTAGTAGCAAGTTCAAATCTTGCGTACCAAGTGTTTGGGATACCTTTAATATGCTTTAAAGTTATACTCCTTATTTAATTTATTTTGTAAAACAGCCGCAATTGTTGCGCAATCTGCAATATTTTTCAATCTGTATGATTGGTCTGCATCTATTTTCAACATAGTTATCATCGAAGTTTCATAATAACATCTGCCTGAACCAATTCGATATCAACATAAACCACAGAGTACTTAAACAGTTAAACACTTCGTAAACCTCATGACATAAATAAAAAATAACTGATTTACAACCTGACGTTGCAGCGTTGGTCAAGGTACGCGTACCTCAATCCAACGGAGTCGTCAAATCCACGGACCATTTTAAATATATCCTATTGCATCTACGACTCTGAGCTGCCGACTGTTTACACAGGTTCCAAACCGCGAAGTGATATACACCGGGCACGGATCAATCTATTAATCGTTTAGAAAAACTGATGCAACGTTTTCTGGCCGATATTTCATACTACTGGTTTACGACGCTTTACTCTAGATATTTGAGAGCAGTTTTTTTAAGTAGCTCTCATTAGGTACCTACATTTACAATTTATAAAGTAAAGAAAGTAAGTATAGTCTTTTGAAGTAAATGTTTGAGATAGTTCAACTTATATTGTCATTGGTGTTATGAGCATTGGCAACATCTAAATTAATATTTGAAATGAAGTTAGTATAACAATAGGGACTTACCCATTTTCTCCAACATACGTCTCCTTCGCTGTAACACCGTTATAGTGTATTCTATTCTCCACCTCGCCATCCACGAGAACATCCTCCATCACGAAATTAATAACTCCTTTATTTAAATGTCGTCTAAAATATCTAATGTCACTCAAAACTTTTTCATTATTGGCAACACTTAAGTTCACACTTGGCTGTATAACTTTATGCCTTATCCTATGTTCGCTGTAATCGTAATTCGAACTGTTTGTTCCTAATTCAAATCCTAGGTCGTAATTGTCACATGCAGATGTTCCTAGCAGCAGTAGGACCAGTAGAGGCGTACGCAACATTTTCTTCCAAGGTATGACTCGCGCTGGCGACTTTTTCTTCGCTTTCGGTGATTTTAACTCCATTTTTTATCTGGAAAGAGGAAAATACGACATAAAAATCTTAGATGCAGTTATTGAGATCATCTCACTCAGAAAAAACGATACTGTGTTATGTACGAAATGAACGGGCTTTTACCCAATATCAGATTAAATAGGAATAATTTCATTTCATTTCCAATAACCCAATGTTATATTATAATAGAAACATTTATTAACGAGTTATCTCCTTAGTCACGTATCCTTAGGGTGCTTTTCCATCAGAGATGTGCTATGTTACGTTGCTATATGCGTTTGATATCCACCAATCATATTCATTGGTGGAAATCAATCAATTTATTGAACCAATCATATTTATTGGATTTCACATCTTCGCAGCATAGCTTCATAGCACATCTCTGGTGAAAAAGCACCCTAAGTCTTATATTTTATAAGGCATATCTATCTATATATAACTTTAGACCTGACTAACACTATAAAAACCAGTTCGACAAGCATCGCTAATCGCAACGTGTAAATCCAAGCCGGCGTGATAAATTGAGATACATATTTGCAATCAGTTAGTACAGAACTCGTATATCACTGCACTGTAATATCTCCACGGTTTGGGCTATCCTATTACTAGACCTTGCAATAAACTGGGCGATAGGGTTGCCAAAAATATTTGTAGAGTGAAACTTTTATATCCACGTTGTTGAAACAGTTGTTGCAGAGTTAGAAAAAGTTATCGTCATGCTGCTTGAGTAATGTACCACAATATCAACAAAGCATAAATTTAACTTCAATTTAAAGTAAAAAAAATACAATAAAACAGCCTTAATTTATCAGAAAAATAACGATATTAGTTAAGTCTTATTCACACACATTTCAATCGGTTCACAAAAAGAAATTTCGATTTAAAAAATCCTGTCTAAACATTTTTCGAGAGAGTTTCCCGAATCGAAGAGATCGTTTACTAGTTTTTATGACATAGTAAAATATAAATAACTTGTCTCTATTAAAAAATTTAATCCCGTACCAGCCCTAGTGGTCGAAGACGATCGGATAGGTTTACGTACATCGGCGTAATTATAAACTTGGTCAACAACACGTGACGCGGTTGACCACACACAACAAGATGATTCATAATGAAAATAAACGGTCTCTCATCATCATCACCTTCCCTGGTGGTGGACCCTGCTGGAGAACGAACGAGGATATGGCACCAGGTCCTGCCTGTATTTTTCTTGGTGGCAAGGCTTCACATAAGAATTTAATTATCAATATTATTATTAGATCAGAGCAGCCGTGATAGTCTAGCGGTTTGAATGGAGGGGCCCGAGTTCCAAAAAATTATGTGCACATTAGATATTAATTATTACTTGCTTCGATGAAGGAAAACATCGCGAGGAAACCTGCACACCTGAGAGTTCTCCATAATCTTTTCCAGCGTGGTAGACTATGGTCTGTAACTCTCACATTGTGAGAGGAGATCTGGGCCGAGCTCGACAATATGGGTTGACTGACTTTTACTAGATCTAAACTTTATTATTTTAAAAAGGAAAGCTTTGATTTTTTGTTTGTTTGTAATGGGTAAAATCAAAAACTATTCGACCGATATCAAACATTTTTCACCGATAGAATGCTCTATTGTTTCTGAGTTCTCTGACGCCTGCAATAAAAACGCAATGGACGCGTCACAAGCAAACTCTGCGTCTTTCCGCAGATGTGACGTCTCAGCGACATTGATAAGCGTTATCACCTGATCGTATGACGGTGGCGAGTGACGGTGCCGTGTTACAGCATCTGTGTGATTGATAGTATCGTTACTAATAACAAAACTGTAACGCGACCTTTGTACATTAATGGAAATTTTAATGGTAGACTTTGTTATCTATAGATCAAAATGACCTCGTCTGATGAGAAAAGCGCCGTGCCCTAAGGTGACCCAAGAAGTCCAATGCATTTTAAATAACAACAGGATGATTTGCGGGCAATGTCACTCATTTTGTACAACCAACAAAAAATCATATAAGGCCTTTTACCCGTAGACGCACGGTCGCTAGAAGCTTGATTGCATCTTGCGTAGGAAAAAAATGAAATCTATCCACGGAGCGGCATCATCGCGTTTGCATTGCTTATGGTTCATTATGCAGCTTGCATGCAATCTACAACTGACGCGCCGTGTACATAGGCCTTATGGAGACCATACACGATCAAGTGTACTTGACAAATTTTCAGTTTGACTTGACAAAGCAGTTTGACTTGACGCGGCATCTAGTATGCACGAGATAGCTACTTATATCCAGGCCAGATAGCTATACCGTGGCCATATACTCGTATACTGGATGCCGCGTCAAGTCAGCTGCAAACTTGACAAGTATACTTGATCGTATTTGGCCTCCAGTAGGGATACGCCTAACTTCATCCTGTTTTACATCTACGAGCACAACTTTAATTTCATTCGGAAAAAATTCAGATTTCCATAACACATCAAAAGAAATATAGCTTACTTTGAAACAAAATAATCTAAAATTTTAACAAAAAAAATCCGACTTCAAATGAAGTACATCCTTTCCAATAACAATAAAAAAAGAAATCGGTTGACGTGATATTGAGTTATTCGTCCATTTGTCGCGCACATACTTAATGCAAATTTAAGACATGTGGTTTTCTCATGGATGCCAGTGTCAGATCTCGCTCAAATTTAAGTAGGACCACATGACAAGTACCAGCTTTCGATTAAAAAAAGAATCACCAAAATCGATTCACCCAGTCGAAAGTTCAGAGGTAACAAACATAAAAAAAACAGTCGAATTGAAAACCACCTTTTTTTGAAGTCAGTTAAAATACTTATTTAGGAAACATTCATCAGTCATCCAATGTGGTTATTTAACAAAACTGAGAAGTTTCTATCAACATGACGTAATAGTGATTCAGAGTGACACAAACAGGCGTTGTTCAATGAATTGATAACGGTGCTGGAAGCCACACAATTAGCAGTTTATTAAGGAAACACGCAAGAGTTAAAAAGGTAACTGTTACCATTTTATTCATAAAACGTACTTGTAGCAAAGCAAAGCAACAACCCATAATTGTCCCACTGCTGGGATTGGGGTAGTGTTGCCAAGTTAGCCACTTTTTGACCAGATCTGGCTACATATTTAGCCACAATTTTAGCAACTCATGACTTGACAACATGACTTGAAACATGAGCTAATAACAAGTAATTATTAGCTAATAACAAGTAATTATTAGCTAATAACAAGTAATTATTAGCTTGTCAAGTCATGGCTTGCTAAAATTGTGGCTAAATATGTAGCCAGATCTAGCCAAAAAGTGGCTAACTTGGCAACACTTCCTCGGGGTCTCCTCTCACAATGTGAGGGGTACAGGCCATAGTCTACCACGCTGGCCAAGTGCGGATTGGTAGACTTCACACACCTTTGAGAACATTATGGAGAACTCTCAGGTGTGCAGGTTTCCTCACGATGTTTTCCTTCACCGAAGTAAATGATAATTGTAATACGCACATAATATTTGAAAATTAGAGGTGCGTGCCAGGATTTAAACTCGGGGCTTCGCGTTCAGTAGACCAATGTTCTAACCGCTAGGCTATCACTGCTTAACAATATCTATTTGTAGAGTTTAGTTAGAGTAATAACAGATAGATTACCAAGTTCACCCGGGTGATTCGAGTCGGAGTGCAAGCATTTCTACTGAGTATTTAAGTGACAAGTCTGCTTGGACATGAGATTTTTCATATTAATTATTGCCATAAGTAGTATTAAGTGGTGTCTGTAAATTTGAATAGGAAAATAATAACCCCGGTAGTTTCTTCCTGCTTCTTCTCTTGGGACCTCTCATGGTAGGGATTTGTTGAAGCGATGGTGTTGAGTGACTTTCGAAAAGCGATTGTAACCAACTCACTCATCATTTCACTAAAAATCGTGTATTGCTTTCAACCCATTAATGGCCTACTACTGTGCACAGGCCTCTCCGTTTGAGGAGCCCTAGAGCATACTCCACCACGCTGAACTGTTCGCAGAGTTAGTGGCCAACCCAAGTATCGAAAGTTTTCACTCCCGAGGGCCTCCGACATGGCTTAACAACTGTTATCTTATAACAACAACCGGGACCGACGGCTTTGCGTGCCCTTCCAAGGCACGGAAGCGCCACTAGCGGTCAACCATCCAACTTTTGTCGATCACATCGACACAAGCCGCCTAGCTATAAGAGTTTCAATAAAATCGTGTATTAGACAAATAATTAGTTGCTTCGTATAAAAGAGTTTATTATTACTTAGGCACAAGAATGTATCTCATTAACCATGATCTTATACGATTGTATTGCTCAGGTGGAAAATAGACTTGTAGTGAGCTCGAGTGACAGGTCCAGGGTTCGATTCTCAAGGCAGACATAATTATCTATGTATACGTACATACATACTAATATTTTGTTCTTGAATTGTGGGCATTTGTGATACCACTTGAGTCAATACAACCAACAAAGTAGATCAATTTCCTTTCTTTCTCCTAAACGTCAGACAGAAAGCTAAAACACCGACATTTCTAAGCGCAAACTGTGCAATGGCATTTAAATCGCTTATTATTCATTCGGAGACGAACTTTAATCTTCGGAGTTGCAACATGGCCGAACTATGTAGGCATTAGACTGAAAGTCTTAGTCGACTACCAAGTTTTGAACCGCTAGCTGATTTCACTGTATAATTATCGCTCACATGAGGACAAGTTGGGACCAGGATAAATCCTGTCCTACTAATAATAATATAGTTAGTTAGTGTGTGTTTGTTACTAAATCATACAATATAGGACGGATTTGGATGTTCGGCTCGCAATTAGCTGGTATCCTTGGGTAAATAGTAGGATATTTTTCATTGCGAGTTTTTTTAGAAGTATTATATTATAATGCCATTGAAGTATAATATCATAGAACAGACATCTCGAACAAAATGTGTGTCGAGCCGGGAGGTTCTAATTTTCAAAATTGAGCCCCCGTTCTCCTTTCAAAATCGAATGAATTTATTGAAAATTGAAGCCCATTGGTGCCAATTCATTGGGACATATTATAACGTGTTCGCGATGTCGGTTCTATACTAGTAATAATACTTCAATGTATAATGCTTCCCAAAGCAAAACCTAGTTAGGTACTATAGATAATGTTATCTAGGATAGTAAATAGTAAATACCTAAACATGTTATTTTTAATAAAAATCTAATCTAAAATCTTGTTATTAAAATTCTTATCAACTACACAGGGAGTGATAAAAAATATCTTTTTTTAGTTGGTAAACAAAAAATATCTAACTTCCTTAGTTTTAATTTCGTCACGGATTAGTCACAGATTAAAAAGCGCTGACTATCATGCCGCGACAGATAATTAAAATTTGCCCAAACGCATTCAAACAATAGGGGAAGTAAGCCCAAGACGGGTACCCAGCCTAAAAAGGGTAGGCAATGCGACATCGTCAGATTGAACGCTGGACTCGCTGCGAACAGTGCAACAGTCGCTCCGCACCCCGCTCCATCTGAGGCAGTCACTAAAAAACGAAGCTAGTAGAAACACGTGCGCAGTGACCAAAAATATTTTTTCGTCTGTTTCGATAAAAAATTGCAAGATAAGTTCACATTGATTTTTGTTTTTGCTTAAATGTCTGTCTAATAGTGTTAATTCAGTATCGAAATAAACTTATTCAAGTATATTTTCATACTCAACACACGGATTTAGAGTTAATATTTGAAGGTTATTTTTGAAATAATGCAAACTTCTAGCTAAAAGGCAGAATGGGTAGGGCAAAATGAGTACCTACTCGTTTTGCCCCTTTTTTACGTGGGAAAATCTTCATGGATGCCATAAATACTATTGGCTATGCCGGACTCATACCGGCTAAAACCACCACGGGTGTACTCCTCTACACCGTCGCCGGTCAGGATCACGGGTACGCTCTCGCATTCTTCCGTGAGCCTGACAGCGCTGGTCCTTTTTGAGATACCTTTCTCAGCATGAATCTGGAGTTTAACCATCCCTTTTTCAATACAAGGCACGCGGCTCATACACTGCGCGCACATTCTCGAGGCTTTATTTTACTGACGGCTGGCACCGTGTCCACCGTCAATGCATCAATTCATGGAGGACGGAGAAGGGCCTGGTAGGCCCTTTTCCGACGTCCTACTCTCCGGCTGCAGATCGGGAGGTTAGATGATATCTCCCTCTCTCTCTCCACAGCTTCTTTCTGCGACATAACCTCCTCGCAGAAGGAAAGTCCCACATCCCAATACCTCTCGGTTCTGACCGTTGCTCTTATTATGGTCGAAAGCGAGAGATCATCCCCCATTTCTGCGACGAGTTCACGGCGCTCATCCTCCCAGGCTGGGCACACTAACAATGTGTGTTGCGCCGTATCCTCGACGTAGCTGCAATGGTGGCACCTGGTGATCAGTTCCCTTACTTAGGTACTTTCCGAAACAACCATGTCCGGTGAGCACCTGTATGAGCTGGAAGGTAAACAACCCATGCCGCCTGTTTAACCAATCCTCCAGGATCGGACGGACAGCCTCGACAGTCCAGCATCCGGCTCTGAGTTCAGCCAGCTGCTTTTTCCACCTTTCAGTCATCGACTGTTGACCGTGGAACTTCCACTCTTCCATTTCTCTTGGCGAGGGTACAATACACCGGGCCCGGATCTGATCGCCAATCATATAACGAAGCTTGAGCATCCCGCCAAGACGTACGCTGCCTCGAAGGAGATGGTGCTATATCCTCGAATGACTCCGATAGCCATCACCCTCTGAGGTTTTCTTAAAAGGGCGATGGTTCTATCAGTCAGCTCTTCTTCCCATACGGGAGCTCCGTATAAGGCCATAGACCGCAACACTCCTAAATAGAGGCGTCTGCTACTTTCTTTAAGCCCCCCGAGGTTTGAATAGAAAAGAATAAAAATAGAAGCAAAGAAAATAAGTATGAATGAAATGAATGAATGAATGAATGAAAATTTATTTTAATATAGTAGCAATGGTGCCTGGCTACAATAAAGACTAATTACTACAACTGACTTCAGTGTTATTGGACATTGTTATATTCCTACCCATCTTAGGCTGGCCTTCCGTTTTGCCCGAGGCCAGTACCCATTTTAGGCCCCCCCTACGGGCAAAATGAGTTTTTTGAAGGTTTATGTTATTTGCTCATAATAATTTTGCTGGGGTAGTTTTAAGTAATATGACCAAATTTTATCAAACTATATTAAACTCCCTTACACGCATCAACTTAAGTCTTTAGAAATTATGTTATTAACATGCTCAAACTTTAATTTTGCCTTAAGGTACCCTTCTTGGGCTTACTTCCCCTACGCAGTTGACAAATCCGGGCCATGTTCTACACACAGCTATAAGATGTGGAAATAGCGCGCTCAGGCTTCGCTTCAGGAAATCTATATCTCAATACTTACTTACACAGCCCACTGTTAAAAAAACTGTTAAGATGGGATTACTGAAATTCACATAACTTTTTTATTTATGAAAAATAAAATAAGGCTTCCGTGGTGGCCAGACTGTAAATACGGGAAAAATAATTTTCACAGTATTTGCTAAGTTTTTTTTACATTGAAAAAAAAATCAAAATCCTATATGACAAAAAAAGGTCATTAGTAAAATTAAAAAAAAAAACTTTCCTCGTTTTTATAGTGAACCGTGAAACAGGCGTAAATCTTTTTAATTAATTCCCTAATCAATGAATGGTCGTTGTCAATTCAAATCTGTTCCAATGACCCAATATAGCGTCCTGATTGCATCGTCATTGTTTCCACTGGAAATATGCAAAGGCCACGTGAATGTACCCTGTTGTGCCTAATTTGGCTTAATTAACTGTTTTATTTATAATTTTTGTATTTCGTAACGGCAATAAATTAATAGTATTCTAGATTTCGAAACACGAAACAAACAGCAAAATGCCGGGACACTCCCGGATTTATCCCGGAACCCTAACCGCGACCCAGGGTGCAGGTGCTTGTACGCACGCTCAGTGGAAAAAAGGCATAAGATGAAAATTGCAATTTTACAGGAGAGCCAAAAAACTGTTAGAATGTCAGTAAGTAGTCAAAGAAATTTACATTACGATTTCTTGCACAAAACCGTCAAGATTAATGATAACAATTTGAAAAAAATTGAGCTTAAACAGCTTTTGACCCTCTTTCCAATCATATTAATAACTAAAATTCTACGTAAGACGACTTATGCTTTTTTCCACTGAGGGTGCAATATTATAATTATAATTTAAATGAAATCACAATGGCAGTCAAAACCCGCCATCACGGGACGTTGTTCGCGACACCGATTGGACAAGTGGCGCCATCTACACTCCAACAGGCTCGTGAAGAGCGGTCATCATTAGGGTTGACACTTTCATCATCTAATTATTTAAAACTCGCTTTGCTTCGGATTTTGTCTAGATCCCAATTTTTTAAATAAAATAGTAATAAATCTGGAGACCCGAAAGCTGGCAGCTATTTTGCTCAAAGAATTAGTTTAGCAATTCAGCGCGAGCGGGGCAATGCTGCCAGCGTTCTGGGTACAATGCCGAATTTAGGGATTTTGGATGATATATATTTCTTGTAAATATTCTTATTAGTTAAGATATTTTTATGTGTGTTATGTAGTTAGAGGTATTTTATTTTTATGTATAGTCACTAATATTATTGTTACATAATTACAGAAGGTTTTAGTAATAATAAAGTAGACTGATTTTGTACGTATAATAAATAAGCCCATGTTACTTAGGATAGAGCATTCTATTGGTGAAATAATTTTTGAAATCTGTCCAGTAGTTTTGAGTGTATCCATTACAAAAAACAAAGAACCAAAAAGATCAAAACTTTTCTCTTGATGTCATCATCAGCTAAGAAACAGTTAACCTTCTCTCTCTTTGTCAATAGATTTTCTTTTTTGTTCTTGATAACTTTGACAAGATTAGTGTTATCAAAAAAAACTTGACAAGTGCGAGTTAAACTCGCTTGAAGAGGGTTCCGTACGTATTTACCGTTATTTTTGTATTTCATTTATTTTTGCTTACAAACTCTGTACTAAAGAGCTATTTAAGTAACCGTCAGTGACTGAGTTGGGGCGATATATTTCTGACCTATACAATTAACGAATGAGTAAGAAGAAGCACGAAAAAACGAAACATGCATATTCAGTTTTTACTTAAATTTTAAATAATAATTTACGGTCAAGTTTTGATAACTAAATTGATAAAAATATTAAACCATTTTTGATTTGACATCTATTTACTAAATCTATTATAATTAATATGACAGTAGATAATTGGATTACTTATACTTACATCTTATAATTTATGCAAATTAATTTATCATGCAAATTAATGGGATTAAATCCTCGTAACACAAATATTATTATTAATATATTATTCACAGGCGTTTTTAATTGTTATATAAAAATATATAAGAATTGTACCTACGTAGGATCATGCAGATTGTGTTGTCGGCCACGATAGACTTCGAACATTCGATGGTGTTCAAAGTGCACATTTTAAAAATTAAACTTTACAAGGTTACATTATACACGTAAATAATAGTTATCTTTTGATTTTTTTATTACCAACCAGAAAAAGTAAAAGATTTAATAAAAAATGTGAAATACATCAGTCAATCACTTTTACCTTTTATTATATACTAGGAAATCGCCCTCGCTTCGCTTCGGGAAAAATATTAAAAAAAATATATAATATGTATAGCCTTTCAAATCGGTTCGGTAGTTTCGGAGCCTATTCAATGCAAACAATCAAATCTTTCCTCTTTATAATATTAGTATAGATATACTATAAACTTGATGGCCTCATTGGCTTTTGCAGTCGCTGTGGCCAAAACCGGCTAGAAGGATCATCATCATCATCATAGATATACAGATTTATACATTAGTTTTAAAGTTACAGACAAATTATTTGTTTCGTCATAAGAACAAACGGCAAATTTAACGAAAGTCATTTACAAACTAATAACGTCATATACTCGTATACAAGTACATTCAAAGTTTCGGCTAAACTCTGCAAACTCAATCAGCCACCAAAAGTACCGAATAAGTACAAGAACAGCACAGATCAGGTTAGTACCATAATTGCTTTTGTAGACTGCATGCATAAAAAGCGTGTGATAAAAAAATGGCACGCAAGTGATAATATAAGGAAATTTACTATAATTAGCATCTAAAACAGGTAAGTAGTAATTATAATACTATAAGTAGGTAAGTGTTACATAGGTAAGTGTTAATTACGCGAGTATTTTGGGAAAATTAATGGTAATATAATACACGTTAAATAGAGATCCAACAATTTAAATGAATTCTTATCTATAATTTCGACACTTACTTTAATATTAATTAAAATGCGATGTTTACAATAAGTTACATTGAATTCAATCGGAAGTAAAATAACTTAAAATTGGACGTAGTTTCAGAAAAACGTTCCAATCCACAATCATAACATTTTGAGAAAATCGAGTTTTAAGTTCAACCCTGTATTTACGTCATCAAATTACTTTAGTTTAATCTTTAAGTTTTGATAACCTGTAGATTAAGCGTTTTAAAGTTTTTAGTTTACCTTATTTAAGACTTGCAAGTATTAACTCTATTTCGACATAAATGTGGATTGGAATGTTTTTCAGAAACTACGTTCAATTAAGGTATAAATTTTAAATCACGTGACAACCCTGGATGATGGACGCAAATTCAATGTGGAGTTAATTTTGGTATTTGTATTAATAATTATCACGAGCGATTCAATTAGCACTCGTTCACATTTACAGCGATAAAATCCGTAAAAATAGGGGGTTCCCAATCTTGTCTATTGTGAATAACCATCATCCTTGTTATAAGTTCATTGTTATATTTAGAAGTTTCCTTTTGTTTTTGCAGTCTATTATGTAATGTCTATGTTAAGGAAGAGCGGGGCATCCTGCCACAAGTGTAAAATTTTTATACTTACTAGGTTGCTTCATCAACTGTATAACCATTGTGTAAATGATAGACTGAATAAAGATTTTTTATTTTTTTTATCCTGAACAGGTAAATAAATAATTACGATAATGCAAATGAGTATGAACACTAAACTCTAAAGTTCGACGTGACCATATCGTGAGTACCTACTAATCATTTATTTATTTATTTAAATTCCTAAACGGCTTCGCCAATTACAGTAATGGATATAATTTACAAATAGAAATATGAATCGCTGAATATGAACTTTTTCTGTTCTATCTACATGGCACTGCATTTAATTTTTTAACATAACAGTAGATTTAAGTAGATTGTTGTATCTGTTGCAGTGACCTGTATGAAATAAATGATTTTCTTTTTTCTTTCTTTCTTTCTTAAATTACACAAAAAAGGGATCATAAACTTTGGTTGTACTTTTATCTCAATGCAAAAATTAGTTGAGTGAGTCAGATATTATAATTTTGGCCAACGCGGCAACGGTTTAGTTATGGAAATAGCCCACTATCGTCGCCCAACGACAACACCCCTATATTATTATGACAACAATGCGTTGCCGGCCAAGAAAGTAAACTGAGAAAGGAATGCCATCTATCAGTTTAAGTTATATTATAATATAATGTAGGTCTGTATGGTGATAGCTATATGTTAATTTAATTACATTATTATGTAGGTAACTTTATCATTTGTTTCGGTGAAGGAAAACAGCTGGAAACCTGAACACAGTTTCGTCGTGTTCCGACTTCAATCGGAATCCACTTACTACATCCAGCTTACTACTACAGATTACTTAATCCATCCAGCTCAGACTATATTGTATCACCGGGGTAGCCCTACTTGCAATTATTATAATATAAGTATAACTAAGAAGGTATTTGTCTTATAATCTACTTCCCATTAAAGTGGTAGGAACCTCGAAAAATAGTTGATGGATTGATTTGTTTTCATACAAGAAAGCCTTTCAGTGGAAGAGTGTTTTTACCCGACTGCGAGGGAGGATTGTTATTCGCGCGAAAGAGAGCCATCTCATATGGGGGGAAAGTTGAAAAAGTGTCCAGCTGTATACTGAAAATAGAGGTTCCAGTACCTACCACCATCCTACGACAATAGTGCTGGCGTCGCAATAAGTACGATATTAACGCTGTTCACGCTGTTGTAGACGGAGCTGCGGAGTGAAGTAGCTTTAGTTTAGTTACTCGCCAATAGATGTCAGGAAGAGTCTATTGTAGCCGTTTTTCATTGCCTGAAAACACCGATAAAACGAAATTTTCTAAAAATGAATCCTAGCTAGATCGATTTATCGCCCCCGAAATCCCCTATATACTAAATTTCATGAAAATCGTTGAAGCCGTTTCCGAGATTCCAATTATATATATAAGGGCGCTTTCACATTAGGTCGCCAGTAGTGCGGCAGCAGCGCGACAATAGCAGCGCGACAGACGCGCGGCTGTCGCGCTGCTACTTCTCTATACTAAAAAGAGCAGCGCGACAGCCGCGCGACACGTGATTTTCATAGTGGACGGCAGCGCGGCAGCCGCGTGCGATCAGTCGGCTTCAAGCCAGTGTTGCAATCGCACGTTCGAACACTTCGAACATACACAATGAGCGAATTTGACACAGAACAATTTATCGTTGAAGTTCAAAGTCCTGCTTTGTGGGATTCGAGGATCGATGATTTTTTAGTTTTAGCTCTGTGCTAGATTAAATATCTGTTAAAAAAATAGACGACAAATATGTCTAGTCAAATTCGATAAAATATGGTTAAATGTCTTTTAATTTTAGAGATATGATTTTTTAAGTAATGAGGTAGCCACTGTCGCACCTACCTGCCCTTAATAAGAAAAACAATATATAAATAGGGTGTTATAAATTCCAAAAATAGGATAAAACCCATGGATGTATTACTCTAACTGGATAAGTAATTTTGTAGAGGTACCTGAGGACGGATGACGTCATAACCTAAGGACCATTTTTCTATTGTGTCCATGTTATCTATAGTCCCAGGACATATGATTCGATTATGATTTTTTATAATGGTATAAAAACATAAGTAAGATGAATATTATAAGTAACGTAATTGTGTTGTAGTTTGCAACACTACGCCAAAAAGTTAATGCAATTTTTCAATGAGGCGATTACGGTCATCGGGGATTTGTGAAGACTGTGGTCGTCGTTTTTATTTGTGTTGCTTAAAATGTGGTGTTGTACTCTTATCAAATTATCAGTGAGAAAATTACAATAAAATCAATTGCAATATATAATTCAGTTTTGAAGAAATTTTAATAAAATGTTTTATTTCAATATTATAAATACCACGAGAAAAATTACCAATAGAAAACATTTTAAAGATCCATATGAAAATAGGATATAACTTTTCTAAGTGTGGACACCCTACAATTATGAAGGATAACCTCAATCTGGACTGTGATTGGTCGAATAGTCCTTGAGATATGACGTCATCGAACTATTCTGTGCTTCAGGTACCTCTACAAGGTAAGCAATCCAGATAGTGTAATATATCCATGATAACACCTTTTGTATGAACAAATGGGTAGGTACCATAGATATAGTATATCTATGGTAGGTACCCTAGGAACCCCATCTATAGACTTACCTAAGTGGTATAACGAGTCTTTCTTCTGCGGAAATGCTGTTGCGAAATCGAGTATTACGGCGTTGAATACTACTCTCAAGAAGACGTAATAATTCGCCGAAAGACTTTCTTGACATTCGGACGTAATTAAAGAATTTTTTATTACTACCATATTTCAACACTTTGAATACTGTCACATAATCACTATTCACATGCCGATTTGGAAATAAAGGATCAATCCAGTAAATCCTTTTTTTATTATGAATGCGACGTCGATGGCGCCGAAGGAGAACCAACAAAAGCAGGAGCAACAAAGATGTTTCCTCTTTGGAGTCCATTATTTCAATAAACTGGCCACCCTGATCTAAGCAAGTCGCGCGGCTGTATTTGTAATGAGAAGGCATCCGCTGCTGCCGCGCTGCAGCCGCGCTGCTGCCGCACTACTGGCGACCTAATGTGAAAGCGCCCTAAATATATATACAAGAATTGCTCGTTTAAAGGTATTAGATTTATCCTAGCGCACCGCAGCGCCACTCGTTATTGGACGCGTTTTTACGGACACTTCATACAGAGATGGCTCTCTTTTCCTCTATACTGCATGATTTTGATAAACGGTAATCAGTTACATTACGTAGCCTTGCCGTTATCAAAGTTACACCGCGATTATACTAGACAGGTATCTACAACTAGGCACTAGATACCTACCTAGTTGATCTAAACGTGATCCCATGTCACGATATTGTCATAAAACTCATAAATCGAACTGTATGGAATACGTCGTGTATTCTCATGTACTTTCAGAGACCAATATCACTATAATTCGCACCCTCAGATCTCAGTGGACAAAAGTATAAGTCGTGTTATTTTGAATTTTAGTTATTGATATGACTGGAAAGAGGGACAAAAGCTGCATAATATATGCTCAATTTTTTTAAATTTTAATCATTAATGTTGACGGTTTTGTGCAAGAAATCGTAATGTAATTTTTTTGACTACTTACTGATATTTTAACAGTTTTTTTTGCTCTCCTGTAAAATACAATGCCTTTTTCCCCTGATGGTACGAACAATTTAGAGTAGACAGATAGACATCCTCATTTGAATCACCCGCCAAACGACACTTGTTCCGCCTGGGGGCTTGGAAAATAGAAGAGAGAATTTTCTTTCTTTCTCGCTTCTGATGCTGTCTGCTGATACTGACCACTTACCATCAGATGGTTCGCCTGCTGGTTTGTCTGTTATTCACATAAAAATTACCGTCTGCTCGCAACTTCGCAGCGGCAGAGCGCTTCAGTCGCCGGGCTATGAGCGCTTCAAATATTTCAAATATTTTACCCTATTTCCTACAAAAATTCTTCTTGGGCTTAAATTAATAAGTAACTTTATTTCCATTTTACAACACAAAACCATTCCACCATTTTATGTTTGGATTAGTGCTAATCAGTGATCTTTTAATCCAGATAAGCCTGAAACATTTTAAATCTATTGAAAAAATAAAGAAAAAAATATTGACTTGAAGGCTTTTAAGGAAATACCCGTCCTATATATAGAACAGTAGGATAATATGGGTAATTATATGTATTCAGACCGTTAACTGCGCATGAGATAATAGACGCCTTAGAAACTGCTTCTGATGACGAGGAAAATAACAGAGGGGTGACAATATGTATTCTACTTCTTTCTATGTACTTTGATTGTCCAACTGATGAAGATTTGGGAGTTGAGGATTATGTGACTCTAAATAACTTGCCCAGAGATATATTGCTTCAACCTACCGAAGTTACTGACTATTCAAAGGCAAGATTCCGAAAGTGAAGCCGACGAGGAGCCTGCTGTTAGCAAGGATAAACGCAGAAAAAAATATGCATGGAGAAAAAGAGATTTACAAACATCTCTAGTGAACTGGTCTGAGGTTTGAAATTTCTTACTCAGCAATGTGAAAAGTGGGTGTATTTTTGTTTTATCTTCAAGATCTAGATCGTCATTCACATTTAGGTGGCAAAAAATCAAATCATATCTATCTCTAGACATTGCTGAGCTAATCAGTTCGTTTCTAGCATCTAGTTTTCCCAATACAATCTTCTCCGCGGAAGCCATGCTTAAACACTTACCAATAAAATTCCTAGGAAACATTTCATTTCATCATTATTTTTTTGATAACAAACATATTACTCTGAATAACTAATAATGAAATAACATCTCCAAAAATCCATATCACCTATATAAATAACACTTAACAAGAGGGTAGTTACAAATATTTTTTTATTGTTAGCGACCTATATATGGGACAGTAGGCTTATCTGGGTTAAAATCCTTCGGACTAATAGTTTGCCTTGATTCGATTGTGATTGTGATACAAATACAACAAACTAGATGGCGTTAGGGGACTGTCAAATGAATTTAAAAATTATTACGTTACAAACTAAATGGCGTTTCGGAACTGTAAAATGAATTTATGAAGTAAAATCAATTTTACGTATACAACATTAATACGCCCGTATAGAGTCCTTATTACTGTGAGTCTAATATAACTTAAATACAGTATAATTTTGTTGAAAATCTCGACCTATATGAACATTTACTATTTAGGTATTACGTTGGTATGTGTAACGCATTAATTATAACAAGCAAATAAAGGCATTTTTATCAAGTCACAATAATATTAAAGTCAGTACATTTCTCCATACTAAATGGGCATTCTCCTTTCTCCGTGGAAATAAAAAGCAGAGTTTAGTCTGTGGTTTAGTGTGACAAATAATTTTTAGCTGACGTTGTTCATTTGTGGGCCCCAAGACAGATTATATTTTATGAAAATCGAAGGTTTTTCACAGACTTGGAGAAAATAATGTATAGGGATCATCAAAAAGTATCTTAGGACCTTACACGGTCCTTAGAAAGAATCTCATCAGCGATCTTTGCTCTGGAAATAAGACCTTGACGCTACTTTGCACTAAGAGTAGGTACTTAGGGAAATTTAATTAAAATCATAAATTAATGTAAATATTTACATGAGTACATACGTGCGTCAATGGAACGGATTATGGATCATAGTTCATGTAATAATAATACTTATACACTTACGTGGTCTATACTATGGGCTCTATAGTAGTCTATAGGGTTATAGGATTTTCGACCATAGCAAAATTTTTAACTTTTGTGGAATTTACTTAGAATTTGGGACATTGTTGTTATTCTTTTAATTGATTTCCAAATTACGTTTGCAATGCTGATAGATAGCCATTTATTTTTTCAATTAAAACATAGTTAACCTTGAAAAGCGGGTCTGAGTTTATCCCGTGCGTCACAACCCATAATAATTGTCCCACTGCTAGTCTCGGGTCTCCTCTCACAATATGAAGGTATATCCTTCATACAGGCCATAGTCTACCACGTTGACCAAGTGCGTGTTGATACATACACCTCTGCGAACATTATGTACTTAGAACTCTCAGGTGGAACACTTTTTAAACTTTAAGTACCTAAATCTTATGTATTTTTGTGTGCTAAATCCGTATCTTTCTTTTTTGTTTCGAATGATTTGTTGCTGTTGGCCCTACTGGCCTTTACGATATTAGTTTTTTTTATACATAATATCACCCACCGGTGTTTCGCATTTTTTTTATTCGTAAAAGTCAATTTCTTAAGTTACTGGTCCACAACGAAATCTGATGTTATTTAGAGTCATGGTTAGAAATAAATAAATGTGTTTAAGCATTTTTCGAATATATTATTAGGGGTATCCTAATGGAAATAAATAGGTTGAAAGTTTTTTTGAAAATCAAGCGTCGAGCACACTTGACGTGGCATCCAGTATACTTGATCGTGTATGGCCACGGTAAGCTATCTGGACATATACTCGTAGTATCTAATGTACACTGGATGGCGCGTCAAGTTAAACTGCAGGCTTGACAAGTACATTTGATCGAGTCCCGGATTTGTCAATAGGCCATATAGGCCGCGGCCTAGGGGCGGCAGCGTCCTAGGGGCGTCACGTCAGATTTCAGAAGATGATATTACAGATGATTTTGCAATTAAATAGTGCCGTAAAACATGTAATTCTAGTTTTTTTACGCACTTTCTTAGTGACTAATTCAGTGCCTTCCTTACTATGAATGGAAAATTATTATTTTAGAAAGGTACATGGGGCGGCGGAAATAAATTGGCCTACACTCATAAAAAATATAAATCTGGCACTGTGTATGGCATTCATTCATAAGGCTTTGGCTTGTGCATTGATATTAGTGCTTTTGCCTTTTATTATATGTATAGATAGATGTGTTATTATTTTCGTAAAAGTAAGTACTATTTTACATTTATGTAGTAACTTAATGTTTACGTAATAGTTAGGTATAGTTATTAAATTCCAATTTATTTACGATTGTAATGAAGTCCAAATACATGACCCAATACTGAACTCTTCAGTGGCCGTAGACCCGAATCGAACTTAACCGTTTTATTTATTTCCACGGCGACATTTTCATTTATTTTTTACAATGATATTATAAGTAAAAGAGTATTTTTTAAATATTATTGATTTTTCATGCATTTGCCGCCACTGAGTTTTTTCGATTGACATACGCATAGGTTTTCGAACTTATACGCATTATTTAATTAATTTATTAATTTACTAAAACTAAGTAAAATCATCTAAAGGATAAATAAAAATCAGAATATTCCTTACATTAATATTTATTAATAATAGCTAACAAATCTAGCGAACTAAATTAGTTAGGTACTAAATACTGTCATTATTTATGAATGACATTTTTGCTTTTACTGCAAATATTGAAAGGTTGTTGAAAGGTCAAGTATGTACTATAATATCTTCAAAAGTACCTTGAACTATCTTAATTTGCTCTACGTTTTTCCGCAAAATGCTGACATTTTCATATCGCACCCCTAGATGAAAACCCCACTAAATCAAAAAGTATGCGTTTTGAGTTAGTGGTGTTTTCGAATTGCTGACTCGAATACCTACACGGAGATATAACTCACGTAACGATACCTTAAACCGTTGTCGAAAAATGGCACGAAGTGCTGCTTTACTTGAATGAACTTACCCCTAACGGCGCGAATACTACTCCACCATTTTTAGTTGTCTCCCGGTCGACGCAGGTGGAGTACGATTGCATAGTGGGATATTTTGAGTTGCAGGAGTTTATGTGAAAGGAGAATGCCCATAGCCAGTACTCTTAAAAACATAATTGTGTCACAATGATTTTTGGACAAAAAATTTAATTTAAATATTTCAAGTATTTTACCCTATTTCCTAAAAAATCCTTATTGGGAATAATTTTCTGAAATTAATAAGTAACTTTACTTCCGTTTTACAAAAGAAAACCATTGGGCCATTTATGTTTGAATAAGGGCCAATCAGGAATCTTTTAAGATCCTTCGGGCCAATAGGTTGCATTGATTTGATTATAATTATGATACAACAGTTATACTTAGTATAATATATCCATGGCAACAAACTAGATGACGTTGGGGACTGTCAAATGAATTTTTTTTTTATAGAAAATTATTATAATCAGCCAGGGGTAATAGTGTTCTGTGATTATAATACATTACAAACTACATGGTGTTTGGGGACTGTCAAATGAATTTGAAACTTAAAAGATCGACATTACATACGCAATCGACTTTAATACGCCTGCATAGAGTCCATATTACTGTGAGTTTATTATAACCTAAATACAAATTAATTTTGTTTAAAATCTCTTATTTCCTAATATTAACATCGACTAAAGTTAGTATGTGTAATTTATTAAGATAACATAATCAAATAAAGGTATTTTTATCAAGACACAAAAATGTTAAAGTCAGTACATTTCTCCATACTAAATGGGCATTCTCCTTTGATTAGGTAAGTTTCATGTTTATTTTGAGATGATTAGGTTTTGTTGAAATTTCACTGATGATAATAATAGTTTATTTCGATTTACTCAGATTTACATGAAAGTAAACCTAAATTTCGATTTAACGTAGTTTTGTTGAATTTTAATTCTAACTTCGTTTATTTTTGTCTGTTTAGTGATATATGTACTTTTAATAGAGAAATAGGTTGTTAATGACATTTTTAATTGATTTTATTATTCGTTATAAAGTTATGAAAAACAATACGTGATATTTTTGAATTTTTTGAGTTGGTTGACTTTACTTGATTTATTATTGAATATGAACATTGTTTATTTTTAGGACAATAAAAGGCCGTGAAAAACTCATGTTAGAATTGATAAACGCATAAAAAGAGAACCCTGTCATCATCTGGTAAGGATATGCTCAATATAGTAAAGGAGCCTGAGTTGCCAGCTGAAGGAGCTTTACCACCCAGCATTTTAGAATCTTCGTTAATTCTAGATGAGCAGTAACATTCTAAGTAATATTAGTTCAGTAGCTGTACATTTTAGGATTTTGCAATGACAGTTAAGGAAATAAGAATTTTTTAAAGTATAAAAGAGATACTTTTTTAAAGTACATTTATGTGATTATTTAAAAACGAATAATTAATATTTACTTATAATAAGTCGTGTACGATCTCAGTTTGTTTTATAGGCCATAAAATTTTTATAACACTAAGTACAAACGAATTTTTGCTGTAATAAAATTATAACAACTTTTTGCATAAACAATTGTTTTATTTGTACTATTTAACCATTCTAGTGCATAATGCACTTACATAAAAATAAAAACTAAAGCTAGTGTTCCTAAGCTTACCAGGTCGTGCATAGTAAAACCCTCAAAAAAAAGTTTTACCTTATTTCTGAGGTGAAAAGTAATGTACCTATCTCATTTTTATTTCAGATAAACTAAAGTAACTCTACTTAGTGCATAAAAAAGTAGCTTACTCCTGCTGCAAAAGTAGAGTAACTAAAAAATCTCGATTTTCTTAGGATTTTAACAGCCAATATACAAATAAAATAATTCAAAAAGCATTATAAAATGGTACCTTTATGTATATATTATTAGATTTTTGATATCTTTCCTAACTATTCTAAAATCAGTTTTTCGGTGTTTCTGAAAAATTAAGTTTTTTGATTTACCGGAGTCTTCATCTAGGGGTGCGATATATTATTTGAATTATTTTCTTCCCTTGAACATAAAATGAACATAAACTCTAAAATACATATTAGTTAATGATATGTCATTTATTTATTATATTTTAAAAATTTTACATACCTGTTCAATGGAAGTATCCGCGTCGGAAAGCAGCACACAATATCATTGATAAATCACTAAAATCAACTTTTTAAAACACCAAACTCCTTTAAAAATTGTTTTATAATCCAGAAAATATTTGTAATTGCAAGCCACAGCAATTCTCCACGAATGCAACGAAAAAATACGTTCACAAAACTTGTTCAACAAGTTCGTAATTTTGCGGCGATGTTCTCGCGTGAACATTAACACGTCCACCAGTGACGAGCTCTCGGCCAATACTGAACGAAAACGATTAACGAGCTGAACTGAAATAATAAAAATAATTCCGTTTGAAATCTCGCTCATTCGCTGGCATTTTTGCTGATGCTGAATAGCTGAATATCCGAAACGATGCTGTCTCGTTCTTCCGCTTTGGAGTAAAACGAGGCAACGCGCGTTAAGTTTTTGTCGAATACTGCCAGCGTGTATCAACGTGTGATCATACGATAATAATTATTCGATCACAGATAAAAAAGATCGCCCGTTGGCGCGAGTTCTTGAAGAAAGTAACTTTTTTTGCCCTAACTCGATGTAGGTTAACTGGTTGTGGAGTGCATTTCGTAACAATTTATATTTACATTTATTAGCAGCGTAGAGTAAATAATATTTGTAATACGAAGGTCGCTTTAATTGTAATCATAATTTAATTAAACATATCACATAGGTTATCAAGGTATATAACTGTTTGTATTATTATATCATGTAGATTAAACACGGGTTCAATTGAAACAATTATCTCGGAAGCCAAACAACTCAAAGATAAGCTAAGCTTTTCTGCCTACATTTTCATATTATATTAATTAACCTCTTTTGATCTTGTTTTTTTAATATTACTTAACATTCACATAAGTCTTTTATGTCAATTTTATTGACTCTAACCAAAGCCGAATATTTCACCAACGGACCCCTGAATCGAAAAATGGTCTTTGCAGACCCATTATTTTTGGGAGACTTTTTCAACGAAACCTAATATACCTAAGGGGTAGATGAGGAAATTCATCCGAAACGGAAAAAAAGAAAAAACCAGCTTTCTAGCAACAAGGGTCTCTAGTACGGTATGTTGCGGAAGGACGGACCGACATGACGAAAATATAAGGGTTCCGTAGTCAAAACGGTTTTTCGAAGTCCGTTTCTTTGACCTCTGTTACATTTTTTGGTAAAATTCATACTTATTTTAATTTATCTATACAATATATACAAATAAATAAAATTGGAGTGTCTATTTGTAATACTATTAAAATAACCGGTTTTTACTAAGTGCATTTGGATGTATACACGGTACATATACCTACCAAAACAACATTTTTTACAATTTTTGTCTGTCTGTCTGTCTGTCCGGTTATTCCGGCTAATCTCTGAAATAGCTGGACCGATTTTGACGGGACTTTCACTGACAAATAGCTGATGTAACAAGGAGTAACTTAGGCTACTTTTATTTTAGAAAAAAATATTTTTGAAAAAAAATAGGATCAATGAAAAATTTATTAATTTTCCATTCAAATAGGGAAGTTGTATAATATACATTATACATAATATATTTTTTCTATATTTCAACTCTGTGAACTGAACAATATTTTTTTTGTTAAATACCACGTGGATGACGTCATGGGTAACAGTTAGTTTTTGATATAAATGTTACCTACCTATTGATTACATACAATAAAAACTTAATTTATAGTAAGAGTAATCAGGTAATTTAATAAATTTTCCAAAACCTACCTACATTATCTACCTGCTTTAGTCTATAGTTTTAGACATTTCTTTTTTCACAAATAACCAATAAGTACCTCTACCTCAAGTTAAAACTACAGAGAAGAGCAGTAAATGATCAGATGCGTTTGGGTGAAGTGAGGTAAAGTGAAGTGAGATGTTTTTCAGTGAGGTGAAGCGTGAGATGAGGTGAGGTGAGGTGCGGTGCCATGTCGTAGGCGAGATAAGAACTGGAGTACGACTGGAACTGGAAGGAGTCATACAAAATGTTACTGGCTGACTAGCAGGCCACCTCGAGAATAGACTGATCACTGATGAGTAATAAAAACAACCAGCGTTAATTATTGGAACGAAGTTCCTTATCGCGCGTTGTGAAAGGGGGCTAGACGGAAAATTACGACACTTTTTGATTTTACGAATGATGACACTTTTTTTGAAGTGATTCACAGAGTTTTACAGAGATGGCGCTGTACAACAAAACAATACTTAAATCGAAAGGAACTTCCTTCCATCCGGGTGTCCCTTGACACCTCTCATGTTTTTTATCCCTCTGCCGCATTCAGTCACTTAACCTTACATAATCGCTCCTCAGTACAGAATTTGTATTGTGATTCTGTACTAAGGAGCGATTTAAGTAACCGTTTAGTGACCCTGAGCACGGCTGTCAGTGTTAATTTGTAATATTTTAAGTTTAAATATATTTATTAATTAACTGTGAATATTTAAATAAATCAAAGGATACATAAAATATACCTACCTACGAGTACTTCCTTATTACGTATTACGTATTTACTTAATTTTGCATGTTATTATTATGAAGTTAATTAGATAAATTTCCAGTGATTTAAAAATCGTACAGTTCTGTGCCATTTTGTTTTAAAGGAAGATCTCTATAACCTACAAATATTATAAATTAGCTGTGCCGCGCGGTTTCACCCGCGTTAATTTGTGGAAAAAACTAACTAATTAGGTACATATATGATGTTATATATTATTCCTCGATAAATGGACTATCAAACACAAAAAAATTATAAATAAAATACTATTTAGATACACAAATACGCAGACGCAGACTTGACGTAGCATCCAGTAAACTTGGCTATCTGGCCATATAGCTATCTCATGCAAACTGGATGACGCATCAAGTCAAACTGCAAACTTGATAAGTACAATTGATCGTGTATGGCCAGCTTTAACGTCTCTTCCGGTGGCGCCTTCTTTGACACTTGATCTATATCAAGTGGCGCCTTCTTTGACACTTAATCTATATCAAGTGGCGCCTTCTTTGACACTTGATCTATATCAAGTGTCAAAGAAGGCGCGACCGTTGACATGTAAGGTATACATCTTTTTTTAAACGATGGTTCCTATTTGGTAATCAATCTGACAGCGTCTTTTTATTCGTAATTTGTAGTTTAAGAGCCATTTCGCGGTTAGACGCGCGGAATGAAGAATTTGATGTCAAAAATTAGTATCATAAGAAAGATATTAATGCTGGCAAATGAACTCATAAAATAGATCAATCCTTCATCTTGGATCTTCATTTACCGGAATTTTGAAAATATTAATTTGTTTCTGCGTAACTGTCAATCTAGCATAACTATTTTTCAGCAAAAGGACGACAGAGTCAATTTCATACACTGATTTTCTTTATTAAGTTTTATTAAATTGAGTAAAAAAAAATGTCTAGAGAACACTCATATATTATATTTTGCATTTATTACAAGGGATATACGATTACTATAATATTCGTTTCAAAATTAATTCAATAACATTACCAATTTTCATGGTTTATGCCATGACTTTACCATCGATTTTTGTATTCAATAAAGCGTATTTCCCATCAAAAATTTATGTAGTAATAAAATATGGTCTTTGTCGAATATGACACGTAATTTTTTTTTTATCTTACTGCAAAAAATAATTTATTAAAACGAATTTACTTTACCATATAAAGATACGCACTGGCGCGAAATCAAATCAGTCGTGCGGCAGCACTCTTGGACGTCGGACCTATGTCAATTTTTGCTTTAGCCATCTAAGGAATAGATTTCGTAAAAGTAACGTAATTATATTGCCATTGAACAGTCTTGATCACGTGAGAATTTTTAGTTACAGTCAATTGTATTATTTTTAGTTTTCTATAATTTTCAGGGTTTTGTAGTCAAATCGGAATCATGTCTAGTCCGTTCGTTATTTCAACCGGCCGGCTAGCCCGTCCGGCCGTCCGTCCTTCCGTCCGTCCGTCTGTCCGTTCCGTATGATTTTTTCTTCGTCTACCCCTTAATGTGGGGTATCGTTGAAAAGGTCTTTCAAAAATATTATAGGTTTCAAAAGACCATTTTTCAATTCAGGGGTCCGTTTGCGTAATATTCTGCTTTAAACATCTTTGGTTTGAAGAAAACAATAGAAATTAAGTAACTATTTCTTTCCAATTTATGTAGTGTAAGTAGTAACGGAGAAAATCACGAACATACATATGTACAAAATATAACTATATCTATACTAATCTATACTATTACTATTGTAATATTATAAAGCTGAAAAGTTTGTTTGTTTGTTTGGTTGAACGCGCTAATCTCAGGAACTACTGGTTTGAATTGAAAAATTCTTTTTGTATTGGATAGTTCATTTATCGAAGAAGGCTTTAGGCTATCGGATTTTTGGAAATTCAACCCCTATTGGGTTGGAAGTCACTGCTGTAATTTGAAATAAAACATTGTCCGTTTTTAGACATTAGTTACTGTTTACAGTATTTAGGTTTTTTGTTATATGTGTAAATTACATATTTACATAGAAAAAAAATAATAAATAATTATAACTTGTATACACATACCCTTTATTTATACAACTTTTAGATCAATCTGTACTTTATAGAGTTCCGTACCCAAACGGTGTCAACGGGACCCTATTGCTAAGCCAAAATGTTGGAATGATAGAAGCTCCGACATTAGTCAGCTATAGTCACTTATTATTAGTCAAAGATAATACATTCGTTGTTTGGAAACTCTCGTGCACCCAAGTTCCGTCAACTCCCCAAAACTCACGTATCTCAAATACACAACACAAATACAAATCACCCTCTCATTTTTTCCCTTCACAACCCCTCGCCTCCCCCTATACCCCCCCCCCCCCTCAGTTCTTCACCCAAAAGTGGAATTTTGCGTCGTGATAATCTGGGAGGCATCCGGGCAAATACCGCACTCATCAGGTAGGCGCAGATCGGCAGATCAGGATATCGGGATATAGATTTTTGGAAAACCGGAAATCCCGGATATCTCGGAGACAGTGCGTCCTAGACAAGTTTAGACGGAAATTTCAACCCCCTTTAGTAAGCCCCCAAACCTTATTGCTAAATCTTACTGAACCCACTTTTACCCCCCCCCTCCCCAAATTTTCCTAAAATACCATATATCTCCTAAACGGTACGTCCTAGACGATTTCCGACTGAATTTCCATCCGCCCTGTGGAACTCATACTTGCAACATTACCCAATCTTATTGGGCCCAACTTTAACCCCCCCCCCCTCCCAAATTTTCCGAAAACTCCTTATATCTCCTAAACGGTGCGTCCTAGACGATTTCCGAAAGGATCGAGTAAAAGTTGTAGCCCATAAAAATATTGACATTTTATGTGCCATACATTTTTCTTGTAGAGCAAGTGGTTTGGGAGGAAAGTGCGAATTTCGTTTCTCATAATTTATTATACTAGACTATTGTCAATATTTTGTTTTGTAAACCAACAGAAAACAATAAAGAATTCGTTTTTAACATTCAAAGAATAGTGTTCTGAATATCTTCTTTTTAAAGCTGTAATCATTTTTGTGTATGGATTGTATTTACCTTTATTTTTACGTTATCTTTTGTATCACGGTAATGATTAGGGTATCGAAAACCGATCCTGTTTTAAATTACCGGGATTTTCGGTACTCGCCTATGCTGGAACCGGGATTCCCGGGATTTTCAGTTCTTTCGGGATTATTTTACCACGGCTTTCCCCGCGTGAAAATAGTTAGTATCGCGTTTCCTATTTTATCTCTCAGGAGCATTAAATAGGGAAAAACTGTTTTCTACCCAAATCCGTATAGTCGTTTGCCGTGATTGAGTAACCATCATACTATTATACCTTACATGCAAACATAAGTTTCGTATTAATTGTATGAAAGCAACACAATTGTATTGCACAATTCAGCACTGCTTGGACGAGAAAAAAGAGTTAAATCATCTTCATCATCTTCATCTGGGTTGTGTAAATAATATTATATTAGTATAGCTGCTTCATGTAGCCGACGTTCTGAATATCTTCTTTTTAAAGCTGTAATCATTTTTGTGTATGGATTGTATTTACCTTTATTTTTACGTTATCTTTTGTATCACGACGCGACATATTTTTATTTCCCAAAAGTTCAGAAAATCCCGGTTCTTTTATTTTGTTTCCCGGTTCTTTTATTTTGTTTCCTGGTTCTTTTGAAAAGTACCGTATTCCTTTGTAAATCCCGGGATTTTCGGTTCCGGGATTTCCCGGTTCTATACCCTCCGATTGATTTGAATTTAGGTATACCTATGTATTTCGACGCGCTGCGAATATCGCAGGCAAAATGGACGCATATTGCATTTTATAGATCACCTTGAAAAAACGTGATTTTTAATTTTTCACGTTGATTTGCCAAAATATTGATTTTTGCAATATGCATCTATTGGACATCTTTATTGTGATGTACCTAAGTAGGTACCTAAAATGTATTATGTAAATAAGTTACCGATAATGGTACTACTACATTGTACTCTTAATTGTTATATAAACTTATATTGTCACAAACCAGATACATGTATGTGGTCACAAAGTGTATAATTAAAATTATATGTTCATAATTTTAAAATTTTTACGTTTGAAAGTATCAAGAAGATTACTCGCACAGAACTGAGGTCAAGCGCGACGCGAGCCGCGCGAGGCAATATCACGCCGCGGAGCCGCTTCAAATACCTATAGTTTATCAACCGAGTTTTGCGAAATGGCTCTTAATAATAAGGCAGAAACAAAATCAAAAGAATTAAAAGACCAAGACATAATCATATGTCAAAACTTATTTCTGTTTACTATTCATTATTTTTTTTTTATTAAAATAATTAAATTATAGTCCCCACGAACTAAGAATGCATATTTGTCGTTTGTCATCGCAGTGACACTAGAGATGTACAAAAAAAATCGATTCACGAAAGAACCAATTTTTGTAACAAATCAATTCAAAATTGTAAGACTTTCTAATCGATTCAATAATTAAATTGTAAATTCTAAAAACCGAAACATTTAGATATCCACAAGTAACTGGAATGATACTGCCTCCATTGAGCTACTTAAGTTACTTTACCATACCTATACGCTCAATAATTATGTATTTACGACTATAATAAAATATTTTTTTCCTAAAAAACTCACTGTTAATTCATCCGCGCCGCATCCAGCGTATGAAATTTGGGTTTCGGTTGAATAATGAATATTCTAACCGTATTTTAATCAGTTCAAATGGCTGCGGTTAGAGATTATCGTAATAAACACTTTTGGTCATGTTCTTATAGAAGAGAAGAAATTAAATTGTTTAATTGTTAAACACAAAGAAAGAAATAAAATAAATTCATTTTTATTTTAAGTTTCGATTTATAGTAATGTATCGATTATTATGGTTTTATAAGTAGTTTCATGCCGTCACATCACTTAACGTCAGTGTAGATTTTGTCATCTTCATATAACATTGATTCGACGCCTTATTTTTTTATTCAATTTTGCATAAATTATGATGTGATGGAATTTTTACTAGATTATAACGTTTAATATGATTTATAAATAACGTCAATACGAATACGATACAATACGAATAGGGATTTTTATCAAATTTTGGCTAAATCCTTTGTTCGTAAGTAACCAACTATTCATGTCAATTAAATAATTATTCCATTTTGCTCAAAGACGTACGTACAAGGTTGGTTCATATTAATAAATGGCAGCTGTCATTAATGCGTTCTTAGATAATTTTGAGTATAAGTATACTGTTTCACAGAAAGAAGTACCAAGACTATTTACTCCTTCGTTTTCCTAATTCTTTTACATTATTGTTTGACAAAATGGTCAAAAATCGAACTTTACATGTCTCAATATCTCAAGGGTCTTGAAGGCTACTTTCTATTGTGAGTGCGCTTGTCAATAAGTGGTGTTCGAGTGGCCTTCACGAGCCCTTCAGTTATTGAAGGTGCTGGAGTAATATTAACAATGTTAATTTTACTGCCTGAAGGGATACAAAGGTGGTCTGACACCGGTGAAAAGTAGAAGTAAGTATGTATGTTCCCAAAAACTAAGTTATTTAGGTGTGATCGTGTAATGGACCCTATCCATCCTTCTCTCGCCTGATGGTAGACCGAGCTGAATCGGAGAGGCTATGGGATGATGAGAAGAGAATCGCCAGGTGTCTGTCATTGGAGGTGACTAGGTTCTATACTATATGTATACCTAGTACTATCCTTGCTGTCTAGTATTAGGTACACATAGCTGCTAGTATACCTAATACTAAGTAGCTCAGCACGGAGCGAGGGTGCAGACAGTCGGAGACCAGCACGTGATGACGAAGCTAGACCAGTCCCTCTAGACAGAACTTTACTTTTTCTGTAAACGCTACCTTCAAAATGTATGACTTGCCAGTGGAATTGTTTAAGAAACATGTAAAATCTCAACTCTTAGGCAAAGGTTACTATACTGTAGATGAGTACTTAAATGACAAAGACGTATGGAAATGACCAGCTCTGCCACTAGTTCCATTCAAGTTAATGATATTTTTTTTTTGTAATAATATAATACCTATGTATTTTTATTTTTAAAAGATGTGCTGAGTTTCTTGAGGCTTTTGTTCTCCTCCATGACAAAGCACCTTTCCGAAAAGCCATAAGTGTATCAGTGATACGTATATAAATAAGTTATTTTGAATTTTGAATTTATAGGAATGACATGACACTGATAAAATTCACGTGGTCATTTTCCCGTTTTTATTGTCATTCCCATCAATGAACTAATATACTAATGTCTGATTCCCATTCATTTTGAAGGCAGCGTTTGGCGTGGGCGTTTACGGAAAAGGGTCTTGTCTAGAAAGGCGGGGCTGATATGTAGATTAAGCCACGGAATGACAAGTTTCACATGAAAAATATATTAACATCTTTGAAACTATGCTTCATATCCGCTATTCGTCGAGTTTATCCGTTATCGACGGCTCTAGTATAGTTATTAATTAATTATTTAGTTAGTTTTAATTTTATTAGTTACTTAGTGTTAATAAAATCAGTTTAGGCGAATAGAGGAGTTGGTTGTTTTGCCGCTAATTCAAACATCATTTGATTGCGGAACCCTAATTAAGCAGCCTTCGGAAAGGACGCGTTGAAATCTATTCAACTGAACTCAACCGTGTCCTAGCTAGCGGTATTCCTGTAATGTTACATGGACAGATTGTAATTATAATGTATAATGTATTTATAATGATGGGTACTCACGATTATTGTATTACTAGCTTTTACCCGCGACTTCGCCCACGTGTAAAGGGTACTAACAATGAGTTGTTTAACATGCATGACACATTTTTGGTGCATAAATAAATAAGCAATAGTTCCAAAAACATATGTTATATTGAAATACATTATGTACTAGCTGACCGGGCGAACTTCGTATCGCCTAACAATCATATTAAAAAAGTGGGTTGATGATAGAAGGGTGAAAATTTAGGGTTGTATGCAAAGATGTTTTATATATAATATCTTTGGTTGTATGTATTTTTAATGCCACATTATAAAAAAATAAAATTTGGGCCCAAAAATAAAAATGTTAGGGGTGGACACCCCTCATCACTTAGGGGCATGAAAAATAGATAGTAGCCAATTCTTAGACCTACTGAATATGCATATAAAATTTCATAATAATTGGTCAAGCCGTTTCGGAGGAGTATGGTAACTAACATTGTGACACTAGAATTTTATATATAAGATATATATACATATTGTGTTAATAAATAGCTTACGTTACTCTCGTCCTAACTATCTCCACACAAAAAATCATTCCATAACATATCAATAAGTAACATATCATAGTGAAAGAGGGACAAACTCACTTTCCCAATTTTATTATAATACTATATATTATAGTATATAGAATATTATATAGTAGGTAGTATAGTATGGATGTCTATTGTAAGTATTGTCCATGCCACTCGCGACACAATGAATCCTGGTTTATGAGTGTGAAGCCTTTATGTATTTACTATCTGAATGTATACCTAATTCATTACTTAAAAAGGACTGAAAGTAATAACTGATGAAGTGATGACAATTATAATTTCAGTTAATATAATAATAATTACATATCATCATTCCTAAATTCCAGGTAAACAATAAATAGTTAAGTATCTGAAAATTTCATTTCCAGCTAAATTATTTAGCTTCAACCCATTAGTGCACTACAGGGCGCGGGTCTCTCCATCTGAGGAGGCTGCTCCAGTGGACATCATCACAGTTGCCGCCGGCCCAGTAATGAGCATGGGACTTGATGGGACCACTCAGGGACTACTCCATGGCTCCAAATGGCCCTACAACAAAACATGTTAAATAAGTAATTAAGTATTTATTCTATAGGGCGTCCTGCGTCTGACGTCCTATTGAAACGTAACGTAATATATAATAATTATATGAATCTACTATTATTAAATGTGAAAGTTTGTTTATTAGGATGTATGGATGTTTGTTAATTTTTCACGCGAAAACTACTGAATGGATTTTGATGAAATTTAGCACATAGGTAGACCATGAACTGAAATAACATAAGGGTATTATTTATTATCCCGGAAACGCGGGCAATGAGGGTATTTTTGATTTTATTTGATTTGATCTCATCTCATCTGATCTCATTTTAATTCATTTTAAATTAAAATTAAGGATGTCGAATGAAACATGTCTGCCGCGGAATCGAACCTTCGTTCTTTTCGCCAGATGTTGACTCTCACCAACTCTTCATCGAATCGCTTCGAACTCTTGAATGTGATCATCAACACTAACTCAAAATCAACGTTCTTTGAACTGTGCATTCGTAACCGTGGCGCAGAGTCAATATAAACAAATACCTAACTCACAATAATAAACTGACGATCGGCGTGTAATAATGGGAATCGGTCACGGATCTCGGCTCGCTTGTTTATACAGAAGGCGTTAGTTGAATTGTGAAATAGATTGTTTATGTGACCCTGGTCCCTGCAGTCGTCAGATACGTGGTATCTCTAACTAGGCTGTGCCGCTGTGGCGTCTGTGCGGCAGATGTAAGTGCCGATGATGTAAGTACAAATTTTTATTACAATTTAAGAAAGAAGTGAAATGAAAAATCAACCTTATTTCGATATATCTCTCCCCCGTACGGACGACGCGCTTCACTTCATCATTTTTATGTGTACAGCAAAGGATTGGAATAAATTGCCAGTCGGTGTTTCCGCTCGATTACAATTTGTCTTCAAGGCAAGAGTGAATAGGCTTTTACTAAGTTAATGCGTTTTACCATCCATGACTACATCGCCACTTACCATCAGGTGGGATTGTCAAGCATTAACTTGATATAAAAAATATCCCAAAACTCTTTTAAACGCAATAAAAATATGCTCTCCTTTCCGAGCCGGTCTGTATGAACGGACATAGAATCCTACGTTCGGATCGGTGCGTTCCTTTGAAGAAAATTGGGTTTATTCTATATCTATTCTGTGGTTTAGTTCAAGTCCTACTGTCCTACTAATTATAAATGCGAAAGTTTATGGGGATGAATGAATGTATGTAGGTATGTAACTCCATGCAAAAACAGCTGAACGAATTTTCATGAGATTCAGCAAACAGGTAGGCATTAAAGATAAATATATAACATATAAGGTACATACCTTCTTATAGTCCCATAAAACGCGGGTAAACCCGCGGGCATTGCGCTTGTGCTTAGTACCATCATATACTAAAGAAAGTCTCGGCAATGAAATATTTGCTGGGCGCATCTCTCTGAGATTCATCGGAATAAAATTTTGCATGAGCACAGATTGTCAAAGGACGGACATAAAATATACATTTTCGTCAAATAACCCCAATGATAAAGATATTGCCGTGATTAATGATTCATGGTAAAATAATCTAATAAAAACTCATCTAATTATGACTTATTTTATTCGGTAATATTTACCTTCAGGCCTACGATAAAGCTTTCCCATCGAGCACATACTCGATGAGCTTTCCTCTGTGAATAGACAAAATTCGCGTTAGTTGACATTTCCTGCAGTTTTTTAAAAGTAATATTTCTATTGCCTGAAATTCTGAAAAATCAGACCGTCCATCTGGTGTAATTGTTAAGGACGCCATTGCAGGGGTTCTTCATTTTAAATTGGTATCCCTCATTGTCTGAAATTCTGATGAAAAATCAGACCATCTTTCTGGTGGTAAGTTGTTGCAAGAACGTCTTTAAAGCGTTTGCTTAGAGGTCCGTCTGCGAATATTCAGCGAGCAGGGAAAATTTGACCAAATGAGGGTTGACCAAATGCTTGTTTGACATTAAGCGTGTTTGACATTAAGCGTGTTTGACATTGTGCGTGTTTGACGTTGTGCGGATTTGACAAAGTGCGTTTTTGACTTTATGCGTTTTTGACCTTCAGAGTATAAGTCGTTTTCCGCACTTCGTCGGATTCGCAAAAGGTCGGATTCTCATTTCGTCGGATTCAGTGCAGTTAATAACATAAATAACGACAACGCTTCGTCACATGCGTCCCTCAGAACAAAGGTGTTTCTTGAGGAAGCCGGTGTTGAAACCTTTTTGTTCCCGATAATCAAGGAAAAAAGAAAAGGGAATTATTTTTCATTCGTTATTTTAAGCTTTTTTTGTAGAACCCTAAAAATACAGCAAGTCTAATTGCCGCTGGGTAATGCGTTGCCGTGTCTGTGTGCGGCAACTAACATTCCAAAATTATAAAAAAGGGTGCAAAAGCATTGTCGTACAGGTCTCTATTTATTTAGGGGTTCGGTGAGTGGTCAACTCAATACCTGAGTGGCCTTGGGTATAGTTAGCTACAGGATGATTATATTATAATGTGTATAAAGCAGAAGGAGGTATTCTATGGTATTGGTTATGAAATGATATTCCTTTTACTTTGCACCATGATTTATATTTCCTGTTCTCCTAACATTCACATCAATATTCCAAAGTACTTCAACACTACGTGATCAATAATAATCTGTCCTACATTATCGACAATTCCCTAATCTAAATATGACATGACATTTCTTATATGCCAGCCTCTGCATCAGACAAGCGCTGTAGAATAAAGAGGTCCGTCCCTGGACTTATTCATGGCCTCGCCGATATGTATATAAAAAGTAACAACCATTTTGATAACTGTTACGTGATATCTAGATGCACTTATTTATTACTAATCTATAGATAGTTGCCTATTCTAATTTTTAAATAAAGAAGATAGAATGGGCGAGGATACTGAGGGTAGAACGGTATTCACATACTGTCATTATCCACAAAGTACTTATTATACTTAAACACTACATATCTTGATGAAGTATGTAATACCTACTATGTCTTCAGTGGTAATACTTAGATTTATTAACCCATGTGAGGCAGAAATATTCGTTTCATCTCAACCCAATACCACTGCGTATTTGTTAACAAAAGAAAACAGTGGTAACTAACACCATCTCTTGATATAATATCGACGGCGGAAAGCGAAAACGTAGTCATCCACAAAAACGAAAATATTCATCAGAACCTTTTACACTTTTTTTAAAAAAATCATAACTAGCGTGTTTTTTAACTTAAACTCACAATTTTTGGATATTAGGCTTGTTATTTTTTCTAAATATAATATAATTGTAACTCAAATCTCATCCAAACAATTATTCGCCAAGATTTTGTTGACTACGACATTTTGAATACTACTACTACATACTTTGTGGACTACAACGTTTTCGCTTTCCGCCGTCGATATAAAGAGTAAAATGAGCAGCTAGCGCCATCTATCCAGCAATAAAACGAATCTTCTATCTTGTTCCTCGCGCCATCTATGAATACAACTTAGCACTTTTTAATGTAACTCAAAGAGAACCACGAACATAATAAACACTGTATAATGCTCCCTATCTCATTTTCTCCCACGTTAAATCTTATGAATTTATGTCTGTCTCTTTTTACTGTTGCTTTTTCGTTTCATCGACTTTCAAATCACAACGATGCTATAGAAGTTTTCGCTTCAATAAACCATTAAATATCCCTACGATATTCATGTTACAAAGTTTCTCTGTATTTATGAAGCAATAGTTTGAGAACCGGTGTCCTGGTCCTGTTTAGGAGTTACCGTGGCTCGTGACACCAGCTGGCCCCGTCGTGGCACGCCGCCCACTTCGGTCCCGTTAGCTCTCCGACTGCACAGATTTGCATCTCAATACTGAACACCCGCGTTTACCAATACAGTCAGTTTCTAGTACCAAAGACAAATGATTTATTGATTTATTTATCGTCATAGGACAATGATATTATAAGTAAAAAAGACGTGTGGCACTCGGAGACTGCCGCGGTAAAGCTATTGCATAGCATTTTTATGGCAGTCTCCGAGTGCCACACGTCTTTTTTTATATGGAAAAAGCTGAGCTGACAAACGAGCTGACGATCTACCTGGTAAGTGGCTGTCATCGCCCATGGACATCAGCAACACCAAAGGCATCACTGATGCGTTGCCGACCAAGAAAGAGAGAAGAAAAAGAAAGAAAGCAATGATGAAATTCACTCAACATTTTAGAAGTTACTTATTTGGTGAGGCCAAAGAAGCGTATTTATTGAGCTGTGCGGCGCGTAAAATTAGTTGGGTTTCATACTAAAGTCCAAATTCCAAACAAATGAAATACGCTCGATTGGACATTTTACGTCACCATGCGGTACAAACAGGACTTAATATGAAACCGAATGTACGCCACTCATTTTTGCGACTCACAGCTCAAAAAAATACGCTCGTTTGTCCTCACCCTAAAACACATTTGCATTTACGCTAATTAAATAATGTCACAGGATAACACGACATCTATAACTTTTTGTGTAATCCGTTTTTGGCCATAGTATTTGAGTAATTAGATTAGTAATAATTGACTTTGTAAACGCTGTTGGATTACCTATTAAATAAATAAATAAATAACTTTTGAGTATTCAGTAATAATCATAATGATAAAAGAAAAACATTAACATAAAATGATTATCACACAAGAAAACCATTAACACAAAATACAATTAAGATAGCTGTAAACGAACACCCTATACCTGACCAGAGGCACTGGGTCATTCATTTCGCTACTCGCATAGAATAGTAAGAATAGGTGTCAATTCTGTAATAATCTGTGCTTCGCTCTTGACGGGAACAATGGGAGTGGGACAAAAACTGGGTGCGGCAGGACAGTGCTGTGGGGTTTTTTAATGGGTTCTGTATAAATCCAAGAAAATGTAAGTCGACAATGATATAGCAGTTCGCGACCTTGTCTGCTAAGGGGATGGTGCAGCGTTTAGGATAAGTGGAATATTTCTGTGATGAGTAGATCTAGGTAAACGTTTTTTTCGCAGCCTGGTAATTTTTTTGTGATGTCTATTTTGTGTATTTAAGCAACTCATAGGACTAGAAAGATGTATAAAAGTAATCACGAATACGATGAAGGCATTTTCTGAGCTAAAGGTCTGTCGAGCTAAAAGCTGGTATGGCTTAAATCTTATTGAAAATTTTTTGCTTCCATGTATTTAATTTTACCAACTCATTTTTCGTCAAATCTGTCTTTTCAGCACTTATTGCATTTTTCTAAGAAATAGATATACATAGATTGTCCACCAATCCAAAATTCTAGGCCTCTTCAAGAGGAGAGACCCGAGCTCAGTCGTGGGCCATTAATGGGTTGCAGCCAAGTAATAGATAACCAGTATTAAATTTTTAAGTGAGACTAACCGCTTTTTAGGTAATAAATCAAACAACATTGCCTCATTCCCAAACTGATGCTTTACAATGAATACCATAGAAATTTCACACCACATATTCGAATTAAAATACTTATTCATCCACTTTTTTTTATTTCGGCAGTACCCTAAAGATTTCCAGCCAGTTAAAAGACGCCGCCGTTAGAAGAAAAGAAAACAATATGGCGGCAAACAATATGGCGGCAAGCAGTCAGGTGGAATGCATTGATTATCTTTGAAAAGACGGGCTATTTATGAATGAATTGTCATTTATTGTTGGCTGTCATTCGGTTCTCGCGTCCGTAATTATTATTTTTATTTGCAAACGCAATTTTCAATGGGACTTACGCTATACAAAAGGTAATGTTATTATAATACGATGGAACTATAGTATAGCGAGTTGACAATGGTGTTAAACTGTTATAAAAATCAAGAATGCATGTCAATGGATGATACAGTTAGCCACTTTAAATCTTTACGAATAACTGATTATTTAATTTTTTAACTGACAGAAACTATGTTATGTGAAATAAATAGTCGAGAGAATACACAAAACGAATCGCGTTTGACAACTTCGTTATATTCTTTTTTTAAACTTGAAGGATTTTTGCGGTTTTTTTTTTATTTTATATTGTTACATTATTTATGTGAAGATATTACAAATTTTAAATCAGGTAGTTAGGGCAAAACTCTTATCTGAAGTAGAGTAAGTTCGGAGCAAAATATGGACTTTTACACAAAGAAAGTGAATTAATGTCATCTTCGCAAAACATAGTTGAACATTATATTATATATAACATAACATTATATTTTGATAAAAACAAGGCACAGTTGTTTACACAAGAGATAGCGGTGAACGCGATGAATTAAATAACGCACATTATTACATATTTAATAAATATAAATTGCATAAATTGCATATTTGTGACGCGGTGTATCCCGAGTACCGACGGCATGGCAATGGCATTCAGAACAGATACATCAATCAATGCGGTGATTTACAAATGATATGTAAATGTACTGTATCCTCTGGCCGCAAGTGACGCGCATCGCACATCGCTCATTGATATTGATTGTCGATCGCCAGGCTTCTAGGGCTACTACTGACACGATTTTAAACTTAATTATACAAAAAAACATTATTCGGCGAACAATTAGCGCAGAGAGGTCCTTCGCAGACCTCGAGGGCAGGGGTCCTCATTGTCACGGAAGCTATTGCGTTAATAAACAAATGGTCCTCCAGTAGCAAAACGTCCCATTCACAAATGGTCATCCACGGTAAGTTCTACACGTCATTTCCTATCACGAACCTGTAAACTTTGGGACGAACTACCACCAACGTTATTCCCACAGACCTATAATTTAGAGACCTTTAAGGTAGGGGTCCATTGCTACCTTCTCGGCCGGCAGAATTGGTGACCATGGGCGACGGTGGCTGCTTACTATGTAGGCCCATCTGTGAATAGCCTGTGAACTACATAAAAATGGTACCGCACTGTAGTAAAATTTCCATTTGCTATGTTTATTTCATCGAGGACATATCTGGTCGACAACCCTACTGATTATGCCACTGTCGTCAGCCGGCGGACAACGCGTTTGCAATTGCTAAACGATCTTTAACCTCTGTTGAATTAATTCAAAATTGTTTGGTTTTATTGAAATAAAATAGGTATTACAATAATTTGTTTTATGTAACGGACAGATGAGACACGTACAAGTGGTGACCGTCGTCCAACCGCTCATGAATATCAGTAAAACCATAGTCACTTACACGTTGCCAACTGAAGAAGGAGGAACCTTTTTTCTGTCTCTGACACTGCTGCTAAAATGTAAAAGTAGTTTCATGATTCTAGGAGGATGACTATATGTAAATTTAAAATCACATATAACATATATGTAGGTCCACAATTTCATCTGTCTATTCTTGGAAGGCCTGCTTATCAGCGAAGACTTCCCGTCTCATCTAGGGCTGATGACAGCCATCACCTAAACTGCTGCTGCCACAGTTTCAAAACTAAATAAAAAATAAATAAATAAATAACGCTTCACACTCATAGCCCCACACTAGGATTCCCTGTGTCGTGGGTGCCATGGACAACACACAAGACAAGGACACTCACACCCAGACCAAGAACAGAAATTCAAACTCATCATTCAAATCTCCGCCTCGCACAACTCAGGACATTTAGACGAAATTTAGATCCAGCTCAAGTGCGCCTCCCTGATGCCCCATAAACTAGGACAAACACGGAAGGATGGCAACAGTATTCTCATCTCTTCTCCTCATCTCTCCTCTCCTTTCCTCCCTCACATTACCTCACTACTCCATTAATTATTTATTTCTTAGAATTTACACAATGTGGATGTGAGCTACACAGAGAACCATTGAGCTAAAGTTGCGATAATAATTACAATTTACCGCTAATCGGCTACTGATAGCAATGTATGAATAACAAGCAACAATACGCTACTGTGGTATACAACTAACATTAAAGATAACCTGTCAGACAACAGACAATGATTGTATAATTAAATAAAATGGGTCCGAACCGATTTACTGTATAGGGTCAAGCATGGCCGTTATGAAATCATGGCCTTGGACGAAGAAGGCCTTGGACCTTGGACGGTTTATGAATTCTTCGGGCGCATTCAGTTTCAAACCCTAGGCTTGTCGTTCCCGCTGCTGCATGCAGTCTGCTGCTACGCATGGGTACAGATGGTGGAACAAGGTCACTGTGGAGACAGGCTATTTTTGGGGTTACACGAAATGTTACACGTAGTATATAGTTTTTATATTTAATACATAAGTGCATAAGTGTATCAATGATACCTATATGAATAAAATATTTTGACTTTGACTTTGACTTTACAATTTGAAATTAATGTTAATTTATTTTTACTTTATTTTCTTTTAAATTATTGATGCTTTTAATTTTATTTAAATGCAATTTATATTTTGGTTTATGAATTTTGCAACAGAGCAGCAATTTATCACATGAGGATAGATGGTCCGTGCAGTGCGATGAGATAAAATAAGGTGAGGTGAGCCGTGAGATGAGGTGAGTCGTGTGGTGAGGTGACATGATAGGAGAGAGGCGAGGTACGGGTCAGTGAAGTGCGGTGTGGAGTCGTAGATAAGATGACTTGGAGGGAATCTCACAAATTACTGGCTGTCGAGCGCCTTCGAGAACACAGTTAATTAAAACAACTGAAGAGAGATTGGATGTTACATATTATTATTAATGTTGTCAATAGAGTGTAATTGAACGAAAATTTTGCAAAAATTGTGAGCATATTAATTTCAGTTTTTACCTCATTATATCGAAGCAGGTTTTAATTGTCAATAAAACGAAATCAAGCTTTGAAGTACAATTACTAATTAAAATGTACTTATTAAAAACACGGCACGCGGCAAGCCGTGACAGTCAACAATAGCACTCGTGTGGTCAAAGCCGTCAGTCAGAGAAAAATGAAAGAAATAACACTTTGACCATAAACCTGTTGTTTTGACGCCGGGTTTTATTATTTACAGCCCACCGATACGACTTGACAGCTCCGTAATGTTTCAGCAATTGCACAAAATTTTACCAAAACTAATCGACTCCAACTAAATAGCGTTTATTAAGGACTTTTAAAGTTATCGCATAAAAATCGCTATGTAGTTATATTTGAAGAGTTCTCTCATTACATATTGTGTTAGTTCTGATGACAATGCATTTTTGTGATATGGTGACCTGATACTACGCTCAGGGTGGCTCCACAAGAGGGAACTCCACAGCGGCCAACATTAGTTTTTTTTTAACCTTATTTTTTTAAAAGTAATTTTATTTTGAAGTTTATTTATTTATTTATTACCAGTTACATCAACAAAGTGAACATTAAAACATTTTAGTAATCTAGCTACTTAAATAACAAGATAAATGTCACTTTAATTATACGCAGACACGCACTACACTGTATAAGTTATTTATTGCTTTTTACAACCTCTTAATATGAGTATTAGCACAGAAAATTCCGTGTTATGGCACTCGACAAGACGAAGAAGGTGAAATAGGAGATATAGATGAGAATAGTGTTCCCGATAGACAGTGCGGCTGGTCAGGAGTCAGGGAAGGCGCGGAGCCCCTAAATAAGGTGTATGCCACTTACGACGCAGTCGAGACGATATTTCACAACTCAAGTGGGACACTGGTGCGAGATGCAAGCGACAGGCGATTCATTGATTTATTCCAATAATAAACCAACCCACTGGTGGGGATTGTTAGGGTTAAAAAAACGAATCAATTGAATAAACAGCCCCGAGGGGATTTTTGGAAAAATAATAAATTTCCTACCAGATTTTTGTTATTTTCTTATGGTTAAGAGTTTTAATTGCTTAATTATAACCTAATATAACTTGTATGTACAAGGTGTACCTAATATTTTTTTTGCTTTGTGTGTAATAATTTAGTCTAGTGTCATGTAGAATTAACGAAAAAAATATAAAATAAAATTGAACAAAATTGTATTTGTATGAAAAGTAAATCATGTACAACTATCACTAACTTTAATCACAATTAATTGAAAAAGTTTTTATATAGGTATTTTATAACCCAATAAATGCACCAATAAGGTTGTCACGTTGCAATATTTTATCTGGTATTTTCACTGGTACAGTTATACAAGTAGGTAACTAATAATCTCTAAAAATATATAACACAATATGCCCATGATAAAAATTTTACTTAAATTAAAATTAATTTGACACAGAAAAAAAATTATAGAATACGTAGGTTATTATTAAAAATTAAATTATCCTTAATATTAATTTTAAACAAATTTAATAATAGGGACGTCTTGTTTTCTGTCTACACACAATTTTGTTAAGAGTTTTTTGTCAAACCGCTCATGGCTTATCACTTGCACCTTCACTAAAATGGTATGCGACCACGAAGCTGCCAAATCTCCAAAAAAATGCTGCGACGACACCCCAGGGTTGGCACTACCTGCAAAATAAATAAAAACGAATTGAAAATCAAAATAGTGTAAGAGGCCTTTCATTCATTTCGTAAGGACAATCGTTGTCATTTTTGATCGCCCTACATAATATAATAATATATAAGATATCCCCCTTCTTGTTAGATTTTACCTGGTTTTAGGAAAGGATCGATTGCACTAAAACTCATAATCTATACTAATATTATAAAGGGGAAAGATTTGATTGTTTGCATTGAATAGGCTCCGAAACTACCGAACCGATTTGAAAAATTATTTCACTCTTGGGAAGCTACACTATCCCCGGGTGACATAGGCTATATTATATTCTATTTTTTTACTTTTTTTCGAAGCGAAGCGAGGGCGATTTCCTAGTTTGATATAAATCAAAGATTTTTAATGTTTATTGTTAGTATTTCGTACTTGTAAAACTATTACTTAAGAACATCTTTACCCCGTTCCTCCTCCAAGATGCATGTAAATGTTTTGAGGACCATCCCTCCCCCTTTGAGACCCTTTTACATTAAAAGATCATACATTCATAACTATGTACATGAAACGATCATTTAGTTTTGTCGACGACCCGTTTGGCGGAGTAGTTATTGGTTAGCATGCCGAACCACCATCCCAAGGGACCTGGATTCAATTCCATGCGAGGCGGAAATTTTAATGACTAATTTAAATATCTATTCTAAATCTGTGTGTTGCTGTCTTCGTGTGTTGTTCATGGCACTAATGACGACGCAGGGAATACTAGTGAGGGGCTATGAGCGTGTAGCGAATTGAACTATCAGTACTAGCGTATAGAACCGACATTGCGAACCCATGTCTTGTGCCTTAACCACTTGCCAATTGGCTACAGCTTTCAGTGTATTCAGTCGATTTTGAAAAGAGAACGGAGCTCGATTTTGAAAATCGAACACAAATTTTGTTTGCGATGTCTGTTCTGGTACTTTAAGGATCTATCACGCATTACGATTTTTCACCGCGCGATTTTTTTTCTGACGATTTTTAAATCGCATACTGATTCATAATCAACGCAATTTTTTTATCCCAAGTGCGTGCAGCTTCATACAATTTCCATACCTCACAGAATTTTGCGGAAAAAATCGCGCGGTGAAAAATCGTAATGCGTGTTAAGCCTAATACGTATAGGCCATACACGATCAAGTGTACTTGTCAAGTTTGCAGTTTGACTTGATGCGGCATCCAGTTTGCATGAGATAGCTATATGGACAGATAGCCAAACCGTGGCCATGCACCGTAAAGTTTACTAGATGCCGCGTCAAGTCCGCTTCAAACTTGACAAGTATACTTGATCGTGTATGGCCAGTATTACACTTCTTAAATTTTCTGTCAAGTGTCAACCCTGCCGCGTGCATCGCGTCATCAATACGGCGGCGTGCGGCTGACGGGTTTACTGCGCTGCAGCCGCGACCTGCAGCCAACACCCAACCGCTCCAGGTCGGCTAGTGGGTGATACCCCTATAACTATCTACTTATTGTTTGTATTACCTATCTATACGTGTCGGGAACAAATGCGGTACGAATTTTAAGAACAACGCACGCATCGCAAGTAGGAGGTAGATATACTTATAGGCGGTAGTAAAAAGATTACCTACCTACCAGAATACGTATTATAAATTGTATTATTCTCGTGACTTTATTATTTTTACACCTATTCACTTATAGAATTAAATTTATTTTTAATTTTTAGTTTGATTTTTTGAAGTGAAATTTAGGTTTTTCTTTCTTTCTTTTTTTCTTTAAATATTGAATTGTCATCGGTCCTCGATAAGTCTACGAAGTTTGAAAGAAATTTTTGAAATGAAAATTAGGTTTTTGTTCTTTCTTTTTTTTTTCTTTAAATATTGAATTGTCATCAGTCCTCGATAAGTCTACGAAGTTTAAAAGAAATCTGACCATTTAAAGATAATTAAAGCGTGTAATTAGGTTTTTCTTTCTTTCTTTTTTTTAAATATTGAATTGTTATCGGTCCTCGATAAGTCTACGAAGTTTGAAAGAAATCTGACCGTATGAAGTGGGTCAAAATCAAGGGGTGGGGAACGCCGAACTCCTTTTTCCGAGACGTGGCCACCATTTGAAGACTTTTTAATCCCATTGGTTATCAATACTCCTGACGATGTGGCCTGCCCATTGCTACTTCAGCTGGCTGACTCTATGAGCTTTGTCGGTAACTGTAGTTCGCCTAAGGACTTCATTGTTTTGAATCTTATCTCGTAGCGAAATATAGATCGTTCCATAGCGCGTTGTGTGACTTTGAGGCTTTGAATGAAGCCACTAGTAAAAGACCACATTTTGGATCTATAAGTCAACATGGCAACGCACATTGCTCGAACGCTTTTGATTGCAGGCACTGAGGAGTTTTGGATGAGAAGATATTTCGTAATTTCCCGAACGCTGCCATTACATTATGTCGTGAGGCGCTGTTCAGGTTCTCTAGCATGATACCTTATCCTTCAGCATTTCCAACAGGATCACTATATCGTCGGTTAATAGAAAGTGTGTGAGGCACCATTGATGTTAATGCCGAGCCCTTTCCACTCCATTAGCTTGAAAACATCTTCCAAAGCAGCGATGAACAGCATCGGGGAGATAACGTCCCCTTACCTGACACCCCTCTGCAATTGGATGGGGTTCGTGCTTCTATCGTGTCATTGGACTGACATGGTGACTGATTTGATGCACAACACCTCGATATCCCAATAGTCCACCTGGCACCGCTGAAGGGACTCCAGCATAGCCCAGGTTTCCATAGAATTAAAGGCTTTCACATAAGCCACACATATATCATATTATAATAATATATTTGAAATAATATTTCAGTATTTAGAAAAAAAATAAAACGAAGAAAGATTAACATAAATTACTTGTAGCATACACCAAGGCTATCGTTTTTTGAGCCCGTATACGAGAATTCAACATTTTAGGAATTCAAAAATTCAACTTTTCACGAATTCAATATCTAATAAGGTCCTGAAGGTAAAAATATCATGTTATGTCCGTGACTCTGCAACGTGTTTGAAACGACAGGAAATGACAAAAAATGGTAAAATACTTATACGTGATGAACGCGTTATATAAATCAATGTGTAACAATTTCGAAAACCTAAGTTTATTTTACCCAATGATATTATATATTAAAAAGAGGCAGATATGTCATAAGCGCGCGCGTTGCGTGACTCAAAAAGTTCCCAATTGGGAACTCTTATTCAGGTGAAGAAAGAGATAGCGATGTTTTGACGCGAGAGCGATAAAGACGTGCGATAGCGCAATAAAGCGTGCCTTGCGGACATCGGAACAGATTTTTCGGTTGATTTGTAACTTGTAAGGGCATAACGTATCTATATTTATTTAAACATCATTGATTTTATCCATGTTTTTTTCTTGCGGCCCGCGAGTGCCGCTCCCGCGACACCATAGCTCACACGACTTTGTGGCCCTTATGAGAAAAAGGTCGAGTAGGTACCACTGGTGTAGTGTGTCTGTGTGGTTATTTGGTGAGTTTGTGAGTGGGAGTCTTGTTCCTAGGGAACGCTGCGATCGCGAACTCGTCATCGGGGTCTTCTAGCACATTTCGAGGATACCTGAACAAGGACGAAGCTTCTTGTTGGGCAGATTGTGACCGTTGTAGGTACTGAAAATACGTATCGATACTGAAAACTTCAGATAAGTTGCAATATTACGATCTCTTGTTGGCAGTCAGTAATCCTACCATCCTACTTAAAAAGTGTGAACGTTTGTTTGTTTTGCTATGTTGCATGAATGTTTATTACTCTTTCGCGCAAAAACTATTGAATGGATTTTTATGAAAAACACAGAGAACATGATCCTGCCTGGATTTTCCGTGTTTGAATATTGTTCCAACTGGTATCGCCATCTGTTTATAATATCTAAAAATCGCAGGCAATCTAGAAAAGAACCTTATTCTGCTATAAAGCTAACTAATTTTAGCAAGCGCGCCATCTCTTTGTGGTAAATAAAATTACGAGTAATTGTATTTAGTAAAAAAATAATATTGAGCTATTCGACAATCAATTAACTTCAATGGTTCTTATCCTATGGTCCGCAGACTACTGGTAATCCCTGGTCCCCGGACTCTACCGGAGTGGTCAGAGAATCCTTCTTAAAAATAATAATATATTTTGAACGGCTATTAGAATATAATAGGCTCAGTCTGTTCATTTGGCTACTATTTACTTTTATTCTCTTTACTAAACAATGTAATTTCAAGGTAACGTTATCTTATTTTGTACTTGTTATTGTGGCATTAAATTTTTGTCACGCGTGCGCGTAATCCATCTTCAAGTACCTCTACAAAGTTATGTATCCAGTTAGGGTAATATATCCATGGTTGCAACTTTCTAATGAAATGACTTTTCAACTTTGAAGCAGTTACTAAACGCGAAGTATTTATTGGGTGCTTGTTAACTTTGAAAGATCGTCATAATTAAATAATTGACAAAGTTAAATTTACCATTGCACTCTACGATATAATTTTATTTCTACTAATGAAAGTTGGAAATATTTGTATTTCATGTAATTTTGCTTTTGCTAATTTGCATAAACGAGACGCAAGCACTGCACTCTCTCTCTCTCACTTACCAAAATTTGATATGACATGACAGGTGCCACCAACTAGATTTTGAAGGCAATTTAGGTCGGCACTAAACGAAATAAATGTAAATCTTGGGGCCTCGCCACCTAAAATCGGGATAAGCGGCGTGAAATATTAAGTGAAGTATCCGATAACTTAGTTACATCTGTGGTCTGTGCGAGCTATGCTTTCAATAACACTATAAAATCGATAAAAACTCGAATTTAGTTAGTACTGATTGTGATACGAAACTGTCATGAGACTTGGCTTATGTAACATTTTTCTTTGAATATAACTCTATCGGTCGCTGATAGTGGTTGTTTACCTCGTCTAGAAGGTAAGGACATCGGTTTTTATCGATAATTGTCATAACTTTCACACACTAACCTTGAATCTAGCATGCGGTCGATGGCACTTTATGTTATCTAATATCTCACAAATCACCAATTTATTGCAATCACAATGTTTACATTATTTATTGTAACACAATACATTATATTACTTAGCTCCACTCCAAGTAGCTGTAATATTTTCTGTCACTTCAGTTCTGTCAGATCTGATAATTGTAATGTCTCTTTTTTCCATTTTTAAAAAAGTTTATTTTCTGTTTTTTATGTTAACAATTGCTGTATCATGTGATTGACTTGATTATGCATTCATAGATTAATATTTTACAATAGGGATGTTGACACTAATTATAAATTAATATAAATTTATGTCTAAAATATTAGTGGTAACATTTAAAGGCCTAAAATATGATTCTTTTATTGAAATCAATCACAATAAATTAAATATCATTAATTTAAAATGTTAAAAATTGTACTCACTGTCACGTGACCTCAAACGCCATTTTGAGAATATGACGTCATTGGAACAATTTTATATGGAAATTCAACAAACTTAGTAGACAGATAGTATTGAATATCGTTTAATGACGTCACGTGACGTTTTTGGTGGGAAATTTGATAGTGATTTTTATTTATCAATTTTTGTTTTTAAATTGAAGATTATTATTTTTATAATATTTTTTTCGTGAATATTGAGGTTCTATCTATAAAATAAAATTGAATCCTAAAATTAGTCAACATCCCTATTATTTTTCGTGACTTACTACCTAAGAAATTTATGCATATTTTTAAATATTAATAAGCATATTTTTAGTTTTTCAATACAATATGATACCTACCTATACCTTATCAAAGATAAAGTTTGCTGTGGGAAAATTTCTGTATTGAACAATGGACTAATTAATTCAAATTTCATATTGAAATAGGGAACAATATACTTGACATGGTAATATGAATATGTAACTACCTTTGTTCTTTAATCTGAGCAACTAACAAACTGGGCTTGAGTTTCCTCTCAAAATGATGTCCATGCATTTTCCATCACCTTTACTATACACAGTTTTCTTCTAATAATTCTATTTTTACATTTACTTACCCTTATATATTTTTACATAAAGTACTTACCCTTATATTTTATACTTTAGTCTACTGGTGTTAATGTACATTAATAATGGTTTATATACTCTAATTATGTACATAAATCAGACGTCTCCCAACACCAACATCAGTTCAGTAATTTCAGAAAATTTTTAGCATTATGCAACTACAAATGTCATTGAATTTTAAAATTATTGTAGTCTAACAAGTTCTGGTTATATAATTGTCCACTTAGCCCATGCATTTCTGTCATTAATTAGAGAGAAAAATTTAAAATAGTGATGGATGGTAAATGTGAGACGATGAGGATATAAATGACAATTTTAGAATGATAACCATACTAACTTTCATAAAAACGTTACTTTGGAACCTTAAAAACTTGTTTTTTTTTTTATTCGTCAAATTATCATAATTTCATGTTATTTTGAGATTTTTCTGATAAACAGGAAATATATTAGCCAAGTTTATTTTATTTTATTTATTTTGTGTGGACAAATATAAATGAACAATAATGGTATAGTTTTTGTCTTCACACTACGGAACTCAAAATTGGCTGGTTTTTTGAAAATAACTGTTATCTATACTAATATTATAAAGAGGAAAGATTTGTTTGTTTGCTTTGAATAGGCTCCGAAACTACCGAACCGATTTGAAAAATTCTTTCACTGTTGGGAAGCTACACTATCTCCGGGTGACATAGGCTATATAATTTTTTTTTTACTATTTTTCCCGAAGCGAAGTGAGGGCGATTTCCTAGTGTAATAATATTTCTAGTCTGACTCTAATGTTCCGTTTACAAGTATTAAGTAGTTAACTAAATTTTAACAAAATTTTAAGTGATTAATTTTTTGTGCATGTCCAAACGTAATAATTTAGTAAAGCTCTTTAGTTCATATAATTCTTCACAATCTACTTAATTACTTATGCGTTTTACAAATTTTTCTAAAGAGTGCCTGTCCAAACGTGTTAAGTGATAAGCCCCACCTACCGACTTAACAGAAAATAGAAAAATTTCTAAATTACTTGTTCACTTGCATACTAAATATTAACTACTAAATTATCCGTTTACACATATTAATTTTCTTAAAATTTAGTTATGTACGCTAATTAGCTACTTAATATGTTACTTAACATAACAAGGTTTTGTTTATTTGATAAAACTACATTATTTATGATTGAAATGGAATACTTTATCATTCATAGACTTGTTTTTCTTCATAAATGCTTCATAAATAAGCGACGGGAAGCAAATTATAAAAAATCATTTTCGCTTGTAATCAGCGATGTAGGGAAAGATTTATAGACTAATATTATAGATACATCACATTATCACAGAGATTTTTATAATCACAGATAAAACATTTCAACAATGTTATATTACTTTAATTTTTTAAAGTATTGCTTTACATGGCATATTACTACTCCTAACATTATAATAAGATACTATATGTTACTTCCTTAGAAACATGGATCTCAATTAGAGGTCGTTTTCAACTCATTGACAGAAATGTTTGTTAACGCGTAACTAACCTTATAAACTTTGTGTTATTGTGTTTCACTTAAGGAATTCTAAAGCTGTAACTAATACGCACTTCAGGGTTAGCGCTACTTAAAGACAAGACCACCTTTTGTTCTGTTACATAGACTAATCAATTGTTTATCCTCTTTCCAGGGTAACACAACAAACTCCACTCAAAATGCTACGGCGTTGTTCGAAGCATTTACAAACGCTGTACCGGCGGCAAGGGCAGGCCCTGCGGCTTGGGTCCACCGAGGTTCCCAAGGTCTACGGCGCTCTGGCCCAGGGAGCGACCAAGCTCAACCATGCCAGGGTCGCGGCACACAACCAGGTCGCCTCCATCCACTTCAGCAGCCCACTCTACGCTGAACAGGACGTCATGACGCCCAGCTTCCCGGACTCCGTCTCGGAGGGTGATGTGAAACTTGACAAGAAGGTCGGAGACGCGGTGGCGGCCGACGAAGTCGTCCTGGAGATCGAGACTGACAAGACGGCGATTCCGGTGATGGCGCCGGCGCACGGCATCATCAAGGAAATGTACGTTAAGGACGGCGACACGGTCAAGGCGGGGCAAAAGCTGTTCAAGCTCGAGATCACTGGTGAAGCGCCAAAGAAGGCAGCTGCGGCTCCGGAACCACCTAAAGCTGAAGCTACCCCGCCGCCACCACCGGCCGCTGCCGCCCCTCCCCCGCCGCCCCCACCAGCGGCCGCGCCACCGCCCCCACCGCCCCCTCAGGCGGCCGCGCCTCCCAGGCCGTCCCCGCCTCCTCCCGCTGCGCCGGCATCCTCCATCCCCGTCGCAGCCATCCGCCACGCGCAGGCCATCGAGACCGCCACCGTGAAGGTGCCCCCGGCGGACTACAGTAAGGAGATCTCCGGCACCAGGACCGAGCAGCGCGTCAAGATGAACCGCATGAGGCTGCGCATCGCCCAGCGGCTGAAGGACGCGCAAAATACCAACGCTATGCTGACCACCTTCAACGAGATCGACATGACGAACATCATGGCCTTCCGCAAGAAGTACCTGGACGCGTTCACCAAGAAATACGGCATCAAGCTGGGTCTCATGTCGCCGTTCGTGAAGGCCTCCGCCAACGCGCTGCTGGACCAGCCGGTGGTGAATGCGGTGATCGAGGAGAACGAGATCATCTACCGGGACTACGTGGACATCTCGGTGGCGGTGGCGACGCCCAAGGGGCTGGTGGTGCCGGTGCTGCGGAACGTGCAAACGATGACGTACGCGGACATCGAGCTGACGATCGCGGGGCTGGCGGAGAAGGCGCGCACGGGCAAGTTGACCGTGGAAGAGATGGACGGTGGCACCTTCACCATCAGCAACGGTGGCGTGTTCGGCTCGCTGATGGGCACGCCCATCATCAACCCGCCGCAGTCCGCCATCCTGGGCATGCACGGCATCTTCGAGCGGCCCATCGCGGTCAACGGGCAGGTGGTAGTGCGGCCCATGATGTACATAGCGCTGACGTACGACCACAGACTGATCGACGGGCGCGAGGCGGTGCTGTTCCTCCGGAAGATCAAGTCCGGCGTCGAGGACCCGGCGACTATCATCGCTGGATTGTAAACTAGTGTATATATACCCAGTTGCATTGTGCTGGCACTTGCTTTTTAAATTAATTCACACGTTGTATAAATATCCCCGGATATTATTGTAAAGTCTGTAAAGAAGTTGTCCAAGTTACCATTTATTACCTCTGCGGTATGAGGTATGCAGTGTTAACTGGGTAGGTTGAACGAGCTAATCAAGTGTAAATTATTTACATAAAGATTTAACGTATAGTAGCATTAGTGCCTCATGTGAAGTGTAGGACGTGCTTCGAACTGAGATACTTATTTATTTATACCATCAATAATGTGTTAAATACTTGGCTATTAAAGAATATAGACACGGTTCTTCAAACCTGTTACAAATTGATTTTTAATGTTACTCTTAGTTATCGCTTGAGTTGCATCTTTTTTACATTGTATTTCTTAGTTTTACGTCCCAAACAATGAATATAGTACAAGTTCTGTTATTTGTTATGTATGCTTATTTTTGCAAACGACTAGTTATTTAAAAAAAAATATACGAAACATCCTGTTCCTTACTTCTTAAGATATTTCTAGAAGTTGCTAGAATCTTTGAAGTTGGTGAAAATAGCGGATCCCGTCCAAAAATCCCTTCTATCCTTTTTGTTTGACATTATACAAGTAATAAGTTATTATAACATTATTTTTATTAAATTCATTTAATTACTTAAAATTATAAGATATTGGCAGTTAATTTAATTCTAACCTCACTCAACCCAATATAACCTCACTTCAATGCACGTGTTACACTGTTCGTGCCTGCGATATCGTCTGTATGTATTTATTGAATACGTTCGTCTGTTCGTATCCTGTATTGTATTATTTATTGAGAATTAAGTTGTAATAATAAATAAAGTACATGTCCTCTGACTACATTTTTTGTTTTATTAAAAAAAAATTGTATAGCTTTTATTAGAGTCAGTGATCACGAACGGGGGGTAACGCATCAGTGATGCCTTTGGTGTTGCTGATGTCCATGGGCGGCGATAGCCACTTACCATCAGGTGGATCTTCAGCTCGTTTGCCGGCTATTTCCATAAAAAAAATAGGGTTTGGGAAATCACGACAATTTCAAAGTCCCGGGACACGGGACAGCCTACAATCAAAGTCTCGGGAATTCCCGGGACTACGAGACTAAAGATTTTTTTTAAGAGGGGTACAAACCTTTTTTTGAAGAATTTTAATTGAATTAATTTCTGGTGAATCATATTAAAAAGGCAATTTTTTGTAAGTCAACACTTATTAAAGAAAAAAATTGAATGTCTTTAACGTAATTTTTTTAAACTTTAATGTTATTTCTTTTAATCACATACAGATTCACTTTTAAGCAGTTAAATCTTATAGTTATAAAACGAACTAAGTTAAAAATCATACAAATGCTTATACCTTTAAAATTGTATCCAAAATTCGTATTTTTTGGTATGCCAAAAATGTAATTGAAGAGTTGGGAATTTTTTATTATTTATTGGTTGGGATAAACGAGACGTCCCGGGACCCAAACCCTAAAAATGTATATAATAATTCTTCTAAAAAAATTAGGGATAACTCAAAAACTACTAGTCAGATCTCGCGCAAAAATAATAGGAGAAAAAATAATTCATCCACGCTACGTGAAGGGGAAGTACCCTAAAAATAATTTATAATATTTTAGCTTCAATAAATATGCAGAGGTATTATATTTAAAAAATACAAATACCTCTATTTACGAAAAAAAATTGTTCGTAGACTCGTCTGCTCGTAGGTCAGCTAATTAAATACCTAAGGTATCTAAATAAAAAGTAGAATATAATCTGACCTACAATAAGTAAGTATAATCGGTGATGACGTGTCCATTAGGTAACTATTTTATTTTGTTGACTATTTCCATAAAATAACAAAGTGGCTCTTTTTGCGAAGCAGTAAAACTTATTTTCTTTTGGAATATTTGCATTACTGTTAAGCTAATTGGGCCAAGTTTGAAATCCGTTGCTATGGCTACCGATAGTGTCGTGTGAAATTGTAAATGACGTCTGATCTTTTAGTTTTAAACTGTATCATTGTTAATTATATATAAAAATGTTTACTTTCAAAAGTTAGTGTTTTAAATGTGTATGCAAGAACGATATGTTGTGCTCGTGATTTTTCTACATTCATTTTAACCTATTCACGTAAGTAGGTTAAGTTAAAAATATGTAAATTAGTTCCCTCAGGTATAAGCTTTATTCTTCATTAAGGATACAATACTTTAGTAATATTCCACTAGGGTAGTACCACTAATTTTTGACTGTTAAATATAAGTTTACTGCGAATGTGACCATTCTATCCTACGTCTGATTTTAAAATCATAATATTGACCTCTTAACAATGATTTTATGAATTTTTGCCTTTGCCTATGTTTCTACCAATGTTACCAACGGATATACCGATTTGGATGCGATTTTCACTGATGTATTATAGTAAGCTTGGGTTTACAATTAGCATTTCAATCGATTCAAAACTAAAATTATTAGGGATAATCGTTTCGCGAAATACTTTTCATATTGTTTGTTCCTAATCCTTGTGTGCAACGTAAATTCACTTTAGAGCATTGGAGATGTCAATTTTTGAGGTTAGAATTAGCTTCCTAATTCAATGGTACAAAAAACTCGATTTTTGCAATAACTCGAGGTTGTTATCTAGGTAATTCACGACTTAATTTTTTACACTTTTTTCATAAAAAAAGCTTGTAGATACAACTGCCATTTTGCATAATTTACCCTTTTATATTATTGTTACTTATAACAGGCATTTCTTTCTCTCAGAATTTTAATATCAAACCATGCAGTCCGCAAGAAAGACTCCCGAAACTAAAACAAGAGCGAAAAAAACTACGAAAGACGATCTAGCGAACGCTGCGCAATTTGATGAAAAAGTTAAGAAAAATGTCTACAGCGTATCCACACCCCGGAACTATGTACCAAAGTCATCTACCGCCGATATTTACGCTAAAAAGAAGCCAACTCTCGCGACGAGAAAAGTACCAACTACCCCACGAACCAACGAATCTCCTATGAAAGATTTATTGAGGTCTTCTCCCTCTACTATCAGTCAAACCAGCTCAAAAAGTTCTAAACAAAAACTGGCGGATCTAAAAACCACTCAAACTGATCGAGTGAAGAATTCTGCTGTAAGGGACACCCCAAGAAGATCTACTCATTCTAATGTTACTGTTAATTCTCCCGTGGTGAAAAGAAGACTAAACTTGGAAATGGATAAAGACAGTCCGGTAAAAAATGGGAGTAAGAGAGAGGTACAATCAATTTTATTTATGACCCAGGGCGATTTTTGTGTGTGTGTGTGTGTGTTCAACGTTCAACAATCTTAGGCCTACAGTACCTACTGTCCACGGTGCTTCATTTGACGATTGCATGCATTATTTAAACATAGCCAACTAGCAATATGTGGACAGATTTCGTTCTTTTACTACGCAAGATGCAAGCAAGCGACAATTGATAGCGTGCTTATAAAGTGCGTCTACGTGGACTGAAGCCCTTAGTGTTGATAAACTGTTCCTTAATGATAAGTGGTAAGCACATCAGTCTGTATCACCAAAGCAGCACCGACTCGTTGCCTATCAAGAGGAAAATGGAAAAGTACTCTGTTATGGCCTCGTTTTTCTGTTTATCTCAAATTCTCTCAGATCTTCGATAATATCTTGTAGAACTTTGGGATGCAGTTTTCTCAAGAAGGAACATTTTAAAAAGAAACAAATTTCCCGATAACATGATTGTTCCTATGTTTAAAGCTACGAAAGATATTATGGTTGTACCTAAGTAGGCATAAGACTATTTTTTTGTGCGAACTTTTTATATACTTGTGATATTTCATGTTTGTGATATTATATAATATTACTACAATTACTGCAATAGCTATTAAAGATTTGTGAATAGAGTGCATAATTTAGTATCTTATATAGTTTTAATAAAATTTTGCAAGTTTACAACACTTGTAGCTATTTAGTTAAATCGAATACCTAAAGTACTTAGCTCTATGATTAAAACAATTATTATTTATATTGAGACATTGTTATATTGCGACATAGCCATCCGTCTCATTAAATACATTAATTTTTTTGCAATTATGTGTGAAGTTAATATTGCTATGTGAGTTAAAATATAGTCAAGTAGGTACCAAGCAAATAAAATGGTCCATTATTATTTACGAGTGAATTTATTATTTTTTTAATGGCTTCAACCCATTAATGGCCCACTACTGAGCACGGGCTTCTCCTCTTGAGGAGGCCTAAAGCATACTCCACCACGCTGCTGATCGAGGGGCTCTTTTTAATTATTTCCAGCACTTTGTTTTAATTTCAGGCCAGTTCAAGAAAGGATCCTTCTAAGGATGTGTTACCAGGGAGACAAAGAACTAAAACGCGGACCTTGGAAGACGATGAGGTGAAGATCCTCACACCGGAGGCGATAGACAACAACGCAGCCATGCAGAACCTGTCCCACAAGCTGAAAGCCCAACCGAAGGCGTTCTATGTAGACCTGGAGGAGAAACCGAAGGAGGCGAAGAAGATGGAATCTGTGAGTTTGTTTTATTTGTTGCTGTAGATCAGAAGTCGTCAAAAGCTGTTACCAAATTAGTAGTAGCACAGAAGAAATAACAGTACATAAATAACAATAGTAGTTCAGTTAGTCTCTTAGAATAGTAAGTGGTTGGTGTGTGGCCGCCGCAAAAACGTTGTCAACAAGGACATACTTACCAAAAATCCTGATTATTTGATGGATAAAGTTGACTGACAGAAAAAAGTCTATATTATTTTCATAAACAGACATTCGGTATAATTCCGCAATTATATTTTTAACATGAATTTAACTATCACCCTCTGAAAAAATTAATGATTTATTCTTCCAGCAAAGTGAACTATGATCTGATAATGCTGAAATAAATTTAATAATTTCCAGAAACCTAATTCCAGTGGAGAAGATGAAGTCAGCTATGAAGATGACTTTGAAAGCTATGAATCTGATTTTGACTCATATCATAGTGAAGTGCCTAGTGATAAAACATCTAGTGATGAAACTAGTGGAGAAAGCGATGATCAGATTCGTAAATTGGACGATGGTGATGAATCTGAAGAAGCCAATTTCAAAGAAGTCAAGGATGAGGAAAAAATGTTGGATTCTGGTAAAGTTTTAGCTAAAGTCATATACAATGCAAGTAGAAACGACTTTTCAATCTTGTCTAACCATAAATAAATCGTCTTACTCTCTACGAATATGCGATCGACAATACGCGACGTAGCTTCGGACTCAAGCTTAGCCAAGGTTGTTCTTGTAATATTAAAATGTCTAAGGCCTTCTATCCACGGCACTTCAATTGACGATTGTATGCATACTGCATAATGGAACATAAGCAAACGCGACAATGCGCTGCAAGCAAGCTACAATTGACGATATATCATACGAACATCGCGTATAAAGTGCGTCTACGTGGAAAGAAGGCTTTACAATTTGTAACGTTTACTCATTAATAAAAAAATTTTTCATTAATTCTAACTCTCTAACTTAACATTGAGCATCAATTTATTGTGAAACAATTGAGCTTTATTAATAAACTTCAAACACTTAGTTAACATATTATGGAGAGTGCGAAAGACCGAGACGTTTCCCTGTAACATTTCGGATGACCTCTCCGATGATCTAATACATCTTTGACGTCTGCACATTCATCCATCCAGTTTTGCCCGATTAACTGGTTAAAGGAAGTCGTTATTTTACTTCCACAACCAGGAAACTTTGATCTTCGTGACCCTCAGCGCTCTTCGCGGAAGCCAGCAGCAATGGACTTCATTCTAGAAGGAGCCGAAGACGCAGCCGATGATAAGAAGGTCTCGCTTACGGACGAGGGCTTCCAGGAGATGTCGAGCTCGAGTGCCGTGTCTAGCATAAGGATTGTTCATACTGAGGTGCTGGAGAGGTGAGAGTTTGACTAATTATTAATCTTAACCATGTACGTGTACTGTGTACGAGTAAATTATCTCCGCTTCTTCTTGTAGAATCAATTGTGAAATGATTTACAAACTGCAGAGTTGGAGAGCCAGTTTACAAGCTAGTCTGTGCTTATATTTTGGATTGTATTTGTAATGCTTTTGATGTTAAAGATTTTGATGACTTTGGTGAGCACTTACCATCATGTTGCCTAAATCCTCGATTTTTGGCTATGCACGGGGTTGAATACAATAAAATGTGTCTATATTATAAGTCAGATTACTTAATAGATTTGAAGTAGCTAACGTATTCTCTTTACTTTTACCATTTTTTTTGTGTTCATGATTGACGGTAGCTACTCAACATGTGGTCTGACCGCTCGTTTATAAGTTTTGTAACACACTCATATAACAAATTATGTAGTTCAATTATTCTTTTTCAGACCACTGTTCATAGATTTTACGAAATCCAAAGAGAATAAAAGAAAAAGAAAAATTTTGGAAAAGTTACAACAACGTGCAAAAGATATACTGAGCATGGTAACACTGCATGAAATGTCATACTCGCTTTTCGAAATGAAACCTATACCGTATGATTTGTATATGGCAACATTTGGCAGGAAAAATTATACACAGACTGCGGTTCAAACTTTTGAGGATGGCATCACCCAGGATGCTCAGACTGATGATATTTTGTTTGAAAATAAATGGAGTCAATTTCCAGTAGAATTTTCCACAAATGATATTATAACTGAGCATAATACTGATATGAAATACAATGTCAAAAATGAAGATTTAATATGTAATTTTGATTACCTTATACACAAAGAAACAGATAGCATAACTATTAGTGTAAATAATGAATATAAGCATAACCCATTAAAAATATTTCTAGAACAGAAAGAAGGCGCTGGCAGTGACAAAATGTTGCCAGAAGAGATTTACAAAGCCAAATTAAAAAATAACGATTTCAACGTGAATAAACTGCGCAAGTTTCTGAAAAAATCAGAACGTAGATTAAGTAGTATTTTAAGTTTAAACGCGGGTAACATCGACACTCTTAATTTTGTTACAAAATCAAAACTACCATTTAGTAAGGGTTATTTAAGCATATCTACGAAGAAGATAACAGAGGAAAAATTTAGTTTCTTGAAATATACTAAAACGACTGGGGTTTGTATATCAGAAACAAAAGAAAATTTGATTTTAACGTATCATAAAAGATCTTCGAATAATGATACGACTGGACATTGTTATGTGTGCCTTTGGGATACAAGTGTCGTTAGATGCGAACCGTTAAAGGTTTTAAAAGCTACAGATGATGTTCGGATTGGACGGCACAGAGGCAACACCAATGGACTCTTTGCAGCTGCTTTAGAAGATCGGTAAGAAATTGATATGATGTTAAATTATCTTTATATTGATAAAGAACTAGGTATTCAAAACATGAAAAAATTTAATTCAGTGTATAAAATGCACCATTTTAACCCATCCATGATTTACTGACGATAAAGTCTACTATGGTGATAAGTGCAAAGAGATTGACCGACTCATTAACTTCTTCTTTGATTATATAATCAATAAATCTTAATGAAGCTTATTCTTTAGTGAATTGTTTACTTATAATAAGTTTAAAATCTATAATACAATACGACAAACTGGTAAGTGGCGAAGTAGTCTTGAGTAGTAATGTACACTATTTTGTCGAAATTAAAAGCCTCTTATTTTTGCTTAATATTTAATAATATGAATAGTAAAAATGTTTTTCAGCACTGTACATGTATGGGATTTATCAGAAGAGCCGACTTGGTGCAATGATGTTGCTGGTGAAGGTGACGGAAAAACTACTAAATTGGTAGAAGTGGACAAAAGACACATGACAGAAGTAGAAATGGATAGAGAATGGAACTTGCGGAACAGTCAAGTTGGGTATGATGAAGTAAATATCACTTTTTAAATAAATAAAATAATAAATGTAAATAAGTTGATTATTTATACATAATATAGGATTTCGAATGCAGTAAGACTTTTTCCTACAGTGGAACCATTTGTGTATATGACGATTTGCGCCTGAATCTTAATTAATAAGGACCATGTTGGCTCCGAGGATCTATGTATTAATATGTAAAAGTTCTAAGTATTTATTATTATTATTTCATTCATTGTAACATTCCAGAAGACTCAGGGAATGATGCAAGTGTCTGCATTCACAAGCAGTGCGATTAATATGACCAACAAAGACTCTGTTGATAATATAGTGGCGTTGGAGTTTATAGGAGATGAGAGAGAAACTAGTCATGATAGTGGACGAAAAATTGTTGGGCAGGTGGGTGGATCCAGCTAAAAAGTACATTGGTATAATGAAGTAAACGATATGAAAACGCGTTAATAATGTCTTTGGATTTGCTTCTGTCTTCAATGTACAACTTGCCATCGGCTGCTCTTTCGTATCTGATTCATATCTGATTATAATTAGCCTTAGATTAGTTTTATTGTATAGGATCATTTTCCTTGTTAAAAGGATGCTTAAAACAAAAATATTTTTTCAGATATGTACATTACAAAGGGTAGGAATACTCCGGATATGGTCGATCACACAAGAAAAAACAGTCACCCACGATATTGGTAAAGCGTATTGGTCGAAAATAAAACTAGAAAAGAATCATACGGTATATCTTTCTGAACATGTAGACGCACACATCAACATAGATGACAATTTTAATTTAAATGCCGCAAAAAGAAGATTAACGAGTAGAAAACAAGAAAGGGCCGAACGCAGGAAAGATTTAACTCGGCCGCGGTCGGCCATTTTGAGAAAATTTGACAGGCCTAACAGTGTTTCTAGCCCGAGGCAAAATCTACCAATTAGTAGAAGTTCTAACGCATGGGATACTGAAATTGTTTGCAATCATTTAAAAGTGTTGAGGTTAAATAAGACTGATCATTATTTGGTGGCTAACGGAAATGGTGAAGTACTTTGCTGCAGAAGGAATCTCAGGGATTTCAAAGTTGATCGCTTATGTGTTGCATGTAAGTATGAAGGATTTTTATATTAAGTTCACTTTATTGTATGACCTAGACTAAGTTTTAACAAATTGAAATGTTATAAACAAATCAATTTCCAGAAAAAAGAGTATCTACCTTATTAAACTACATAGTATTATTATCGTTTTTTACTATGTTTTAGCTGATAAACAATCGATAACTCGGTTAGAAGTGACTTCTAGCAACTTACCGTACTTCTTGGCGGCCACAGACTCTGGAACGATCAATCTATGCTCCATCCTCGACGCTAGGGTTCTTCTTACACTGGATTGTCGGTAAGTAAATATTTTATGGCGTATTACTATTGGGACAGATAGGAATTATAGACCACATTCCCATGCCGGCAGGGCAGAGAGTCGTAAGAGGCGACGGAAGCTGACCTCATTCTTAGTATCAATCAATGATATTAAACTATAGATACGTTATGCCCTTACAAATCAACCAAAAAATCTGTTCCGACCGAACTACAACACACACACGTTTATCTTTTGTTTCACTACATCAATCACTATTACACTGGTAAATTATGTAAAAGGGATGGCACTACTAACACCATAATAGTGAAAAAGACAGCTAGACGGCCTCACTCAGAGGCAGCTATCAACTGTCTGAATTAAAATCGCTACACTTGTCTAAATTCGACTGACAATTTCAGCGCCATCTTGGCATATCTTGTATATAATATCATTGGTATCAATATTATTATTAAGTCCTTAAACCATCGCTCTTTCACTTTAGTCTGGCGCAATTCGAACTACTCGTTCTGTTCCATCTGGGGGTTTGAGAGTACTTAGTTTCTTTGTTTCTTCTTCCTTCATCTTTTCGAGTTATGAGGCCATGAGCAACGGTGATCATTAACCATCAGGTGACTTTACTATTTTGACGGCTTTTGAAAACCAAAAAAATATTAGTCAAGTCAAGACAGACGCAACTTCTGAACTTCTAGTATAGTGTGTCAATAGAAAACTTTGTTCAAATTCAAATTCATAAGCAGATCGTAGTAAGTTAAATTACTCATTATGTACATTGAAGTATAATGTACGTACTAAAGTACCAGAACAGACAAACAAAATTAATGTCGCGCTTGGAGGTTCTGTTTTCAAAATCGACCCTCCGTTCTCTTTTCAAAATCGAGTGAATGCACTGAAAACAGTTGCCAATTGGCTACAGTTGATTGCGCAAACATCGGGGTCGCGGTCAGTTCTATACGCTAGTAATAATAGTTCAATAATAGGGATGTTGACACTAATTATATGTCTAAAATATTAGTGGTAACATTTAAAGCCTAAAATATGGTTCTTTTATTGAAATCAATCACAATAAATTAAATATCATTAATTTAAAATGTTAAAAATTATACTCACTGTCACGTGACCTCAAACGCCATTTTGAGAATATGACGTCATTGGAACAATTTTATATGGAAATTCAACAAACTTAGTAGACAGATAGTACTGAATATCGTTTAATGACGTCATGTGACGTTTTTGATGGGAAATTTGATAATGAATTTTATTTATCAATTTTTGTTTTTAAATTGAAGATTATTATTTTTATAATATTTTTTTCGTGAATATTAAGGTTCTATCTATTATGTATCATTCAGCAACGGCCCGCCTGTGACGACGGTGCGGTGTCAAGCCGACCACAAGGGAAGGTTTATCGCCAGCGTGCCCGAGCAGGCCACGACTGAAGCTGGTGCCACGTCTAAATATAATTATCATGTAAGTATAGTTTGTCGGATAAATCAGAATTTAGTATAATAATAATAACGCTTCACACTCATAACGCGCACTAGGATTCACTGTGTCGTGAACAACACACAAAGACAAGGACATTTACACCCAGAACCTAGAACAAAAATTCAAACTCATCATTGAAATTTCTGCCTCGCTGGGAATCGAACCCATGACCTTTGGTGCGGCGATCCGGCATGGTAACCATTGCGCCACACGGGTCGTCACTTTCGAAATCAGATATGGCAACACCTTCAACCGTGCACGAAGTACGGTTCTCTACTCTTGAAGAGGCCTAATCCGTGCTTCTGTGCAGAATGGTGGAAGGGTTAGTGTCCAACCCAAGTGTCAGGAGTTTTCATGTATTTTAAGTTTTCATTATAGTGTGAGTGTCTTCAAGGCAAGAGTGAATAGGTTTTTACAAACTTAATGCGTTTTACCATCCATGACTACATCGCAAATTACCATCAGGTGGGATAGTAGTCGAGCATTAACTTATTAGACATAAAAAAGACCTCCGACATGGCTTAACGACTGTATAACATTATATGCTAGTCCTTCCAACAGTGGTCAGTCCACCACGTGTGGTGGTCTCCAACCAACCCGTTCGCCCTAGTGGCGGTGTGTGGTGGCGGCGCGCTGGTCACCTGGCAACTCACGCACAGCGACATCCACGCGCGGAGCGTGGTCGACTGCGGCGCGGTCGAAGCCGCTTCTAGTAGATTTAGCTCTTTGGTAAGTTTGGGGGTATGGTGACTTTGTACTATAAGTCATATAGTGACGTTAGGCAAGTAAAAATAATCTTACAAAGACTTTCGTGGTAAGTGACTTCCGACTTCAGGTGAAAGCCTCGCCATTCAGTAACTGTACTCCATAAAATTTAGAATCCAAACTGTAGGTAGGTACTTGGCTTCAACCCATTAATGGCCCACTACTGGGCACGGGTCTCTCCTCTTGAGGAGGCCTAGTGTATACTCCACCACGCTGCTCCGGTGCGGATTGGTGGAGGGGTTAGTGGCCAACCCGAGTGTCGGAAGTTTTCAAACCACCCGAGGGCCTCCGACATGGCTTAACGACTGTTATGATAACAACCGGTACCGACGGCTTTACGTGCCCTCCGAAGCACGAAAACGTTCAAGAATGTTTTGCCTCTAGCGGTCACCCATCCAACTATCGACCGCGCCCGCTGTTACTTAACTTTGTCGATCACTTAGGATCGACACAAGCCGCTGGTAGGTACTTAGTTATATTAAACTACCCTCTATTTTTTCGCAACTTTTCCAACAGCTGCACAGATATTATGTAGATAATTTAACGTTTAGTGAACCAAAACATCGTGAAAAAACAAAAATATGCACATTTACAATTCCTCGTAGTACACCGTGGTAGTACTTTTAAATGTAACGGGTAGGTCCTGGTAGGTACCCACAATGTTTGTACTTTAAATTGATAAACTGATTTGTGTATTTGTAAAAAATTATAGTAATTTACGTATCTAGTTATTTATTGTTGCAGGCACTATTGACTGGAGACGGAGAAGTCCAAATACACAGACTGTCGAGTGAAAATGATAACGAGAGCAGTATAGAATTGTTTAAGAAATATGTAGCGTTGTTATAATTTCTATGCAATTAAAATGTTACTTAATCGGTATGCTGAGTTTTTTTTAATGTGTCCCAGGAAAATGAAGGAATTCGTGATTTTCAAATCCCTCATGATTATTGAATAACAAATCATCAAATCAACAAATTGTAATCATTTTAATAACTTATTGAATATCGCAAAAATATAGGTAAGTAATGTAATCCTTATGTGAACGAAGCCTTGGTGATAAACCACACGGGCCGGCTTCTTTCGCCTATTACGACACCCTAGTATGCCAACACCAATCGTTTACCTTGATCGATGATATTTAAATAAATATAGATACGTTATGCCCTTACAAATAAACCGAAAAATCTGTTCCGATGTCCGCAAGGCACGCTTTATTGCTTTATCGCGCGTCTTTATCGCTCTCGCGTCAAAACTACATCGCTATCTCTTTCTTCACCTGAATAAGAGTTCCCAATTGGGAACTTTTTGAGTCACACAACGCGCGCGCTTATGACATATCTGCCTCTTTTTAATATAATATAATATCATTGCCTTGCATGAAAAGAGACCAAACCAATCAAAATTATCATTTACTCGCGAAGCGGAGGCGGCTTTTTATACTGTTCCAAATAGTATGAAAGGGTACACACAGATTTCCGTTACTACATAGTGTTAATATCGCTTATGTGTGATGGTAGAACATGGTGGCGGTCGACAGCAGCGCGCTGGAGCCGGTGACGGAGCAGCAGGGTTAGCTGGCGGAGTACGTGACTTGGGGGCGGAGCGCTACACCGCGTGCGTTAGGAAATACGCCACTCTGCAGGACACTTAGTGCTTCCTAGCTTCCTACGTATTGTACGAGGACTTCTCTATACCAATTACCAACCGTTTATTCCCACTTGTCCTGTTGAGTAGTCATGTTGACAGTACTAGTGGGAAAAAAATTCCCACTAGTTCTGTTAACAGGACTAGTGGGAAAAAAAGTTCCCACTAGTTCTGTTAACAGGACAAGTGGGAAAAAATCCCACTAGCTCTGTGCCACTTTATTGAATATTAGCTATCCTGGCGAACTTTGTACCGCCTAACAAATCAATGTCATGTTACTAAATGGTCTCTCTCTCTCTCTCTCTCTCTCTCTCTGTGTGTGTGTGTGTGTGTGTGTGTGCATGTCTCCATCTCCCTCTCAGATTTAAAACTTATAACTCATAAAGAGCTAAACCGATTTTAAAGATCTTTGATTTATTGGATTCGTCTCTGCCAGAACTTCAGAATAACTATTATTATAAAATGTCAAAAATAAAACAAATGACAACCGTAATAATCTAAAAAAAAAAAAAAAAAATTTCACATGAAGTACATTCTTTCCAATAAAAATAAAAAAGAATCATCGAAATCGGCTGGCGTGATATTGAGTTATTCGTCCATTTGTAGCGCACATAATAATAAAAATTTAAGATTTATATTGCTTTCTCATGGATGCCAATATCAGATCTCGATAAAATTTAAGTGGGACCACACGACAAGCACCAGCTTTCGATTAAAAAAGAATCATCAAAATCGGTTCACCCAGTCGAAAGTTCTGAGGTAACAAACATAAAAAAAATTAAGATAAATAAAAAAATGCAGATGAATTGAGAACCTCCTCCTTTTTTGAAGTCGTTTAAAAACAAATGACAATCGTAAAACAAATAACTAAACGTCAAAACAAATGACAATCATCATAATAAATGACAACCGTCAAAACATATGACAATCGTCAAATCAAATGACAACCGTCAAAACAAATTACAACAGTCATTGATTTATGTTTATTTCTTATGTTATTTGTGTTTTTTATTAATATTTTTTAGTTATTCTACTATTCCGGACCGAGACGAATCGGTTCAGCTGTTCTTGACTTATAAGTGTTCTAACTAACACAACCTTGTTTTATACATATAGATTTAAAAACAAATGACAACCACCAATACAAATGACAATCGTAAAAAATATGACGACTGTCAGCAAATTATTTGCAGCCAAATTGTATTTAAAATTCAATTTTGTAATTTTGGAGGTTAGGTACATTAATTCATATTACAGGTGACAATATTACAGATTAAAATCAATATTACCAATATAAACTCTGAGGGTCCCTCCCACCAGCGCTGCAGCGGGCCGGATTAAGTCGCCTCTTACGACACCCATCTGTTAGCATTCTAAGCCAGCCAAATAAGACTAAACTAAGGGGAGTAAAAAAACAGAGGGAATAAAATTTTATAATTAAATAAAGGTAATAAAATCGTGTGTCAAACATAGTCTTGAAAATAACAGAACAGAACTAGTGGGATTTTTTTTCCACTAGTTCTGTTAACAGAACTACTCCACATGATAGGTGGCAATAAAATCGGGTGTCAAGCATAGTCTTACAACTAACAGAACTAGTGGGAATTTTTTTCTTACTAGTTCTGTCAACAGAACTACTCAACAAGACAAGTGGGAATAAACGGGATTTTTTCCCACTTGTCCTGTTAACAGAACTAGTGGGAATTTTTTTCCCACTAGTACTGTCAACAGGACTACTCAACAGGACAAGTGGGAATAAACGTTACCAACACCAGAACTCTGTTAAGGCTTCCAAAAATACGGATTTTCCAATTACGTATTCAGATACGCATTTTGCTGCTCTAAATACGTAATTACGTAACTGACGTTCTTGAATACTAACAATTTCGGGCAATTTAGTCTACTTCATATTTTGCGGGATTTTGGTAAAACTTCATAAGATATTATCTCCTCCCATTCTTGCTTTTTTATTCCGTTGACCATTTTATAAGTTACCTTTGAACATAATTATATCTAGGTACTTATCTACACCTATTATTCCATTATACTATACATATACACTGATTCATTCACTGCAAATGTAACTTTAATAACCTATATATTTATATGGGCTTACAAAGTTATTTATGCAGTTGGTGTATCTACACTTGCGAGCTTTTTACTGGAATCACCTAAACGGGGATTGTTCAAAACAATTTTAACAATTTTCATGTAATGAAATTGTAGAATGTAGTATATCATTTGAAAGGTAATTGTATTGGCTTTCATCCTCTTTTGATATCATAACCAAATCTTAGTCAGCTTATATCATGGTACGTAAAAACAAAACTCATTAATTTTTAAAATAAAACAAAATATGGTTTGCAAGTCCTGAAACACTATAAAAAGGGCCATGGGTGAAACAATTGTCATCAGTCCAATAATTCACGCCACTGGGAACACAGAAAGTAAAAAAATAGAAACCACACCTGCAGAAGCCGCTCAAATCGTCATTCTAATCATGCTGTCATGCTGGGTTGTCTCAGCGTACTATCGCTCATCAGCTTCATCTGAGTCAGTCATGTGTCTCAATAGTATACCAGAGTTTCAGGGAAACTGGAAACTTAGTGCGAAGACCAGGTTCTGGCCGTCAGCGATACACTTCTGTGAGAAATGACCGTTTTATTGTCTCCACTTCACTCCGGAATCGATACCTGACCGGCGTTGACGTCCAGCAGCGGCTCAGACAAGCCCGGCTTCAATTTGCCCGCGATCACTTAGACTGGGGTATAGAGCAATGGAGCCGAGTCTTGTTCTCGGACGAAACTAGACTGTGTCTGCATGGTAGCGACCGTCGAAGAAGAGTTTACAGGTGACCGGGGGAGCGATTTGCACAATGCTGTTCTGCGAAAACCGTGGCATACGGGGGTGGGTCCTGTATGATGTGGGCAGGGATTTCTATCGAATCCAAAACGGAGCTGATATTCGTACCCGGTGGAGGTCGGGGAGGAGGGCTAACCGCAGAAAGATACATCAACAACATTCTACTAGACTATGTGCTTCCCTACGCTGATTTTATTGGGCAGGATATGCTGTTAATGCACGATAATGTCCACTGCCACACCACTGCAGAGACAAGACAGTACCTGAAAGAAGTCGGGATTCCCACACTAGACTGGCCAGCCCGTAGCCCTGACTAGAATCCAATTGTAATAATCATAATCCTATATGCATGTACTATGTTCTAGCAATAAATGATTATGATTATGATTCAAATTTTGTGGGATGAGTTGAAAAGGTAGGTACGAGGAAGATGGCAAGCTCCAGCGTCGATTGAGGACCTAATAACTGCTTTAGTCGAAGAGTGGCAGGAAATCTCACAAGATTCCATCAGGAAACTCATCCGGTCGATGACAAACCGATTACGAGCAGTCATTAGAGCCAGAGGGTCATTAGAGTCATTAATACAAAATATTGAGGGGGAAGAAAATAAAATTGGAAATAAAATTTTAAGATCTTTTCGTTTTATTCTATTCGTTTAGATGTCCACAATTTCGACCTGTTGCACGAATTCCTAAAATTTAAGTAGGAAATATAAAATAAAATTATTTTTTACTAGCATTTGAAATCCAATAAAATTACCTTTCAAATGACATACCACATTTTATAATTTTATAGCATGAAAATTGTTTAAATTGTTTTAAACAATCTTAAACTTCTTTCTTTTAAATTAATAATATCCTATCTATGTACTTGCGCTATTATACGTTTATTTATTATCCGTTGCGTTATTATCCGTAATTACGGATTTGAACTCTTCAAATACGTATTTGTGGGACTCTTAAAATCTGTCCGTAATTACGTATTTGCGTAATTACGTAAGTACGTATTGGAAGCCTTAAACTCTGTCCGTGGCTTGGCCCACGTTTTCGTGGAGAATAAGATTATAAATAAAATTTTATTCCAGCTCACGGTCTACTTGTGTGCAAAAGGCATTGAACGTAGTTTGCATACCTACAAGAACCACCATTTTGAAAAAAATCGTTTCTTCAGGCGTCCAGTGATGAAACATGTGTCAATCGACGAAGTAAGTGATTATAGTGATGAAATGTCGTAAGTGTTATACTTTCTGACATATTTGAGTTCTCTCTTCTTCTTCTCTCTCACTCCGTCGATTGACATAATATAATATTTCATCGCTGGCCGCCGAAACGAAGTTTTTCCAAAATGGCGGACTTGTAGGTATGCCAGGTTGCATACAAAAATGGTCAAACCGCTTTCATGAAAATCCCTTCAGTAGTTTTTGCGTGAACGAACAACAAACAGCCGTCCATCCTTTCCCATTTAAAATACTTTCCCATTTAGAATATTAGTAGTAATAAGTCGTGTTAGGAAGAAGGATTAACTACAGGTACGACAGGCGACAGCCAAAACAAAAAGAATACCTGTTAAAACCGAAGATTGTCCCGAAGCACTAATAATGAGTTATCTATGCACGTGCGACAGCGACTTGCCGTCGCATAACTTAGGGCCTTATCACAGCGGATTTAAAGCGGAATGGGTGCGCAACGCATACGCCGCGCGTCCGCAGCGAAAACGTCGTAGGTGTATTATTATGGCCACGGAACACAGAGACAAGAGGTGGAAGTGCGAAGTAGGCGGGGCACAGCGACTAACAGTAAGCGTAGCTCCGCTTACTTGCCCGCATAACATATCTGTCACTGAGCTGCGTCGGTTGTGCATTACATAAATTAAAATTTGACTTAAATTATAATAATATGACTTATTGCCAGTGCTGGATTTAGGCCTAGGCCCGTGAGGCCCGGGCCTAGGGGCGCCATGATTTTGGGGGCGGCAAAATTTTCAGAACCCTAAAAACTTACGAGCGGTAAAATATCAGAATAGGGATGTTGACTAACTTTAGGATTCAATTTTATTTTATAGATAGAACCTCAATATTCACGAAAAAAATATTATAAAAATAATAATCTTCAATTTAAAAACAAAAATTGATAAATAAAAATCAGTATCAAATTTCTCACCAAAAACGTCACGTGACATCACTAAACTATATTCAATACTATCTGTCTACTAAGTTTGTTGAATTTCCATATAAAATTGTTCCAATGACGTCATATTCTCAAAATGGCGTTTGAGGTCACGTGACAGTGAGTACAATTTTTAACATTTTAAATTAATGATATTTAATTTATTGTGATTGATTTCAACAAAAGAATCATATTTTAGGCGTTTAAATGTTACCACTAATATTTTAGACATAAATTTATATTAATTTATAATTAGTGTCAACATCCCTATTATTTGTATTAAAAATATTTTTGTGGATTATTGTCACTTCAAATTAATAAAAATTTATAAATTATTTTAAATATTGAGTTTCCCTTTTTATTTGTCGGTGCAATATGAATTGTTTTTAATCTATATTACTTTGAAAACAATAATATTAATTTTTATAGTGGATGCAAATTATTAATTTTTATAGTGGCAACCGAGATATTTTAATTTAAAATTTTTCAATTTAAGAGGTGATTTTGAGGGGTCGGATTGCATTGGGGTTTTAACTTTTTTCGATTTTTTTTTTCTTTATTTCCTTGGGTCAATCCCAAATTTTGACATTTGGGGTATATTTTTTTTCGATAAGATGGCAGACCCCGTGGCGGACATTTTATAAAATGTACGAAAAATTACATTTTTTGAAGGAAATTTTTTTTAGGTTGGCAACATTTGAGGGGATTACTTTGTATGGGGCGGTTGTGGTGCTTGGTCTGAAGTGTTGGCAGGTTACGTTGATTTTGTTTTTCATTCATAAATTTTTTTGAACTTTCTATTCAAAAATATAAAAAGTAGGAGAAACATTTTTGATAAAAAAAATATCTCTCCGCGCGGAAGAAATGAAACTTCGTAATGTGAAAATGAAAATAGGGAGGGGTAGAAATTGATTTTTAGTAAACTCATATTGTTTCTTTAAGACAAACTTTATTAACATTGCTTACAATTCACTACTAATTGCTAACGCTCACGCTGGCTTGTAACAGGTATAGGCTACGCGCATGAGTTCGAGTGCCACGCATTCACTCTCGCTCTGTCTCTTTTTATCAAATATTTCCTCATTATAATGTATAGGATAGGACGTTTGTAGGTACTGATAATTTGTGAAGTTTGGTGAAAAAAATTTTGTGTCTTCATAATGTATGAGGTGTTTGTAGGAATTGATAGTTTGTTAATGATGGTGAAAAAATATTTTGATGTTTCCTTACGAAAAATAATATTTTTCATACAAATGTTTTTTGCATGTTGTATTTCAGACCGTGTTGTCTCCTTTTAACGTCAGTTCAATGTAAGCGACGTTTGTTGGTACTAACTGATCATACGCATTGGAGGAAAAATGTATCAGTGTTTCCATATAAAAATATTAATTTTCATATCTTTGGTTTTATCTTCATATTTTTAGTTTAAATATGTATTTTGTGTCGAATATTTCAAACTCCCATTGAATTGAATTACAATGTATGAGGCGTTTGTTAGTATTAACGGTTATTAAAATATAGCAATGAAAAAATTTTCAGTGTTGCCCTACAAAAAATAAACAAACCAAAAGTACCTTGAAGTCGAATATATCGCTAACAGACCCCTGAATCGAAAAATAAATTTCACAGATCAATGATATTTTTGAAAGAACTATTAATATATTTATTCTGCAGTTCGCGCCCCACAAAAACCCAGTACAGTATATTCAAATCAATAATTTTAATTTAAAACTATAAACGGGTTGGCTTTAGTATCCTGTGGCATCAGTATCTGGGTGATTTTATGTTTAATTGATAGGCAGTGATGTGCCAAATCATAATCTAGTTGCTTTTTGTGAGGTAATGCGTCGTTTTTGAAAAATTTTAATTTTAATTTTTGAGGTTATTTCCAAAAAATACAACACGATTTATGTTACTTATTTATAAAATTTATGTTATTAGGTATATTTTATTGTATTATATGTATATTATAATTATAATAATTAGATAAACAAGAGTTCATTGGACAGATTGGTGGCCCGAGGAATTTGGTCGAGCTAGACGAAATTTAGAAAATATGAAATACAAGAAAGGTTTTTTTATCTATACTAATATATAAAGAGGAAAGATTTGATTGTTTGCATTGAATAGGCTCCGAAACTATCGAACCGATTTGAAAAATTCTTTCACTGCTGGGAAGCTACATTATCCCCGGGTGACATAGGCTATATTATATTTTATTTACTATTTTGCCGAAGCGAAGCGAGGGCGATTTCCTAGTATATAATAAAAGGGTAATATACATATGTATAATATATAAATTTTACTGTTTATGTAGAACAGAATAGAATAGAATATAAGTTTATTTACAAGGCCACGAACAATAAATGATAAATAAACAATAAATAACAACATACTCTATTAAATTTATTTATTACATTCTAGTAAAATTTTTCAAAATTGGTGACAGAACCGACTTAGTCAATCCCGACCCCACGTGGTACTAGTCTGCCCTACCCCTAGAGTGAATGTAAACCCCGGAGGCGCGGAGGGAGAGCAGCCCCCGCCAAAAAGCCACCAAAAAGCCGAAGTTGCGTAGGCGAGCATGGAGTGCCTGCAGTTTGTAACGCAAGGGTGGAGGGGCTGCACTTCCCGCAGCGCCGGAGACGTTTAGAAGCCTGTTTGTGTATCAAAAACCCCTAAATACTCCCTAAAAGTGTAGATAATGAAACTTTGTAATTATAATGATTTCTCATAAAATTGGTGCGTTTTGTGTGTCTCCCCATAAGGAGGTCGAAATTTTATTTCTTCCTGCACCACCTGACATTAATTTAGACTAGTTTATGACAAATATTGAGAAGTTTTCACAGATTTAACCTCAAAATAAAAATAAAAAAAACTCGAAAACTATGTGTTTTCTCACTTAGCCCCTTTATGGGGGGGTACCTTACACCACCCCCTACCCTCCCCCCCTAACTCCACCCCCCTCCCGATGCCGCAGGATACTAAAGAAATACCCTATAAACGATTATTATATACACTAATAAAACGTTGTATTTAAGTCAGTAAAATTTGATACATATTAATTTAAATTTTAAAAAATTGCATGTTTATTTTGGATAGTCACCTCCTCATAGAGCAAAAAGGGCGGCATATCATACGGGGCCTAGGGCGACATCAAACATAAATCCGCCACTGCTTATTGCGCAATTTTGGGTGCAAAAATGATAGCAGAGCTAAGCATTTATTTAATGGCAGTGTTTCATACCACAGCCACCCACAGCTAGGCCTAGTTTTATATTTATTTTGTATTAATTCAAATTCAAAACATAAAATTAAAGGAAATAATATATTTTTATGATCAAAAAGCTACTCTATTTACACGGCAATAAGGTTATTTTTATGTTTTAAATGGTATTGCTACTCGACTATTGTTTTCCAGAACATTCTTTGAAAACATTCTTTGCTACTCGGGAAGGGATGGGATAAATTTATCGATATAGGTGTGTTGTAATTTTATTTACGATGTAATATTATACGACCAAGAGCCGACTGATTAGGGTTTAAATGGCTATTTATAGAGAAAATATCTTCGTATATAACCTATAGTTAATACATATAAATAGTTAATGCCAGTTTGCAATCTCTAACAGTCAACTTGGTCAATATTATAATATTATTATGAATAATTATAATAATTATTTGAATATTATACTTATTTTGGTTTCTATAGTTACTTCTTAGATTTCCTAAAGACGCATAGAGAAAAGAAGACTGGCTTAAAACTACTGGGCGGATCAATTGGTTCCCAGTAAAATCTAGTACCATGCTCAGAGCATTTTTTTACAAGAAGAATTCATAGTTTCAGTGACCGTCAATACGGTTTCTGCCACGGCAGATCAGCTGGTGATCTATTAGTATATCTTACTCATTGCTGGGCAGAAGCAAAAAGGCTGTAAGTTTGGATATTGCAAAGGCGCTCAAGAAATTTTTGGACTAGCGGTCACCCAACCAACTACCGACCGCGCCCGCTGTTGCTTAACTTCTTCGATCGCTTAGGATCGACGCAATCCGACTGGCTATGAGAGCTTCAAAGCTAGGAAATATAATTCCACGAAAATAAAGGTGTTTAAACTATTCCTTGGCGACACTAGATGGCGCAATTGGTTCTACTACTAAACGTTGTAGGTCGAACAAAAAGAGAATGCCCATTTAGTATGGAGAAATGACTGTACTGACTTTAATATTTTTGTGTCTTGATAAAAATACCTTTATTTGATTATGTTATCTTTATAAATTACACATACTAACTTTATCAGTGTTAATAGTAGGAAATACGAGATTTTCAACAAAATTAGTTTGAATTTAGGTTATAGTAAACTCACAGTAATATGGAGCCTATGCCGGCGTATTAAAGTCGATTGCGTATGTAATGTCGTTCTTTTAAGTTTCAAATTCATTTGACAGTCCCAAAACGCCATGTAGTTTATAATGTATTATAATCACAGAACACTTACTCCTGGCTGATTATAATAATTTTCTAATTCATTTGACAGTCCCCTTAAGTCATCTAGTTTGTTGTATCATAATCATAATGGAATCAATGCAACCTATTGGCCCGAAGGATCTTAAAATATTTCTGATTGGCCCTTATCCAAACATAAATGGCCCAATGGTTTTCTTTTTAAAACGGAAGTAAAGTTACTTATTAATTTCAGAAAATTATTCTCAAAGAGGATTTTTTTAGGAAATACGGTATATACTTGAAATATTTTAATTTAATTCTTTATCCAAAAATCATTGTGACACAATAATTTTTTTGAAAGTACTGGCTATGGGCATCCTTTTTTACCTTTTTTGTATAACGTTAAGGTTGAAATTCATCCTAATTCACATCTTTGTTTTTATAGCTAAGCTACGTTGAGCTACATTGAAATTTCACTTATCGACATACTGTTTAGTTAGCTAACGTTAATAAAAAAGCTACGGCCACGTCTACGCCTTGTAATAGATATAAGCTTTCAAAATTTTGAGCACGTTTTCACATAGACACACACAAGTTGTACAAGAACAAGTACCAACATTACCTTGTAGTATACCAGTTTCGATAAATATCGATAATTGTCGATAACGCGATAAAAGTACCACGCACATCCCTAGGCCTAATTAACCAAAAATATAACTTACCGCTATACATTTAACGTTGATATTAGATTCCAGTCACGACATCTAGCGTTCAGAAGACGGAATTATTTAATCATTTTCCAATAAGATTGACATTGTAATACAACCAACTGCAATTCAATGTCAACCTTATTACTATATATTAAGTATAGAATTATTTATTACGTAGAATATTGCCATCTAGCGGTGTATAGCTGTGGTATAGCAGAACTTGAAAAGTATTATGATCTTAATTGATAAAGGTACTAAGTTCACTGAATATGACATTGAAAAATAAGAATTAACATCAAATATTAAAGTGAATTTTCAAACATAAATAGCAGGTTTCTCGGACTATTCGTAGTTGACAACTAACAACCAATCAAAATGTAAGTTTCTGAGTTGTAAGTAATACGATTATCCATTTACTTGTGTTTTTTTGGCTAGAACGGTTCCCATACTAATCAACACTTATACCATTTCCACCTCTTGTCTCTGTGTTCCGTGATTATGGCTGATTTAAAATGACATAGGTAGGTATGTACTAAATAAAGTGGAATTGTAAAGAAATGTAACTGTTTTTCGACTAACTATCTCGATTTGGCGATATAAGCCAAAATGTTCCAAAGTTAAGCATATTCATAGGCTATCAATTACTTACTGATAATGTTATTTTTATTGTAATTGTGTAAACGCAATTAGGTACATTAAGGACGTGGAAGATAACTTACTTAGAATAAACGCTGAATACAAATAATTTTTATTCAGTATTCCTACTGCACCCAAAACGGTTGGGTATTACTAAGTTAACCGGGTAAACCTAAATTTACCTTTTTTTCTAACATTTATTAGACGTAACATAATTATGAACGAAGACTTTAAGTATAAAGTTCTAAACAATATACCTAAAATGTTTAAAGTACCTATTAGTGGTAACATTTAAAGGCCTAAAATATTATTATTTTATCGCAATCAATTACAATAAATTAAATATAATTAATTTAAAATGTTGAAAATAGTACTCACTGTCACGTGACCTCAAACGCCATTTTGAGAATATGACGTCATTGTTCGTATTTTATATGCAAGTTCAACAAACTTTAGTAGACCGATAGTATTGAATATCGGTTAGTGACATCACGTGACGTTTTTGGTGGGAAATTTCATAATGATTATTATTTATCAATTTTTGTTTGTAAATTGAAGACTATTATTTTCATATTTTTTTTGTGAATATTAAGGTTCTATCTATAAAATAAAATTGAATGCTAAGATTAGTCAACATCCCTATTACCTTTTGCAGATTCACAATGAATCTGTATATCCTAACATTAATGTTGGTGATGGTGTCTGATGCCCGCGGGTACCACATCCTGTGTTACTACCCCTTACCGACCAAGAGTCACGACCGGTTGGCACGGGGCGTTATCAACCCCTTGATACAAGCGGGACATAAGGTAAGTCTGTGTGAGACAAGATACTAAAAAGGTTTATTTTTTACCCGACTGCCCGGAGGAGGATTATGTTTTTCGAGCAAACCTATGTATGTGTATTTCTTTGGCACCTTCTGTGGCCTAAATGCATGGATGGATATCGACTTATTCGACATATCATGGAGTTATCATTAAATTCGCTCTAATTAACTGTCGACGTAACATTGGGTTGCATATTTCAATAAGGCGACCGCGAAAAATAATTTTTTATGGCAACAATAATTTAATTTAATTCGAAGTATCCATTTTTAACACAGTTTATGCCTTTATTCGATGTTTACCGAAGCGAAACCGAAGGCGATTTCTTCGTATCACATAAAATTATGCCGCACCGGGAATCGATTCCACCTCTACCTCGCTACGACTTTATTCTTCTTTCAAAGGAGAATGCCCATTTAGTATGGAGAAATGTACTGACTTTAACATTTTTGTGTCCTGATAAAAATACCTTTATTTGATTATGTTATCTTAATAAATTATACATACTAACTTTAGTCAATGATAATATTAGGAAATAAGAGATTTTAAACAAAACTAATTTGTATTTAGGTTATAGTAAACTCACAGTAATATGGACTCTATGCGGGCGCATTAAAGTCGATTGCGTATGTAATGTCGATCTTTTAAGTTTCAAATTCATTTGACAGTCCCCAAACACCATGAAGTTTGTAATGTATTATAATCACAGAACACTATTACTCCTGGCTGATTATAATAATTTTCTATAATCCAGAATAACTGCAACTTCACGTACTTGTATCGATAATGTATTTTGCAATTGTGAGATATTAGACAAAGAAATACTTAGCAAGTTGAGATCAGACCACTGTGGGCAAAAAATAGCGGTACGTAACAGCCACGATATTAAGAAAAAAATAATAAAATATAGACCCGTGACAAAGAGAAAAATATCACTTTTTAAAGAAAAAATTCAAACAAAATTGCGTAAATCAGTGTATTCTCAAAATGGTCATCCTATTAATCTTTACAATACATTGTCTAAAAATATTAATGACGAGTTTAATCGAATATTTCAATTCAGATACATAGAAGAAAGTAAAAATAGTAAATTTAGCGACTGGGCTACTGTAGGTATTTTTAAAAGTAGAAACAAATTATACGAGCTTTATGACGAAAAACAATATAATTTTTCTCCCTCATTTCAGGAATACGTAAGAAATTACTCGAAAATTTTCAAAATCATCTGTACTCAAGCAAAGTCAATGTACATAAAGGATAAAATAGTTAATTCGGATAATAAAATAAAAACCACCTGGGATATCATTAAAAATGAGACCGGCAACTCTAAATCTTGTGACTTTAGTTATGAAATAATGATTAATGGAAACAAAATCACTTCTGATAAAGAAGTGGCAAGAGTTTTTGAAGAGTTCTTCCGCAACATTCCCGTTAAATTAACTAGTACACTATCCTCTTCTTCAACAGAAGCATTTTATCTATTAAGAGATAATGTTAAGGAATGCAATGTGGTATTTGACTTTAAGCACATTACAATCAGGGACATAATTAAAGTTTTCCAGTCTCTGAAAGTAAAAAGTACGGGTGATCTCTGGGGTATTTCAGTAAAAATAATTCGTCACATAATAGATATTATAGCTCCTTGTTTAGTTGTAGTTTTTAATAAATGCATAGATCTTGGTGTATTTCCAGATCTAATGAAATGCAGTAAAGTTATACCATTATTTAAAACAGGTGAAAAAACGGATATTAATAATTATAGGCCAATTTCTATATTACCAACACTCAGTAAGATCTTCGAAAAGATCATACTGAATCAAATGCTAACCCACTTCAACAATAATAATTTATTACATCCGGAGCAATACGGTTTTACTAAAGGCCGTAGTACAACAGATGCCGGAGCCAGGCTCTTAAAGCATATATATGAAGCATGGGAGTCGTCGCAAAATGCTATAGGTGTATTTTGTGATTTATCAAAGGCGTTTGATTGTGTTGAGCACGATACATTAATATCTAAACTTAGTCACTATGGCGTGAAAAACAAGGCCCTTAGCTTGCTCGCATCTTATTTAAGTAATAGGATACTAAAGGTTAATATAAACGATGAAAAGTCATCAGGGTCACCTACTATGATGGGTGTTCCGCAAGGCTCGATCTTGGGCCCTTTTCTTTTCCTGGTGTAAATAAATGACTTACCACATTATGTTAAAAACCATGCGAACATTGTGCTGTTTGCAGATGATACATCATTAATATTTAAGACTGATAGGAATAAAAATAATTTTGACGATGTTAATAGTGCTCTGTCGCATGTCTCACATTGGTTCACTATAAATAATTTACTTTTATATGCAAAGAAAACCAAATGCTTAGAATTCGTGTTGCCAAATGTAAAAAAAGTAAATAAATCTCTTAAATTAAATAATGAAACATTAAATATAGAGGAATCCACGGTTTTTTTAGGGGTGACCTTGGACAGTAAACTGCAATGGGGCCCGCACATAGCATCTCTCACAACTAAACTTGCTAGGGCTGCTTATGCTGTTAGAAAAATAAGGCAGCTCACTGACGTCGACACTGCTCGGCTTGTTTATTTTGCATATTTCCATAGTGTTATGTCTTATGGCATTTTACTGTGGGGCAAAGCAGCCGGTATAGAACAAATTTTTGTATTACAGAAAAGAGCCATTAGAGCTATTTATAAACTAAAATCAAGGGAGTCCTTGCGTGTCAAATTTAAACAAATAGGTATACTTACAGTAGCTTCCCAATATATTTATAATAATTTAGTGTTTATACGGAATAACATAACTGCATATAAACAAAATTGTGATTTTTCAAATCGTCAAACAAGAAGGATGCATCAATTGGCTACCTCTTCGTACCGTCTTTCTAAAGTGCAACGTTCTTTTATGGGACTAGGTATAAAATTTTATAATAAAGTCCCAAAACAAATACATGACTTACCGGTGCAATCTTTTAAGAAACGTGTAAAGGCTCAGCTCTTAGGCAAGGGCTACTATAGCATAAATGAATATTTAAATGACAAGGATGCTTGGAAATGACTAGCTAGGCAACCAGTTCTGCACAGGTTAAAGAATACCTATTTTTGTAATAGATATAAGTTTTATTTTTAAAAGATGTGCTGAGGAGTTTCTTTACGGCTTTTCTTCTCCTCCATGACAAAGCACCTTTCCGAAAAGCTAGTAGATTAAAAAAAATGACGTGCATAAGAGTATCAGTGATACCTACATGAATAAAGATTATTTCATTTCATTTCATTTCATTTCATATATAAAAAAAATTAATTTGACAGTCCCCTTACGTCATCTAGTTTGTTGTCATGGATATATTATACTATAACTGTTGTATCATAATTATAATAGAATCAATGCTACCTATTGGCCCGAAGGATCTTAAAAGATTCCTGATTGGCCCTTATCCAAACATAAATGGCCCAATGGTTTTATTTTGTAAAACGGAAGTAAAGTTACTTATTAATTTCAGAAAATTATTCCCAATAAGGATTTTTTAGGAAATAGGGTAAAATACTTGAAATATTTTAATTAAATTTTTTGTCCAAAAATCATTGTGACACAATTATTTTTTTAAGAGTACTGGCTATGGGCATTCTCCTTTAAATATATCGACATTCGACACACGATAAGTCGACATTGTCGACATAAACGTGAATTTTTTCCGTATTTCAATTTAACTAATATTCTAAATGATCATTACAATGATATTAAACTGCCATTTCTAGATTACCTGGGTCACTCCGTACCCGAATGGAAAACCCGAAAATGTGACCATTATCGATGTTAGCCAGACAATCGCAATTGCTGAAGGTAAAAATACTTTTCTAACAAGTTCTGCCTCTTGTAAGTCACCGGTGGGTGTAGGGTATTCCTGTTCAAAATTTTAACCTTGATGCACGGGTAGATTACCCACACGTAATTTAGATTTTGGTAAATTGTTTTTTACTTTAATTAATTACTGCATTCTTTGCTGACATAAGTAATAGTATTTGTTTTGTGGTTGTTTGTACCTACAAATTATAATTTAAATTTTAAAATGAATAATTTCGGAAATTAATTAAGGGCCTCCACTCCTTCGTTACTCCAGAGTCTTTAGACCTCCAAATCCGGCCCTGTAAATGTTCATGTTAAACACCGTTCTGTCCAGGTCTGGATATTGCCAACAGGAAGATTTCAGGTTACGAAATAGCCAAAAGCTTGGCCGACAACGTCACCAAAGCATCGTTCACCGACGATCTGCAGAGAGCCCTTATAGAGAATCAGTACGACGCCGTCATAACTGAATGGTTCTTCTCTGATGTTGAGGCTGGGTAAGTCTTGCTTCTTAGCTTATTCATAGTCTTTATTTTACGGAAATAGCCGGCAAACGAGCTGACGATCCACCTGATGGTAAGTGGCTGTTGTCGCCCATGGACATCAGCAGCACCAAAGGCTTCACTGATGCGCTGCCGGCCAAGAAAGAGAAGAAAAAGAAAAAAAACTGGCTCTCAAGCCCCCAGCCGGAACACAACGAGTCGTTTGGCGGCTGTCTCATGTTCAAGGCTGGTAGCTATCCAGGCGAACCCCATGGAGAAATAATAAACCAACGAGCTGACGAAGTGCGGTAGGTAAGTGGACATGGATGGTCGGAGATCTCTTAAGCCCCTGCTACATCTGCGCTAAGTAAGGCGCTTTCTAGTCGTTCACAGTCCTCTTACCATCTGGTGGCTCATCAGCTCGTTAGAGTCGCCTAAAGAAAAGAAGAGACTGTTTGCAGGTTTGCAGCAGTACAGAAGGTGCCTTGGATCATGCTGAGTCCGTTCCCAATGCACCGCCGCATGGAAGCTCTGGTGGGCACAGTGACGTCACTGGAGGTCCCAGTGCTGGGGTACACGTACCCCACGCCGCTCAGCTTCTGGGATAGGCTCAAGACTACTTTTATACATCTCTTGAAGATGTATGATGATTGGTGAGCATGATTTATAAAGATGGGAATTTTGAAAGTGATACTGTTAGTGTGTCATCCCAAATTGGTTTCAGGAAATCTGTTTTAGTATCTAGTTACTAACGCTTCTCGGGGTGTACCCCACTCGAAAAGCGTTTACATGGAATTCTTTACATTGACATAGCATTCTTGTTTGTAAACCGATTGAAACAAACATTTAGTAAAATATTACCCTGAACATCACATCGTTACGCAAGACCGCATAAAAATCTAACCGATTTCTTAGCGCGAGTACAAACAAACGCACAGAAATACAGACAATAATTTTAAAAGTCATTGTTGTCGACACTTGCGTTACCTAATCAATGTAATTCCCATTTCCCACTTAGCCTGTACCTATTAATAAACAATCTTAAGATTTGGTTTGAGATGCTCAAATAATGTCAAATCATATGAAAAAGTGACTAGAAAATCGTGCTCTTGAGCCGAGATCGGGCCATTAGTTTTCAATATTTTTCACGTATAGACAGCAGAATTGGTCACAGAATTGTAAGGTAAATGCCTAAATAAGTAGTAACTAATACCTAGCGTTTGTCTTCCGTTTATACAGTTAGAAGCGAGGCCTTGAATCACTCGTGTTGGAGCACTGCATTGCAGGTGTTCTACCGTCAGCCGAGCCTTCCTTTCCATACCAACCATGGAGATTTTAAGTGTTTCGGTCGTAGTGTCGTCTAAAAAAATTCGGGTCTCCCGCTTTTGTATTTAGTGGTATCATCGGTCAAATAGTTTCAATCTCCTATATCAAACTCTTGATCGACCTCTCCGTTCACTGAAATCCTACACTGTTACTGTTATCCGCCTCTGGAACGCTTTACAATTTTCTCTCAGATCTGTTTCCGTTCAATAGTTTTTTAGTGAAAGAATAACAAACATCCATAAAAACATTCACATTTATATTAGTAGGAGGCTAGGAGCACTCGTACTCGTAGGAACTCGTAGGATTTTACTATAAATTGTTTCGAATACTTTATCGCAGTCGATACCCGTCTTCCCAGGGTAAACTATACCGATGAAGCATCAGTCTACGAGTCCTTCTTTGGTCCCGTCGCCGCGGCGCGGGGGGTCACCCTACCCCCGCTCTCGGAGGCTGTCCGCGACGTCGCAGTGTTACTGGTCAACAGCCATCCGTCCTTCGCGCCGGCGCACAGTCTGCCCCCAAACGTGGTGGAGATCGGGGGCTATCACATTGACGAACATACTCCGCCATTGCCAAAGGTGAGCTTGATACCAGTCGCGTGCCTAGGCCGTCAGAACAAGACAAGCTCAGTTGTGTTGTGTCGTAGAACCCAGCATCTCGGGATCTTTGGTCCGACAACACAGAACATTCCATTCCATATGTATAATATTTACCAACAAATAATATGAGTGTTAACAGCTGCAGAGTGATGATAGTAAAGCAATGATAGTACCTAAGTTGGGCTTCTCGGCTTGTATGGCTGTTCCGCCACTGGCTGATACATTAATAATAGGTATATGATTGTCATAACCATAACGGTGATCACTTACCATCATCTGATGGTGCAAGCCACATTGCCTGTCCTTTTAAACGCTTTTATTTAGCTTAGTTACCCTATTTGTTGGATCTAATCTTGCAAGCTTGATTAGACCTACTTCCTCTTGTCCTAAAAAGTTGACTTTTGCTATAGTTTTGACAATGCATTTTTTGATAATACTGACCTGACTGCAAGGTACACTCAGGTTGAGCTCCAGACGAGGGTACTCCTTAACAGGCAACTTTAAAGGCGTATATTTAGTTTTTAAACTTACTACTTTCGTTCCCTTCAAATAATTAAACCTAAAGCAGGAGAGTGCTTTAAAGTTTTAAGTATCATAGCTATCTCCTCGTAAAGCATAGGCTATAACCTAAAATTCTAGGAGCTCAATAGAAGCTAGATTTTTGATATTCCAGGACCTTCAAGCAATCCTAGACTCGTCACCAGAAGGCGCGGTCTACTTCAGCCTGGGGTCGGTGGTGAGGGCAGCCAGCCTCCCGAAGCGGACCAGGAGAGACCTGATCCAAGTGCTGGGCAGCTCTAACCACACCGTGCTGTGGAAGTTTGAGGAGCAGGTGGAAGACTTGCCCAAGAACATCCATGTCAGGGCCTGGATGCCGCAGTCTAGTATCTTAGGTAGGATGGGTAGGGGAGACCGGGGGCAAAAGTAACAGTTTTTAGTTCGTGGCCGATTGTGCCAAAACTGTTGATATCTAAAAAAATCCTGTTATTCTCCAAGAAACATAGTTTAAGTGTCTACCAACTTGTCTAGTCAACGTTAGCGTACTAATCGTAATTATGTTGCAATCGCACTTTTAAAAAGGAGTGTCGAGTGTTACAATTGACCCATAGTGCGGGGTCGTTTGTTACATTGTTTTGATGAACAATAAAATTACAATGTTAATGAATTTAGCCATATTTTAATTTTAAAAACAATCACAATCTTAAATAGAATCAGTATTTTAATTGGTAACTAAAATAAATGCTTTTACTTCTTCAAACCGCTTCGAAACAAAAAAGTATACACTTCTCTTTATAACTGATCAAAAGCGAATATATTACTATCTAAAATTACAATTTTAGACAAGTTATAAGCACTACGTCATTAAATACCATTTAAATCGTATATTTCTTTGATGAATTCAACAATAATCAAAAACAACAAATTTGTATGAAAACATGTGTGTTACTAAAAACCCCCTGTTACATTTAACCCCTGTATATTATATATATTATGTCATATTTCTGCGAACAAAAAGATTACAAGCACCACACGAACCAACAATACGAACAGCCCATCTCTGAATCCGGTTAAGGGGATCCACTTAAGTAGTCGGTGCTCCAGCCCAAAGATGGAATGGATGAATTTCGGTGTGCGAAGCTGCGGGCAATAGCTAGTGTAAAAATAAAAGAAAAAAGGCAAATAAATGTCCTTCCGGAAGAATGTTTTTGTCCTAGATTTGCGATTGATGACACTTTAATTATTAATAAAGATCACTTATTAAGATTTAATAAAATATGATGTTTAATATGTGATCTCCAATACAAAAAAAAGGATAAAAGTTCTGACTAGATAGAAATGATGTAATGATTGCCCAGCCATCACGTGAAGATTCATTAATATAATATTTTATTCGGGTTAAGGTGTGGGTGTCACTGGGTAGAGGTTTTCCCACGAAGAGTATATTAAGATTTATAAATTATAATTTCATAAAATTTTAGTTCATTAGTTGCCATCGCTTATCACTACGCCACCGAAAAGTATCATCTCTTCAGTAGTCACAACAATTAGGTACATACTTTTAATTACTACTATGACCTTCAGGGTAAAAAATATTATGGACAAGATTCCGTAATTGCCGCGAAAAACGATTAACTCTCTGAATTATAATGACATGTCAATCTTGAGTAGGTAGGTACCTACCTAACGTAACACAAAAAAATCTTGGTAAAGAAATATCAACCGTATTTGTTTTGAATAAAATCACTATCATATTTGTAACTAACTTACCTTACCATGAGATCAATAAAACTGCAGAACTAAGTAATAATAATTTATAATTTAGGTACCTAATTATAAACTGGAAGCGTTATGTTTGGGACACAAAAAATATCAAGTTTCATTAAAAAACGTTGATATGGCTCGTCTAGCATGCAGGTTTTCGCATTACGTTTTCTTTCACAGAAAATGATCAACTTCTAATAAGTGACTAACTTCTAATACGCACACATTGAAGTATACTCTGACCATAGGTAAGGGAACATACCAAAACCACGTGACCCATTTAGAGGGGGGAGGGGGGGTCTTCAAAACACCACGAATACCACGATTGGTCACAGAGGGGTGGGGGGGGGGTTTAGGTTTTTGTCACGTAGTCAATATTGCGCCACACAAGTCGTCAAATATAAGCAAAATTATTATTTTTTAACTCTGTTTTTGCAAAAAAGTATTGAAAACCGTATTTATGAATTACCACGTGAAAACAAGGGGGGAGGGGGGTAAAAACTTGGAAAAAATGGGTCACGTGGTTTTGGTATGTTCCCTAATGTACTAAAGTATCAGAACAGACATCGCGTACAAAATATCCACTGAAAACTGTAGCCAATTTGCAACAGTTCATTGCGGAAACATCGGATTCGCTGGGGTTCGAGGTGTTGGTTCTATACGCTATTAATAATAGTATACAGTAGACCCCCGGTAATCCGGCCCCTGTCTAATCCGGCACCCCCTGTAATCCGACATAGTCTATTATTGAATATTTTTTTGACAATTTTCGCTAATGCATGATTAACAAGTTATAACTTGTACGCACCACCACATTGTGCTCGACGCGTAGGGTATTAGTAAAGTCGTCACTTTAATGACGTTAATTTTTAATAAAAGGTAAGCTCTCTATTGTGTTCTTTAATTTACTAAATTTGACATACATAATGAAGTATGATTTGTACTTCAGAGTCCATATAACATATAGAATCTTATCATTGGATCTGTAATTTGTCGCATTACAAGGTACTCTTTTGTAAAAAATTCCGGACTATAGGGCGTCTTAGGCAGTACTCTATAATCCGACAAATTCGATAGTCCGACACTGCCCTGCAAAATGTTTGTCGGATTACCGGGGGCCCACTGTACTCGTATATACGCTATACTATACCTAATCAATTAATTTTTGCAATTTATTTATTTTTTGTCTATTTGTAAATCGTTAAAATTTTTACTTTTTTTTGTTGTTATTTACGTTCGTGTGTGTACCTAATAGTGTGGCACAGAAATAAACGTTTTTCTTTCTTTCTTTCTTTCTTTCAATGTACGCACATAACATTTTAGAAATGAAATTAGAGGTTATCCAGTACTTCATACTTCCAGCCCACCCAAACACGAAGCTGTTCATCACGCACTGCGGCCGGCTGAGCACCCTGGAGGCGTTGCATCACGGCGTTCCATTACTGGCAGTGCCCGTGTTCGCGGACCAGCCCGAGAACGCGGCGCACGCGGTACATTCCGGGTACGCTGTCCGGGTCACCTTCGGGCCAGACATGAAGGAGTTCAGTCGGGGCCTGCAGGAGGCGCTTGGGAATGACAGGTGGGGATGGGGATGAATATGTTATGTTATTGTTTTTCACGCGTATCCTGTACTAGCGCTATGCCCGCGGCTTTACTCGCATTTTCCGGGATAATAAGTACTCTGTGTATTATTCTGGATCATGGTCTAGCTGCGTGCAAAATTTCATGAAATTCCGTTCAGTAGTTTTTGCGTAAGACATCCATCCATACATCCATCCACTCTCACAAACTTTCACATTTTTAATATAAGTAGTGTTACCTTAGTGTTACCTCAACCCAAGTGTTCCTAGATAAGTGAATTCGGTCCATTGATAAAGTCGATTTTCCACTTTTCCCATACAACAATTTTATTTATGTAAAGATGGCGCATCAACGTCAACGTCAACACAGAAACACTGTCATTCTCATCAGAATTTTTTAACGTAGTGGAACACACCGGGTTAGTACAGTACGTATAAATACAATACTGATATCGCGATTCATATATAGGTTCGAGTACCTGGTATATCGTCGATGATATCACATCGACATCGAATCGCGTAACTACCCACCACTTCATATAACCTAATATTTATTCACAGATACTATAAGAAGGCAAAATACCTGTCGAGATTATTCCGCCGGCGCCCCGTGACGTCATCCACCCTCATCAGACATTACGTTGAGCTGGCTATCGAAACTAACGGTAACTATCATTTTAATACTTAGGCCCACTGTCTACAGATTTTGTACTTTTACTGCAAGATGCAAGTAAGCGACAATCGACGATGGCGTGTGTATGACCTAAGTCTACGTGGACAGAAGGCCTTATTTTACAATATTATTGCATTAGTACCTAAATATTGTACTGTGGTGCACCCTGGTGACACAACAGTCTATCAACTTTCCGTTCAGATCAAAATCATAAGTTTAAATCCTATATTTACAATATTTGTAATTCCAGGCGCCCACCATCTCCGGCCATCGAGTCGGTTCTACTCGTGGTATCAAATTTGGCTGCTGGACCAACTCGCAGTTGTATTACTTGGCTCACTTGTTATCTATTTACTTTCCAGGAAAATCACTTCTAGTGTTATAAAAATAAAAAATGATGATTTAGATTTAAGAAAACTTAATAAAAAGCAAAATTAGTGAATATTGCAAATTGGTATTAATTCCCAAAGATACCTCTCGAACCCTTAGGGAACATACCAAAACCACGTGACCCATTTAGGGGTGGGAGGGGGGTCTTCAAAACACCACGATTGGTCACAGAGGGGAGGGGGGGGTTAGGGTTTTGTCACGTAGTTAATATTTTAGCAACCATTGCGCCACACAAGTCGTCAAATATAAGCAAAATTATTATTTTTTAACTCTGTTTTTGCAAAAAACTATTGAAAACCGTATTTATGAATTACCACGTGAAAACTAGGGGGGAGGGGGGGGTCTTCTCATATACTACGGAGGGTCACGAAGGGGGGGGAGGGGGGTAAAAAGTTGTAAAAAATGAGTTACGTGGTTTTGGTATGTTCCCTTACATAATACACGCTAAATTTTGGTTATAATTTTATTATTGATTCACTAAATAAAAGATAATGGTTTAACTGCCAAATAGTTGTTTATTAACTTCATTACATATGTGGTTAAATACAGTTTTGAAACAACTACAGAGGCAAGCGTTATAATATTTCCGTGTGGCGCAAACATTTCTACCACTTTTCTTGTTCTATGGTAAATGACAAGAATTTGTGCACATACAATAATTAACACAAAATATTTTTGGTGATAATAATACTTGGTACTAATTGTACATTGTTCATCTATTCAAGGTCATCATCTAATCACCTTGACAATACACAGCATCAATAATATTTCAGGAATATTCCAGTGATATGCCTAATGCAATCACATGTCTTGAACAATTATCATAGCCTCTTATACTTACTACGAGTATACTGTATTATAGTATATAGGTTTACCAGAATCTGATGGCAAAATGGGGTAATTAAAAGTGACGCAACACGCGCTGAGGAAATTGGAATAAAACTTGTTGATCGTTGATTTTTGACTTGACAATTGTTATAGTTTAAAAAATTTTCACTGCCATATTAAAAACCCATTCTTCTGCTTGTCAAAAATGCCATGAGATTCTGGAACACATATCTGTGATATACTAACTAGTATTGTTGTACTTGTGACATACTACCTAATACATTAAAATAACAGGCAAGAGCTATTCCACATTCCCACTCATTTTTTAATTGTACGAAACTGTATGACCTTAAAAACGACTGATACATTTAAATGTAAATAAATGCCTCGTGTTTTAACTTTAGATAAAGAGAAAAGATATGTACACAGCTAACAATATGCATCGATTATTGCTTAAGTTGCACATCTAAAGGTACATTACAATATATTAACTTTCCATGCTATAAGAATATAAAAAACTTTTGTAACATTATTATCGATATCAACTGTATTAATTACTTTGTATTACGAAAATTTCAGCCTGAATATTACAGTCGAGTAGAATACTAAATTTCCGATTATTTGACCCATCCATCGCGCAATTTGAAAGATTAGCGCTGGCAACACTGGTCATAAATTAAATTCTCGCATCTGATCAAAATTACTGGATAAACAGATCACAATTTAATGTCAAATCGATAACAGAAGTAACATATTTTTGAGGCGACTTTTATTAGTTCGAATAAGGCCCTCTTCATAAAAATCGGGGGGGTTAATATAAGCTGATTGAAAAATCTTTATTTATGAAAAAGACGAAGGAATGGACCATGTCAAGCGAAATCATTGTCATCCTTCCTTCGAAATCATACATCAACTGGGATTATAAAAATAAACAAAATACCATTTAAAATTCGATTCAAATCATTCAATATTTTGCCCCTATCTTGAATCTGCGATCGACCAGTCTTTTGGTAAAACCATATAAAATACAATTAATCAATAATATATAAACATCAGCAGGTTTGTACAGTAATATTTCGTTTTCGTCCCACTAATATTATTTTAAATGTAGAAAAAATACGATATGATTTTAATATTAATACAGCTTAAAGGTAACACTTTTCTCCATTCAAAAACAAAAATATAATTATGTACAAAAACATAAAATAACGCTGAAGTGAAAATAAAAACAAATCATAGACAATGAAAAAACAACGGACACAAGACTCAATCATGTACAACAATCAATTAATATTTTTATCAATAACAGAAATAAAATTTAACATTGAAAAAAAAAATCACATAAAATAGCACTTTAAAAAAACATATAAATAAACGAGTAATTTAATAAAAAAATAATACTTGGAGAATTTAAAATCTACAACTTGCACAGTCTTGGACACAAAAGTGTGTCCAGTGTCGGCAACTGTCAATTTGTATACAGTCATTGTTCTCAAACGTAGACACTGTGGCGTCCGATAGTGTCGTACACAACCAGACACTATACAAGACACATGAAACAATGGGATTAAAAAGTTTACGTATATTTTTTACAAAACTATAATTTGTTTTCGAATTAGAAATTTTTATTACTTTGGGTATAACAGGTTATTCCATAACTACTTTTTTTACTGCATTTTTTTGTCTTTTTTTATAGCCAGAAGGGCTGACGAAAAAGCAGACTTTATTTACACAGTTCGAAAGTCTTTTAACTACCTTAAAATATTATAATATTTAGAATGGCAACAGATAAAAGCTATGTCTCTACAAAAAGTCAAATGTACGTGAGGTAAGCTACCATAAAATGTATGAATTTTTTTAGCAATTCAATCAAAATGATCCTCCAACGAGTTTACAAGACCAATTTCATATAGCGTTTCTATATACATATTTATAATGGGGTGTTCGAGTCGAAGTCAATTCATACAACAATATAACAGCGACTAACCAGAGCGTCACTGCCCTAGACAAGGACAGCATGTTATAGACTATTCCACCTCTTTCACACTGCCCTGTTCAATTATTCTTCGTTGTTCATCGATCTATAAAGGAAAAATGAATTTAAAATGTATCCATGTCCCTTGTATATATTTGGCCGATTTTTGGCTACTGCTATTCACAAAATATTTATTTATTTATTTATTTATGCTTTATTGACCCTTAACAAATAAGTGGTACAAAAGGCGGACTTAATGCTAAACAGCATTCTCTACCAGTCAACCTCAGGAATGTGCAGATAACAATGAAAGCGGTACAAGTGAGAGAAAGAGAAAATATTTAGTGTCGGACACACAATTTCTTACATTACGGGACACAACAACCGATCGGTATTACATTCAGCAACTATTGTGTCTGTAAGTGTACGATATTGTTCGACAACGGAAGCCAGTATCTATGTTTGAAAGCACCTACAGACCTACACAATACAGATAAAATTGAGTGCAAATTCTATAATTATAATACAAAATAGTAGTCAATAATTACATTTGCACCTATAGCGAATATACTCTATGGAGTAGAAGAGGATGCCATTACTATTTTGTTTCATTCAGTGTATTAAACGTGTAGCATTTAGTTGGTAAAAAATACTTCAAAATTAACAGCACATTTTTTCACCAACTTGCTTTCATAGCATTTCATATTAAAACATTGAGTTCGCCGAAAAATAACCTTAGAATACATCCCATATTCGAGTAAAATTCGACTTATTTTCAAATAAAAAAGTATAGTTTCATTGCAATGTCAATTTCAACATAGCACTGACAGTCAATTAAAATGTCATTTAATGTCTCAGTACGAGTTTCCTCCTGACCCTACTCCTAGTCGGATCCTGTCAGTTCTGTCCGGAAGACAAGCGGCGCTCCGAGTCCGTCAGTTTGTCCGGAAGGTCCGTCATCGACTTTCTGTACGTCTTCTTCTGGTCAACCTGTAATGTGGCCGTTGTTGGGCGGTTACTTGATGGTATACTTTAACAATTAAAAAAAACAATACTTTTATTTCTTTCAGGTTACATTTGTCTTTGGCTGAGCGTATTTACGCCAATGCCATGAATGGAGAAAAAAAAGGTTACATTACATTTAAAAAAAATTAAACAACTTCATTATCCTAAACAATTCTTCCTGATTTCGGTTTTTAAAAATACTACCAATCATTTTTTTTTTGTCATTTTGCTTTTTTTTTCAACTGAATTTTCGTATAAGTTTGGGCTTTGAGTCGCGAAAAATAAATATTAATTTGAATGAACTTCTGATTCTTGTATTAAATTATTCTTTTGGAGTCGCTGATGTCCATGGGCGACGTTAGCTTACCATAAGGTGGATCTTCAGCTCGTTTGCCGTCTACTTTCATAAACCAGAGACCAGTTGGCCACAGTGCGCACTAGATCAGCATATTGGAGTACGTTCTAGTGACGGTACAGCCATACAAGCCGAAAAGCCCATCTTACTATCATTGCTTTAATATCATCACTCTGCAGCTGTTAACACTCATATTATTTGTTGGTAAATATTATACGTATGGAATGGAGTATTCTGTGTTGTCGGACCAAAGATCCCGAGATCCTGGGTTGTACGACACAACTGGGCTTGTTCTGGCGGCCTAGGCACGCTACCCCTCCACCAATCCGCACTGGAGCAGCGTGGTGGAGTACGATCTAGGCCTCTAGAGAAGACACCAGTGGAGGAGCGTGGGGGCGCGTGGGCCAGCGTACCTCAGGCTCCCCGAGCAGCGTGTTAGCGAGGTAGGGTGCTCGCAGCACGGCGCGCCAGTACAGCTTCTCCAGCGGCCGGTTGACGCACCAGCCCGCGCACACCACGCCGCGACCACGCCAGTATGACACCTCGCTCCTGTCAATATCAAAATATTTTATTGTGGACTGTAGGTATACAAATGTGGTACAGTGTTGGTAGTTTTATAAATCGCTACGTCCTACCCATTAAGGGCGCACAATGTTAAAATAATTTATACTAAACGCAAAGACTCGTGGCAGGCGGAGTAATAAAACGTGCAAAACAGACGGCGCACATCATTTCCTCTCTCGCACTTGCAATTTTGGGATTTTATTATAGAAATGTATACCAAGCCCTATGAAAGATCGCTGCATTTTACTTAGGCGGAACGAAGACGTAACTAATTGATGCTTTCTTGTCGTTTGGCGATTATTAATATCAAATCATCTATTCTATCTATCTATCTCGCTCCACCGCACGCTACTGTCTCACATCACCGCTCTACTCACGGGCTGACGATGTCCTTGTGCAGTAGGACCGCACTGACGCCGCACCAGCGCGCCGCCGCCCGCCACAGCCGCGCGTGCAGCGCGTCCGCACAGCGCATCAGCACGCTCAACGCCCATCTGTCGCCGAATCTGAAACACGTGTGGTATAATGCGGCTGTACGATCCATTTTAGGGTCTAGAATACTGAACACAAACATATACCGCCAAAACAAGGTTTTATGTGGCGGCTGAAACCAACCTCCTTGCTTGATGATTAGGTTTAATAATATGATAGTTTGGTCAAATTAGCACAAAAAACAGAAAGGAGTGAATGCCTATTTTGACCGGACTATGAAGATTATACTATCAATATACCTATTATTATTGATATACAGGTATATCTTTCTGTAAAGTCTGCCTGGATGGTGATCGCTCGCCATCTAGCTTGAGTCAGCAGCCAAACCACTCATGGTATTCTGGCAGGGGAAGGGGGCAGCCTTTGGCATTTCTCATGTCCATGGGCGACAATGACAACGATTCTGCCGACATAATCTAACATTTTAACAAAAAAATAACCGACTTCAAATGAAGTACATTGTACTTTTGACATGGATGCCATTGTCAGATCTCGCTTAAATTTATGTGGGACTACACGTCAAGCACCAGCTTTCGATTAAAAAAAGAATCATCGAAATCGGTTGGCGCGATATTGAGTTATTCGTCCATTTATCGCGGAAATACTTAATGCAAATTTAAGACTTGTGTGATTTTAACATGGATGCCATGTCAGATCTCGTTCAAATTTATGTGGGACCACACGACAAGCACCAGCTTTCGATTAAAAAAAGAATCATCCAAATCGGTTCACCTAGTCCAAAGTTCTGAGGTAACAAACATAAAAAAAAATAGAGTCGAATTGAGAACCTCCTCCTTTTTTGAAGTCGGTTAATAAAACAGCTCTCTATCTCTTTCTCACTTGTCATATTAACCTGGGGTTGGTGGGTCCGTTCTCCGCGTCGTAGTTGGCGGCGCTGAAGCAGTACGGCCGGTAACTCATTGCGCCCACTATCTGCGGGTCCCGGTTGCGAATCTACAGACAGACAGCGTCATACAACAATAGTTACATACATACAACGCACATATCGCATCCTCGGTGGAAAAAAAGCATAAGTCGTCATACGTTGAATTTTAGTTATTAATATGATTGGAAAGAGGGACAAAAGCTGCATACGCTCAATTTTTTTCAAATTTTTATCGTTAATCTTGACGGTTTCGTGCAAGAAATCGTAATGTAAATTCCTTTGACTGCTTACTGACATTTCAACAGTTTTTTTGCTCTCCTGTAAAATTGCAATTTTCATCTTATGCCTTTTCTCCACTGAAGGTGCGATATGTCCGCACCGTACGTTCCGAACGCACTGCATTTGTATGAAATCCACAGACTGTGGGTTCAGCATCACTCATTGTTCTCAATATCACTGACTTTGACTGACGTTTGACATTGACTCATTGAAACAAAACAATATAACATGGATTTATAATTAGTCGCCTTCACCTAAACTAACCTTCGGACTACAGCTTACTATCGTCGGTTGATGTTTGTATTTATACTTTATATCAAAATTTAAATATAGCCTAGCCTAATTTTATTATACAGTATACAAGAAACCACTGATCCAGTATTGTACTACAGCAGAGGTGAAGTATGCTCCATCCCTCTTTACTCAAAGAAACCGGTGCTCAGTGGCTCATCAATGCTTTGTATCCATACAAAATACCAGCCAAATATACCAGCCAAAATAGCCAGTGGCGTGCCTAGGCCGTCAGAGCAAGCCCAGTTATGTCAACACAGTATGACAACACAGAACACTCTATTCCATACGTATAATATTTACCAACAAATAATATGAGTGTTAACAGCTGCAGAGTGATGATAGTAAAGCAATGACAGTAAGCTGGGCTTCTCGGCTTGTATAGCTGTACCGTCACTGCTTACAGCTAAGACATACCTTGTACAATACAAATGGATTGAAGCTGGTGACCACTGCATACTTGTAGAGGATCGGTTGCGTCGAGAACGCGTTTAGGAGGCCATTGACTACCTGGAGACCAAACATGTTTGATAGTTATAGAGATGTTGACACTAATTATAAATTAATATAAATTTATGTCTAAAATATTAGTGGTAACATTTAAAGGCCATTTAAAATATGATTCTTTTATTGAAATCAATCACAATAAATTAAATATCATTAATTTAAAATGTTAAAAATTGTACTCACTGTCACGTGACCTCAAACGCCATTTTGAGAATATGACGTCATTGGAACAATTTTATATGGAAATTCAACTAACAGTAGACAGATAGTATTGAATATAGTTTAGTGACGTCACGTGACGTTTTTGGTGAGAAATTTGATAATGATTTTTATTTATCAATTTTTGTTTTTAAATTGAAGATTATTTATTATTTTTATAATATAATTTTCGTGAATATTGAGGTTTTGTCTATAAAATAAAATTGAATCCTAAAATTAGTCAACATCCCTATTATAGATCTCGAAAAAGTTAAGCAACAGTGGACGCGGTGGGTACTTGGAGGAGTGACCGCTAGTGACAAAAATTGCTTGAGCATTGAGCACTTCCGTGCTTCGGAGGGCACGTAAAGCTGTCGACCCTGTTTGTTACAGTTAGATCACAATTTTTAAGCCAGTTAAGCGATTAGATGCTTTTGCCTTAACAAGATTCCCCCTCCACCAATCCGCACTGGAGCAGCGTGGTGGAGTATGCTCTAGGCCTCCTCAAGAGGAGACCCGTGCTCAGTAGTAGGCCATGAATACTTGAATAGGTTTAAGCCATTACATATTATTTACATTACTAACCAAGTTAAATCATACCTTACGTTAGTAGCATTTAAAATTGATAATAACACAAACAATCTGTAATATTAATATTTATAGAATATATTAGACTCCCTGCATATCTAGCCCTTTAGCTGAGTGCACATGAAAATGCCGAATATTTTTATGATTGATTTGTTTATAATATTGTTACCTCTGGATCCTCTCCTTTGACATCAATGATCATTTTAACATTATTCGCCAAGAGGTAGTCCACAGCATCTTCTAGAAGACACAAGCGTGTTTCTTTGAACTGTTGCCTGAAATTGTAAAAAATAAACATAGTTAATATTAAAAAAAATATTAAATTAAACATAGTTAACTGTATTGTCCGGTCAAGATAGACATGCAAGGTTACATAAATTCCGGGACAACTGAAAATTTGTGAATGAATGAATGAATGAATGAATGAATGAATGAATGAATGAATTTATTTGCTCAAGTATGCGTACATATAAGGTCACAAATAATACATTAAAATCCAGCACACTTTGCCGGTGGAACCGGCGTACAAATGTCAGAATAAATTATAAAAAAATAAAAAATATCCAAATTTAACTAAAACCTACAATAGTCTTGTATGAATGTTTTGCATTTCTTAGCCAAACGGTAAGTTTTATCAAAACAGTATGTAAGCAGAAATTGTATAATAGTTCATGCAATTATCTAAAAAAATTGTTTTCCACTTTTCTATGATTCACCATTATTGGGAAAGCGTAAAAAAACCTATATTTGCGAAATTAGACCTTGAATTATTTTTTTTGCAAATAGCGGATCAATGGGGACTTTTCACATTTCATTTATAATGGTGTCCCGAACATTGATAGAAATTTTCAGCCGTCTCAAAATTTATGTAACCTTTCTTATTTTTTACTTAATTTGACCGAGCTATGTAAATGTATTTCACAATAACAGCCTCCAAGGGCTATTTACAATAATCTGTTAATCCATAATCTCTAGATAAGTTAGGTGGTATTAAACACTAACGTTATAACTTTTTAACAGTTGCTAAGCAACTGATCTGTGGATTAGACATAGATAGAATATTAAAAATGACCACAAACCAAAATCCAAAATTGAAAAGAGAATGACGAAATATTTCTTTCATACCTATTAGGATGTGTAGCACCGACGTCAATATGTTTAATGCTGTCCCAGTCCATGACGTGGACATCAGTTATGTTGGTGCCGGTCAGCCGCTCCAGCCCCTGGTCGTGCAACAGGACAAGGCGCCCATCCCTGGACGTTCTTACATCCAACTCTACAAAGTTGCAATCTCTCTCAACACACTGAAATATACAGAAAACAAACAACTTTGACTATGTATTACTCTGGGGCTTATCTATCTGTTCTGATAACATAATATTGTAACATAATATTATATGTGTATATTGATTTATATCTAAGGAAGCACTTTAGTATCCCAAATTACGCCAATTTCAATGATTTGCGAGGTTTCTATTTTTCTTGTAAATAAAATCAGACAACCACAGCCTAACCTATCCTTTTTTCGATTTGAGTTCAGAAGTTTTTTCATGGGGGGAGACTTCACCCTCCAAGCCCACTTTGGCGAGGGACCTACAGCCCTCCTGCCCCCCGCCATAGTGACCTGTTATATTGGAATCAGAATAATTTGACTTTAATATAGTTATAAAATTATATTAACTAGTATAAACAATGACAAAGAGGATGATGAAGTCGATGGATGATGAGATTGAGGTATTTGACAAAAGTCATGGCCGATTTAACACAAAAGACAGTAACTGAAATTCATGTAAATTGAACCTAATTTGACCGATAATCCATTGACATGCCATTCATTTGTAGCATCTTAACATTCTTTCCGTCTAAATGTAAGGAATTAATAAGGAAATTTTCGACTTTTTGAAAATTCATATCTCGTATACTTCAATTTGCATGAGGTGAAACTGATGATCGACATTTATTAATATAATCTACCGAAAAAAAAATTTGAACCATATTTTCGACATTTGCGATACTAAAGCTGAGCCATATCTAATCCTATAAATTATTCTCATAAGAAAAAAACATCATTGACCTATATAATTCGAATTTTTAAAATACACATATTTACCAAAAATTGCATAACACTTTTTTATATCTGACCAACGCGCTTAAACGGTAAACCTCCAAGATTAAATTAAAACTACAAACTTACAACGTTTACAAGTGTTTGATTATCAAGAGGTTTGTTAAATGGTATGACTCACGTATTTAAACGCTTCTAAAGTGTTCTCTGGTGCGTCCAACCCAGCCCCTCTGTGCGCGATGCATTTTACGACTTTCTCGGGGTGTAGCTCACTTTCCTTAGTCCCGGGCTCCGGCCCGAATATATTGTACACATTCTCAGGGTCTGGCTTCCTCAGCTTCGTCATATAATACGCTGCGACGCCAAAAACACCGACATCGAGACCGAACGGCAATACTGCGTGTAAATACGACATAAAGTAAAATATAAATGAAACTATGTAGTAAAACGCACTAAATAGTAAACTTATGATCGTCGTGAACATATTTTCGATCGTTCGTTTGCTGTTTATGTCAGACTATGTTAAATTTAAGAATTTCGTTTCGGATCGAAAATAAATACATTTGCGAAGAAGTCGACAAATGTATTTGACGTTTGACATGACAGCTACTAAAATGTTATATGTTGACATATTGACACTTTGAATTTGATTGACTTTAATTTACGGAATTTACCGCCAAATCTTCAGCAAACGTTTTGATAACGCTAATTACCACGAATATAACTTATATTATTACCGTAAATTAATAAAAATCTGATAGGTATAACAAAATACTCTTACCTCTTTTAAACATGTTTTATTGTGAAGTATAATTATGAAGTTTCTGCCACTAATATAATATAATATTATCACATTACATTTGTCTAAACTATGCTAAATTTGTTATTGTGAAAGCCTTAAGAAGTCATGTAATGTACATGTACCTACTAACACTACACTTTTAACCACACAACAATACATAATATTATTTGCGTTTAGTTATTTCACATAACGCTATCGATTATAATAATTATTATGTATTTTTTGTGGTCTCGATGACCAATTTAGTGGATGGAACTAGAGTCGGAGAGTATAATATTACTGTTCAGAAGGTTGCAAGTAGAAAGCTTAGGTATATATTTGATGTCCATAAGATAACGCCCGGTCCCACATTACCGCGCAGTCCGTGCAACATTAAATGTCAAGCTTGCGACCGGGAATTCACGAGCAAACTAGCTTATACTAACCATGTTTTTATTTACAAAATTACAGGGTATTTATACAGATTTAGAGATAAGGGAACATACCAAAACCACGTAACCCATTTTTTCCAACTTATTACCCCCCTCCCCCCCTTCGTGACCATCCGTAGTATATGAGAAGACCCCCCCCCCCTCCCCCTAGTTTTCACGTGGTAATTGATAAATACGGTTTTCAATACTTTTTTGCAAAAACAGAGTTAAAAAATAATAATTTTGCTTATATTCGACGACTTTGTGGCGCAATGGTTGCTAAAATATTGACTACGTGACAAAAACCTAAACCCCCCCCCCTCCCCTCTGTGACCAATCGTGGTGTTTTGAAGACCCCCCTCCCCCCCCCCCTAAATGAGGCACGTGGTTTTGGTATGTTCCCTACATATTTAAATTGATAGCTGTACGATATGATACGAGCAATATATTCCTAAAATATTGAATTACACTATTATTATATAGACGCACTGAAAAACACAATAAAGAAAGTAACAGTTCTTTTAAAACGTTTTTTTCAGCGTTAAGTTTTCATTGTATAAATTAGCTGGAAATTTCGTTGAACGTGCAAAAATTAATAACAATTTTGAATCTTTTTCATTATAAATTCAACTATAATTCGTATAATAAAAAGAAATGTCTCAACCACGGTCAAAGCACTGGCACCAACGAATAACGCCGTCGTACCGCCAAGGGAAGCTTATGGAAACAAAAAAAAAACATTTAATATTACACATTCTACCTGCCTCTGAGTCTAGAATCTAGACCGTCGATTTTAAAGCTTTATAAGTCGCACATAATAAAAGCAACAGCAAATAATGAAAGCGGTCTCTCGCTAACAGCAATGTCAGAAGCTCAAACTTTTTCATACAATTTACCACCAATGCTTTCTTTAAATATAATTAAAAATAATAATTATTTATGTGTTAATAGTGCAGGGTGAACGGGGATGACGCGCTCCCAATTCTCAAAAGCGTTTTATAAAGCAAAGTGTAAGGTCATTGTAAACTAAAATTACACAAAACATGCACCATGTTTTTTTTATTTAATTGCATTATTAATTAAATTATTGAACGCTATTTCTGAAAACGAACCGAACAGATCCTCTAGGCTGAATATTACGTCTCTATGCAGTCGGAACGTTGGGGGCATCAGCTTAAACTGCACGATGGACGAACCTTCTCCGATCAGCGTCTCGTTCATGTTGGACATTGAAATAACCAAAGAGAAACATGAAAAGATCCCTCTATTTCTATAACATCTCATCTTGCACATAGGAATTAGAAAAATTGGCACGTCATTTTAATGTAGTAAAAGAGCATGATGGTATTCTCTAATTTTCTGATGTATGTTTGCTAAGGACTCCAATAGGTCCAGCCGTGGACCAATTTTGATAAACCGTTTGGGCAATCTTTACATTAGCCCAGAGAGTGAATAGTGATTCAGTAACGTTTATCTCTTGGTTTTATTAGTGCTACCCTCGTAAAGTCGCGGCGAGGCTTTAAAAGCTTTCAACATTTATAACCAAGTTCAGTGCAGCTCTATTTGATGTTGGATACAAATACTTCGCTACTTCTGATAAAATTCCTCTCATTTGTTTATGTACGACAACCTTAAGAAGAAAGCTGCCATCTACATTCCTATTTTATAACTAGATTAATTTAAGGCTTGTTGATGTTTGATGTATCTTTTAATTAATTTTTAATTTGAGTTTTTAGAAGTTTCAGTCTATATCTGTGTTCAGATTAATAGTTTCGTGTCATCGTTTGATTATATAATACAAAACATACATTAGACCCATTAATAAGTTACCCAAAGAGGAATCCATTGTGTAAACAATCTAGCATTGTAAACCACAAAGATTACCAAATATAATAAAACACGAAAAACGTCCAACAAAATGACAGGTGGGTAGCATTCATAGAGGATAAAGTAGAATTGAAGAATTAAGAACTGACACCGCGAACACGATATATGTCCCAATGAATTGGCGCCAATGGGCTTCAATTTTCAATACATTCTATCAATTTTGAAAGGAGAACGGGGGTTCAATTTTGAAAATAGAACCTCCCGGCGGGACATACATTTTGTTCCAGATGCCTGTTCTATGGCAACACAGTATGGCAATATACATACTTCAATGGTGGGTAGGTATAAATTTACTTCAATGTTTAAAATTAAAAGTAATCAGGTACTCGACAGTACGTAACTAAAAATAATAGAGTATCTAAGATTTACAAAATACCTGTAAATGTACGGAAATATACTTCTATATGACTATTAGGTACCTACCTACCTATTTACAAAGGTTTCATTTACTTACCAAGCAATGTTCTTTTTGGTATGTGAATAATAGTTGATTTCGGTACACTGAGGAAGACAGGGGCATTTCGCAAGGTTCTTGGGCATGTTGATAAGTATTTCGACATTTCGACCGATACACGCCATACCGTGCGCGTCGCATACGTCGCCATCTTTAAAAAACAATACACAAATGGAGGATCTCGAAAATTATTTACAACTAAATCACAATCTTAATTCTATGTTCCTTTAAAAAAAACTCAGTTATTCAATAATATCTGCGAATAAAGAAATATTTTATTTTATTTTTGGCAATAATTTTCACTCACAATTTGACATAACTTATTTTTTTACAAGGGTTGGTTTGTCAGTGAGTTATGTATGTAATCAGCTGTCGATGTTTTGTCCTCAGTCATGGACCTAGAAGACAAAGACGCAAGATATATTTTATTCGAGATCCACATACCTCCTTTGACGATAAAATATGGCCGACACCCACAAAACATGGCTGCCATTCGACTGCGACAGTTCATTTGGCATAAACCGAAGCTGTAGGCCTGCAAGAATAATAATAAAAATATAAATGTGGCACTCGGAACTGCCGCGGTAAAACTATTGCGTATCTAGCATTTTTTTATCAACTTATGCAATTATAATTATTTATTTATTATTTTTTATTTATGCAGTAATGAGCGTGGTGACCGCTAAGAAAACATTTTTTTTTGTTTTATTGAATAAATGAGAAGTTAATATCCTTTTAAATTATTCTTATTATCTTACAATACATGTAGGTAGGTTATTCAGGAATTTTATTTCATACACGTTATTAGTTAATTCAGTATTAGGTAGTATCATTCAATATCAGTTAAAACATTTATCATTACATACACGTTAAGCGAACACTCGGCCGAGCTATATGGTAGGCGGAGTGGGGGGGGGGGGGTGTTAGGTTTTATTTTCGTTACGGAATTTCTTAATTCGGTCGCCGCGCTCAAACACCCGCGATAAAAGCTATGCAATAGCTTAAAAACATAAAAATACTTAGGATGTAAAAATAAAAAAGGATAAATGAAATAACTTCCTAAATATTTACGTCAAATTATAAAATAGGTACATATTAATAAATTAGGGTCGCGTCGAACGGATGGTTATACTTTTAAAATACCACCATTGTACTATGGTCATTTAAAGCAAATAAACGATTATGATTATGATTATGGCCAGTTGGCAGTTACCCGGATAGAGGATCTGATCCACTCGTCAGGGTACCGGCAGCGGCGCTGCTCCGGCCGCAGCGACTTCACCCGCGACGCCGCCTGGATCTCTACGGCCTGGTGCATTCCATCATCAATTTCAATACTAAGCATCAGCTTCTAAGATCCTAAGTTCTTTTTTCGAATGAACAGTTGCTATTAATCGTAGTGGCCTTAACAGGCTCACGTGGACAAAAGAACATCGGACGCGGTCGGTAGTTGGATGGGTGACCGCTAGTGGCAAGAATTTCTTGAGCGCTTCCGTGCTTCGGAGGGCACTTAAAGCCGTCGGTCTTGATTGATATAGTAAGCAATCATTAAGCCATGTCACAGGCCTTCAAGTTCCATGAAAACTTCTAACAGATGGGTTGGCAGCAGTGCCGGATTTATATTTTTTATGAGTGTAGGCCAATTTATTTCCGCCGCCCCATGTACCTTTCTCAAATAATAATTATCCATTCATAGTAAGGAAGGCACTGAATTAGTCACTAAGAAAGTGCATAAAAAAACAAGAATTACAATTTTTGCGACACTTTTTAATAGCATAATCATCTGTAATATATCATCTTCTGAAATCTGCCGCCCCTGGGACGCTGCCGCCCCTAGGCCGCGGCCTATACGGCCTATTGACAAATCCAGGACTGGTTGGCAGTAGCAGAGGATTAGTGAATCCTTCAACAATCTGCACTGGAACTACGTGGTAGTTAGAGCAGAGACCAGTGCTCAATAGTAGGCCGTTAAAGGGTTGAAGCCAAAATCCTTATAGCAAGATGGCCAACATAATAGTGCTCCAAGTAGTTGCACGTTGCTAAGAGGTAAAAATTCTATAAAACTTAAAATCAGTATCCAATTCATAATTAATATTTTTAAGGTAGAGCCAAGGTAGAGCACAGAAAACATAAAAGTACAATTAACTATGTTGGTCCTACTTATTATCATAGTAAGTTAATCTTAACAAAACCCGGCAAACTATGTAAAAATATATAAATTGCACCTTGAAGTTGATGATCAGTTCTTCGCCCTGCATGACCTCGCCTGTAGGATTCGATATGGCGGTCGCGATGTCCAATGGGGAGTGGACGAAATACTACAACACAGTACAATATTCCAGATAATTTAAGTAATAAGCGAGTTCTCTTCTAACTTTCGTACTTATAGCCAGTAGCCACTCAAACTAAACTCAAACTGCGGATCAGAGGGATCCACTCTTATTGAGGTCAGGAAACAAGAGGTGGTTCTGGTAGCGTCGATCAATGATCATCTTTAAATGATTGTTTAAGAAAAAGCCAACCTCCTCCTAATCGTGTTGCGTCTGAGTGAGGGACAAAGCCAAAGATATTATATATTAAGAAGAGGCAGATATGTCATAAGCGCGCGCGTTGTGTGACTCAAAAAGTTCCCAATTGGGAACTCTTGTGATTAGTCTGCGTCGAGCGCAATCACTAGCGTGGCTCATCGTTAGGTTCATTCATACGTCCTTACGAAAATAAATCAAAATGCCATCGTGTGTGTTTCGAAAGTGCACCAATTATGACTCCAAGGTCAACAAAACACAAGGAATCTCATACCACATTTGAGTACGCTAAGATACTTAGATTATTTAGTCTATTTCAATTATTTTTCGAAACAATCTAATAACTCATGCAAAGACGCCATATTCAGATGAAGAAAGAGATAGCGATCTAGTTTTGACGCGAGAACGATAAAGATCGTAGCCTATATAGATTGACGCGAGCGACAAACACTAGCTGTCTTTTTCACTATTATGGTTTTAGTAATGCCATCCTTTTTTTTACATAATTTGCCAATGTATTAGTGATTGGTGTAGGGAAACAAAAGATAAACGTGTGTGTGTTGTAGCTTTTTTCGGAACAGATTTTTCGGTTGATTTGTAAGGGCATAACGTATCTATATGTAGTTAAACATCATTGGACAAAGCTATGTCCCGTGCCATGTATGGCGCCAAGTCCTTTTTTATCAATGTCTAATGTTTGAGGTCAGTACCGCCCAGTTCAATCCTGATGATTTTGTCTTAATGACAAGATTTTCACTCGCCTAGCTTAGATACAACTAATGTCCGCTTTATATTGACCGTGAAATGTTCTCAAAAGTTCTTTGTTTTAAGTATTGAAAATTGTTGTCCATGTTCGGTGAGCGGTGATCAAATAAAAAATAATGATTTTTTTATCCGGTCGTGTTCTCGACAGTCGCAATACTCGCAATGTACGCAAGATTGCCATTTCATTTAGTTATCTAACTATAGATCTATTTGTTGAAGACCAATAACGACTACATATTCTGAACCTTCAATACTTATTCAGAGTAATATAACGCATAGAAGAAACATTATATTAGTTATCACTTTATTTGGTAAAGGAAACTATCACACAAAATCTGCATATGGGTGAATTTCCCAAGTACATTTTTGAGACGGCGAGGTTGAAAATTAATGTGTGGAGGTAAACTACAATTATGCATAATTTTATATAGGTAGTTTAAGTAGTGATCTACATGATAGTGAAGTATTCAGAGGTATTTAATACATAGATTCTTAATAAAAAAATATCTAAGACCTAATATCTAATTCCGGTGTACTGTCCAAACTGCGTTTATTTACATATTTTATTAATTTAATTTTTTTTGGTAAATAAATTTCATTGAAAGGGAATGTTTTTTAGAAATACATTAAATAACACAACTAATATATATTTATGGAGTAATTTAAGATTAAACAACAGTTCTTAAAACATCTTTTAAAAATGTCCTACAAAAAAAAGCTATACCGGTGGCGCATTTTGTATACTTCATTACTTGTTACTTCACGATTTGGAAGACACCTTACTGGCTCTACCCGCACCGTTCAGTTGTGCTCTTGCAAACTGCGTGTTAGGATGACCGACTGGCTGCGTAATTTTCCTGCCAAACACGTAAGTACTAACTGCGGTGGCGCAGGAATACAAAATCATCCAATTCCGATGTCATGTATATTAATAAAAGTACAAAGCAGATTATCTAGAAATTTTATGGAGGGTTCCATTAACGGTTTTCAGCTATAATTGTGAAATAAAAGTTAACCTGTCACTAAAAGTTTTCTTTAAAATTCAAGTTTTGTCTCTGATTCTAAGTCCGGTGGCGCAATCTCGGTGGCTCCGGTGGTAAATCAAAGCGTATAGGGAAGTATAGGCCACAGAAATACAAGCGTGTCTCCATCTAACCATCAGCCCTTGGAGGTCCACTGCAGGACATAGGCTTCCCCTAACTTGCAACACTCTGACCGGTCCTGAGCCTTCTGAATCCAGCGGATGCCCGCTGTCTTCTTCAGGTCGTCAGTCCACCTGGTCGGGGGGCGTCCTATGCTCCTTTTTCCGAGACGTGGGCGCCATTCGAGGACCTTTCTTACCCAACGGTTATCGGTCCTTTGCACTATGTGGCCCGCCCATTACCACTTCAGCCGGCTAATTCTTCGAGCTGTGTCGGTTACCCTTGTTCATCTACGGATCTCCTCATTTCTGATGCGATCACGTAGAGAAATACCAAGCATAGCCTTCTCCATAGCCCGCTGCTCTTCTCTGAGGTTGTGGATTAGGCCAATAGTAAAGCACCACGTCTCGGATTCGTATGTCATCACTGGCAACACAAACTGCTCGAACACCTTAAACTTCAGGCACTGAGGTAGTGTATTGGACGACAATATATGACGGAGTTTCCCGAACGCGGCTCATCCGAGTTGGATTGTACAAGTGACTTCTTTCTCGAAGTTGGACTTACCCATCTGGATCACTTGTCCCAGGTAATTGTATTCGTCTAGAACTTCGAGAGCAGCGCCGTCAACAACAACCGATGCGGGTGTGACATGGACATTCGACATGATTTTCGTCTTGTCCATGTTCATCTTAAGACCCACCCGTTGTGAGGCGCTGTTCAAGTCCCCGAGCATTGTACCAAGTTCTTCCAGGGAACCCGCCAGGATGACTATATCATCGGCATATCGCAGGTGTGTGATGTATTCGCCATTGATGTTAATGCCATGTTGTTTCCACTCCATCAGCTTGAACACGTCTCCCAACACAGCGGTGAACAGTTTTGGGGATATGACATCCTTGTCTGACACTTCTCTGCAGTTTGATGGGGTTCGTTGCTGTGTCGTGTACTCTGACGGACATGATGGCGGATGAGTACAAACACTTCAACACCTCGATATACCGGTAGTTGATCCGCCACCGCTGGAGAGAATCTAGTACCACCCAGATCTCGATAGAATCCAAGGCCTTCTCATAGTCCACATAGGCTATACATAACGGCAAATTATACTCCTCGGTCTTTTGTATAATCTGCCGCAATGTGTGTATATGGACTATGGTGCTGTAGCCTTTTCGGAATCCTGCTTGTTAGGGAGGCTGGAAGTCGTCTAGCCTGCGTGCAATGCGATTTGTGAGGGCCCTCGAAAACAGCTTATAAACGTGACTCAGAAGTGCAATGGGCCTTTCTAATCACCGTTAAAAGGAGTCCGTTCATCTAGACTCCTATTGTTCAAAATGTACATATTTTTAAAGTATTAAATGATCCTGCCTTTATGATTTCTCATTGGCATAAATCAATTTCGGTGGATCAAATTCTAATTCCAGTGGTCCTAATCTCGGTGGCATTTGATAGTGTAATTTGATAATATCTCCGGAACAAATAATATTTTTTTCAATCTCTACTATATGAGTAATTATTACTACTATTTACATATTATTTATGCCAAATAAAGTGTATTAGAAACAGCAAGTTTAAATTTAATCAATTTCGGTGGCTTGGATTTTAATTCCGGTGGTCCTTTAATAATTTCGGTGGCATTTGATAATTTCAAATGGAAATATCTCATGAACTAATAATTTTTTTTCGATCTCTAGTATATGATTAATTAGTACTACTCTTTGTCTATTATTTAGGCCAAAAAATTTTATCAAAAACAGCTAATTTAAATTCGCCACTGTAATTAGGCAAAATTCGTGTTTGTTGAAATTCACCCATATAGGAAGCCATCTGAAAGAAAGCTGTGCCAGTCTGCATTTGCTCATCGCAATATTCGCAATTGCGTCAAATAGCGACATGTTTTGCAAAACTTATTTTTACCCTGACACCTCCGTCCAAAGACTCGATCCTGACAAAACACTCAGGACTGTTGTAGTGGCACGCTAGGAGACGCGGCTTCTTCCACTCCTCCCTTGGTATCAGCTGGAACTCTGCGTACTCCGAGTTGAACGTCTGACAGAGGCCCTCTTCAGTCATCACTGGATACCATTTGACCTGAAAAAATACTGGCAGATATTAAGAAACTGACTTATTGTTTGTAATTTTCGAGATTTAAAAATAACCTAATAATAGATGAGCTTCCATAAGGTCACTCTCATGCGGCGTGCCCTTGCTATCTTTCGACTTCTTAACATTAACTTTGACTCAAATGTAGCAGGGGTGTAAAGCAAAAAGCGCTCATCACGTTTGGACGCTCACTGATACTTTCATAACTGCTTACGTAAACTAGATTAGTACTAAACTATTAACGTGAGATCCCCTTACCTCTAAATTAGCATCCGAAAGAGTTACGTTCACGGGGGAGTTAGGATGCACATCTAAAGCCAGCTGTAGCAGATCGATATCTTTGACAGTGTCGTCGCTCTGATACTTCCAGAAGGTCTGCAGGTTAGTCCTGAAAGACACGTCAGCGACTAACTCTACAAACTCTTGGTAATAGTTGTACTTCTCTTGATCTTCTTCTGATGTGATGTTCCAGAGCCTGAAATTTGGTTGAAAATCGTAATCACATACCCACATACCGCTCTTGATTAAGTTAATTGAAGACCTCTACATCACTGACCTGTGGATGACCTCCTTCGTCTTCTCCTTGTGCACTCTCTGATAGAAGCAGGCAGTGACTGCCGGGAACGTTGTCCACCAGCCCCTATAGTCTCTCTGGAGGGAGACGACGACCGGCTCCGAGTTGTACCGCGACAGCTGACTGAGTGCACAGTACACAGCACCGGCAAATGCTCCCATGGTCAAGATGAACCAGATAAGCCTATTAATAGGGAATTCGGAAGGTTTGAAGCGGCACCCGGAGAAATAGAAACAATAAGTGTGAGAAGGTTAAAGCAAAAGTTAGGGAAAATAATCTTATACTAATAATCATTATCGTAGTCACTCTCATTATCATCAATTCATCGCTAACATCACCCATTGCCGGACCGATTGGTAGCACATTTCAATACATAGGTAGTTACATTAGAGGTCAGTGTTTGTTATAATTCCTTCATTCACTGGCAACCAACTAAAGAACAAAATTCTAAATATGAATGCTTTGAATTTTTTAATTTCTTGATAGCTTATCTGTCACCCGTTGTGTTTAAAAATTTCGCGTTGTTTTAATTTATTTTTGTAATGACTTTTTAAATTTCTAGTGGATGAAGTAGTAAAACTAACCTTTCCAGGAAGTGCAGGTTTTCGGCGACGGTATGCTTGAGGCCATGTAGCGTTGTCTCCTTGCAGAACCTGGAGTAGAGACCCCAGAGGAATGCCATGGAGACTCTTACGGAATCCATCATTGAATTTATAAAAGTGCGGCAGTTGAACATTGCGGTATGTATTTTTAACTATAAGACAAATATTTATCAGAATGACTATTGATACGTAAAACGGATGAATAAAAAATTTTTGTCGTCTAACCATTGGAAATTTATAATTTTTTTATACAAACAATATCATTGCCTACAAGAAACAAGGTGAAGTAAGTAGATTATGTTTGTAATTGTTTTAATTTTGTCAGTCAATACAAGGACCTAATGTCCCGTCCACACGTATTAAGTAGATAAGTAGTTAACTAAAATTTAAGTAAATTTTAAGTGAATTAATACGTGTGAACGGACATTTTAGTAGATAAGTAGATAAGTAATTTAGTACACAAGTAAACAAATAATTTAGAAATTTTTCTATTTTTCTGTTAAGTAGGTGGGCGGGGCTTATCACTTAACACGTTTGGACGGGCACTTTTTACTTAAAATTTACTAAAATGGTTAAGTAATTAAGTAGGTCACGACGAAGTCGTAAACTTCTTTGCGTTGTTGATCAATAGTTTTTAGTAAACCAAAGGACATGCAAGATTTATTTTAATTTAAGATATTTTATGAATATTTTAATTTATTTTTATTATTTTAATATTTAATTCTTAAAATGTATTATAATTTCTACCAATACTCATACTGCATACATTGTGCCTTATTTTATTCCTATATGGTATCTATCCCTTTTTCATTTTAATTTTTACCCACGGAGGACGTATATGCATTACGGGTTAGAGGTTGTTTGTTTGTTAGTTTGTATGTATGTATATTACCGTTTTTATGAAAACTACTGGGCCTATTTCATTGCAGTTTTTTGCATTCAAAAGGTATCACTAAAGAGCGGGCTTATAATTATATGTTTTATGGCGGTAGGCCACCAGAGGGCGCTGCAGTAGCCTGATGCGGGGGTTTTTCAAAATTTTTATTTTTATGCTCTGCTGTCTGTACCTACACGCTGCTAACTATTCCAATTTTTAACCGGTACTTCAAAAAAGTGGAGGTTCTCAATTCGACTGTATTTTTTTTTTATGTTTGTTACCTCAGAACTTTGGACTGGGTGAACCGATTTTGATGATTTTTGTTTTAATCGAAAGCTGGTGCTTTTCGTGTGGTCCCACATAATTTGATCGAGATCTGACTATGGCATCCATGTCAAAAGCATATGTCTTAAATTTGCATTAAGTATGTGCGTGATAAATGGACGAATAACTCAATATCCAACCGATTTCGACGATTCTTTTTTTATTGGATGTACTTCATTTGAAGTCGGTTATTTTTTTGTTAAAATTAAATACAGCCGTATTGGGGCGGCTTAGAATACTAACCCGAATCCCACGCCGGAAGGGTGTCGTAAAAGGCGACTAAATCCGGCCCGCTGGTGGTATGGCCCTCGGAGGGATTATATTAGTAGTATTGATTTTAATTGTTAATTAATACCATTATTACTATTATTATTTCTCCAGGGGTTCACCTGGATAGCTACCACCCTCTAGCATGAGTCAGCCGCCAAACGACTCGTGTTCCGGCTGGGGGCTTGAGAGCCAGTTCTTTCTTCCTTTCTTTTTCTTCTTTCTTTCTTGGCCGGCAACGCATCGGTGATGCCTTTGGTGTTGCTGATGTTCATGGGCGGCGATAGCCACTTCGAGATCGATTCGAAACGAGATCGTCAGCTCGTTTGCCGGCTATTTCCATAAAAAAAATTAGATTATTTGTAATACGCTTATACATACACACCCTCGCGGTAGGTTTTTACCTGTGTTGCGGGTGGCATAGATGACACATAATTATAACACATCCCAATAACACCCATGACCCGAGTACAAATATTTAACTGTCTCATAAATATCTGCCCCGGCCGGGAATCGAACCCGAGAATCTAATCACTTCGCAGGCAGGGTCGCTCTCACTACCAACTAGGGTACATGTAATTTCTACTTAGAAAAGCAAGTATAATTATCCAAATTCCGAATAAAACAATCAGGACGCATTTTTATTAGTACAACATTAATTTTATGAAAGTTACACGTCTTATTTTGACGTCTATTTACAAAAAAAAATATCCTTTCTCCAAATTTATTAAGTACGTCGTATATATGCACACCAATATGTGGCACTTTCATTGGTCCAATTGACAATGCTACCACAAAGTACATATGTATTTTATTTTTAACTTATTAACTTCATTCAATGTTTCACTAATAACAAATTTCAGTATGGAATTCATGAGTTCTTTTCGGTCTTCCATCTTTATTTTTGAATGCACTTATCTACTTAACAGCTTTACTAAATTGTTACGTGTGGACACGCACTTAAAATTATTCACTTAAAATTTAGTTAAAATTTACTTATCTACTTATCTACTTAATACGTGTGGACGCAACATAAGGGTCTTGCTAAAACAACGGCTTAAAATAATATCTCTGATTAGGTAATTTGTTTGCATTAAAATATATTTAACAAAGTATGTTCCGTTGTAGAAATAAGGATCTTTATAAAGAAAAATATAAGAAAAGTTGTAAATGAAAGATAATCAAATTACGTACCAGTACTGCCAACTAAACAGCCCTACTAAGAAGCCCTACATTGAACTATAATAATATCAAAAGCGTAGTACCAAGTACATTATACTTAAATGCCCTATAGTTAACAAAATGAAAGCTTTGTGAATCTTTTTATTGAAACTTTTGTAACGATTTTTACAATAGAGGGATGTAGAGGTCGTACACGATGTACTTTATGTAAAAAAATAATTACTTTTGTATTAACAGTTAAAATAAGCAAAAACGGAATAACAAATTTTGTAGACATTTTGCGACGACAAGTTTTTGCGGTTCAACATTTACGTCCCAACTCAGAGTCACTAACGGTTACTTAAATCGCTCCTTGGTACAGAATTTGTATGGTGATTCTTTACTAAGGAGCGATTAAAGTAACCGTTAGTGACTCGGAGTTGGAGCGTTAGTGGATTTCTAATTTTTAGGAGCTATTAAAAAACCACACATTAAAATCTGCTCTGAAGAATGATATTGTCCAACACGTCCCTGCCATTACCATTACCAACAACAATTATGGATCGAGGAGTTTCTTTCCCCTGTTCTTCACGTTGATAAGGTTCCTTTTCGCAACCATACCAAGAGAAAAAATTATTGATTTCATAATTCATAAGGTGCACCTATTACCTATCTTATAAATACCAAACGATTTTGAGAAACTAATGGCTGGCTTCAACCCATTAATGGCCCACTACTGGGCACGGGTCTCTCCTCTTGAGGAGGCCTAGAGCATACTCCACCACGCTGCAGCGCTGCTCCAGTGCGGATTGGTGGAGGGGTTAGTGGCCAACCCGAGTGTCGGGAGTTTTCAAACCGCCCGAGGGCCTCCGACATGGCTTAACGACTGTTATCATATGATAACAATCGGGACCGACGGCTTTATGTGCCCTCCGAAGCACGGAAACGCTCAAAAATTCTTTGCCACTAGCGGTCACCCATCCAACTACCGACCGCGCCCGCTGTTGCTTAACTTTGTCGATCACTTAGGATCGACGCGAGCCGCAGGGCTATGAGCGCTTCGAAACTAATACCTTCATGAAATATTACGATACCTAAAACATTTAGAACTACCCAAGATTTAAAAAAAATATTGTCATGTCTCAAATATTTTTTTTGCATAAGCAGCAATGAAATTAAATACCAAATTACTTAAACATGAGTAAACATAATAATTAATATCGAATCATAAAGTATTTTTCGGATAATAAAATGGTTAACCGAACTTCCCTTCGTCCTGTAATCTCTTGTCGATCAATAGTTAAATAATCATCGTCTATTTGACAAACAGCGTTTCTCAAACTGTGAAGCGAGACACTATCAACATCCTAGATCCCAATCGCAGAATTAAATAACATTAGGTGACCGGAGAATTTTATTTTCATTATAAGTAGTGGTCGCCTAGTAGCCAAAATCCATTCATTTATTTTCAACTGAAAATTATTTTTTGAAAGTGATACATTATTGATAGATTAATCATCAATAAATATAATCATCAATAATAATAATATCAATCAATCATTAATGATTGTATTATTCAGTGTAGATAATTTCTACGTGTCTGCAGTGTGTTTAATAAAACAAAATTCAAATATCTGATTTCCCGATAAAGCAACTGAGAAGTAACCAACTTGACATATTTGAAATTAAAACCGGGCAAGCGCGTGTCGGGCCACTCGCAATATAGGGTTCCGAAGTAGTAAGTTTATCGACTATTACTCATTAACTACCCCTAAATACAAAAATGGTCTTACTTTTTGAAAGACCTTTTCAACGATACCTCACACTATAGCTAGCTATTGCCTCGGACAGACGGACTGACGGACATATGGACGAGCGGATGGACGGACGGACGGACATGACGAAACTATAAGGGTTCCGATTTTACTTCGGAGCCTTAAAAATTGTCGCGAAAAAAGTTTAAGATAACACCAAGACTCCGAAACAGTTTGGGAAGCGTTTGCCTAATGGATCCATTAGACGCCGAATATCACAATTTATCAAACTATCGGTAACTGCCGGTGAACGTTACAAATTACACTTTACTATATTTGTACACACACACACAAAACACTTTGTTTTTCGGGTACCGGTACCAGTGGTGGAACAAATATAAAAATAATCAAAATTTTGACAAAAGAACCTACTTCAAATGAAGTACATTGTATCCTTCACAATATAACAATAAAAAAGAATCATTGAAATCGCTTCGCGTGATATTGAGTTTTTCGTCCATTTGTCGCGAACATACTTAATAAGACTTAAATGGTTTTCTCATGGATGCCATTGTCAGATCTAGCTCTTTAAGACTACATGACAAGTACCAGCTTTACATTAAAAAAAGAATCATCAAAATCGGTTCACCCAGTCGAAAGTTAGGAGGTAACAAACATAAAAAAATACAGTCGAATTTAGAACCTCCTCCTTTTTTTGGGTTTTCTCATGGATGCCATTGTCAGATCTAGCTCTTTAAGTGGGACTACATGACAAGTACCAGCTTTCCATTAAAAAAAGAATCATCAAAATCGGTTCACCCAGTCGAAAGTTCTGTTCTGAGGTAATAAACATAAAAAAATACAGCCGAATTGAGAACCTCCTCCTTTTTAACCGACTTCAAAAAAAGGCCGTCGTCTTTCCGACTTCAATGTTTACAGTCCGCGATGAGTTAAGTTTAAAACCATGTAATTCTAGATATTAATAAGTGACGTTCGTTGTCCAGGTGGCGGTGCTGTTCTCGGTCATCTACTTCGTGTACCAGTACCGCGAGGTGCTGTTCAAAATGCACGACACGGAGGACGTGGAGCCCCGGCGCTCCAGGCACGTCTCTCGCTCCAAGTCCAGGTGAGGAAACTAAACCCACGCATAAGCCGCGCCATTAAAGGAACGAATCCAAAATGGAGGAAATTATCATTCCCCCTCACTCGCACGTTATTTCTGTCTATAGCGAGGGGGAATGAATTGATGAACATTCAATCAATTTTCCCTTCGTCATCTTCCCAAAGGTTATCTGGAAGAGATCGCTACTTAGCGATAAGATCGCCTTTTGTGCACTTGTAATATTAGCATTGAAAAGCTTTTACTGACTCTGTAAAGGTGTGCAATAAAGTGTAATAAAGATAATTTCCGCCATTTTGGTTAGGTTCGTTTCTTTAATGGCGCGGCTTACACTAAAAGTCACTGCATACGTAACGTGGATGGGATGGGGACGGGACGTGGCCGGAGCATAAATATACATGCGGTTCCCGTCCCGTACGCGCCTCCGTGGCGTATGCGCTATCGTTTACATTTTCTGTGAAACGATGTTTCCAAAATTTCACCTCCCGTCCTGTACGGAGTAAAAGCACGTTACGTATGCATCGACCTTAAATTACCAGAACAGACATCACGATTTATGTCACGCCGGGAGGTTCTATTTTGAAAATCGACTGAATCCACAGAAAACAGTTGCCAATTGGCTCCTTCATTGCACAAACATGGTGGTGTCGGCTCTCTATGCTAGTAATAATAGTTGAATGAACCCACTACGTTTTTTATTGTTAGATACAATTATTTATTGATCTGTGGTTAGGAGGGATACGCAGTCCTGGATTTGTCAATAGGCCGTATAGGCCGCGGCCTAGGGGCGGCAGCATCCTAGGGGCGGCAGATTTCAGATGATTATATTATAGATGATTTTGCTATTAAAGTGTCGCAAAAAATTGTAATTCTTGTTTTTTTACGCACTTTCTTAGTGACCAATTCAGTGCCTTCCATACTATGAATGTAAAATTATTATTTCAGAAAGATACATGGGGCGGCGAAAATTAATTTGCCTACATTAATAAAAAATATAAATCCGGCATTGGGGATACGGCAACTGTTTCTTGAAGTAAATAGCCGGTGGTACCTAAGTGGCTAACGTGATACCTCGCCCATGACATTAGCAACACCAAATGATCCAGGTACACTATGTGGGCTATGCGGGCCTGGTACGCCATGTTGAAATATGTGCCTGATTTAATAACGTTTATTAATGGAAAAAGAAACAAACGAGTGATGATACTCCTGATGTAAGCGGCTATCGTCGCCAATGAACATCAGCGACACCAAAGGCATCAGTGATACGTTGCCGACCAAGAAGGACAGAAGAAAGAGAAAGAAGGAACTGGCTCCTAAGCCCCTAGCCAGCCTCCTGCCATCCAGTAAACTTGACCATGTATGGTCACAGTATAGCACACTGGATGCCGCGTCAAGAGTCAAGACAAACTTCAAAGACAAGTAAACTTGATCTTGTATGGCCGCCATTAAGGGGCTTCGTACTGTAGGCGTTATTTATTTATTTACCTATTGTTGATACAGTTATGTATTGTACCCAGATCCCGTTCCCGGTCAAGGTCCTCCAGCTTCCAAGACTACAAGGTGCACCGGCGCGGCAGGAAAATGAAGCGCTGTCCCGGCTGCAGCAAGTGCAACAGTGATCCGAGATCGTGAAATATAATGCCGCTATGTACAGAGATGATGCAGTTTTCATACTTTTTAACCGACTTTAAAAAAAGGAGGAGGTTCTCAATTCGACTGTATTTTTTTTGTTACCTCAGAACTTTGGACTGGGTGGACCGATTTGGATGATTATTTTTTTAATAGAGAGCTGGTGCTTGACGTGTGGTCCCACAAAAATTTGAACGAGATCTGACAATGGCATCCATGTCAAAATCATATAAGTCTTAAATTTGCATTAAGTATGTGCGCGATAAATGGACGAATAACTCAATATCGCGCCAACCGATTTCGATGATTCTTTTTTTTATTGAAAGCTGGTGCTTGTCATGTAGTCCCACATAAATTTGAGCGAGATCTGACAATGGTATCCATGTCAAAAGTACAATGTACTTATTTATTTATTTATTTATTTACACTTTATTATACCCTTATAACTAAGTGGTACAAAAGGTGGACTTAATGCTATAAGCATTCTCTGCCAGTCGACCTTTGGTTACCTGGTTGGACCCTTGGTTTGGTTTGGTTACCTTTGGTACTTCATTTGAAGTCGGTTATTTTTTTGTTAAAATGTTACATTATCATACTTTATGATTACACACTGCATGGGAGCAAGCAGGGTTTTTAAATGGTTTTATTTAGATGGGTTACATTACATCTTGCAAGTTGCAAGCCTAAATGCACATATTATGTCGCATATGCCGCATATGTCATCCGCATCGGGCTCTCATATAATTTCATGTAAATGCGGTGCGTCCGGCGCGTACGGTGCGGATATATATGTATGTGCAATCACCATAGACATTCTTCTTCGTATACTAAGGAGTTGTTTAACATAGTGCTTTAGTTCTGGTGACAACACAATATATTTATGTTAAGTACGACCTGATACAAACACAATTTTAGCTCCAGGCGAAGGAACTTATTAAAATGGATAGCGCAATAAATGTTTTATCTTGAGTATACCTATAATTACATTCACACTATACAATTGTGTATTTACTTTGTTCCAAATACCTAGTCTGAGTGTCCGGAGGGGAACCGGACTCAACACACATCTAACAACACATACATATCTAATGGAGGCCATACACGATAATGTACGTACTTGATCAAGCGTCAAGCGGACTTGACGCGGCATCCACGCGCTAATAACGGGCTCGCTACGTAAATGCGAGTCAGCTATGCTATCGGCTACCGATTTGGCGGCAGTGAAAAGAATTTAAAAGAAATGCATCGGTAGCCAATAGCATAGCTGACTTTCATTTACGTTAGCGAGCCCGTTATGTCATGTAAAACTCGCACTAAGCCCACTGGCCATATAGATATCTCATGCACACTGGATGGCGTATCAAGTAGAACTGCAGACTCCGTTAAACGGCCCTTGCCAAGTATCATAGGTACACTGGATCGTGTATGGTGTCCATAAGATAAAAATTATAATTTTAAAACATACTTTATACAAATATATTTAATATTTCAAACATTGCACGCTGTTTATACGCTGCGCTGCGGCGATTTAGGAAAAATAGGGTTACACATCATTGTTTAAAATAAATCGTTAAATTACAAAATATCAGTTTATTTGAACACACGCAAGCAGTTATTCGGGCCTTAGTGATAGAATGTGATTCCCTAGTCATCGTCGTCGAAGTCGAAGACGTCATTCTGCGGAGCCCAGCCCCTGCCGTCTTGCTGCACCAGGTATTGCGGAGGACAGCACACGTCCTCTGATGAGCAGGATCTATGGAAATTATGTGTGTAAATATTATTATATCATTGTAATATAGTCTGTTTCAGTGTGTGCGTGTGGATTGAGGGCTCTTTTTTAAAAGTTTCATATTTTTCAAAATCAAGGAGAAATTTAGGAAAAAATTGCGAAAACATCGTGTTAAAGATAACTATATATAATAAATAATTATACGTGTGTATGAGATAGCTGTATGGCCAGCTGTACCGTGGCCATCCATACAACCGTCGAGTTTACTGGATGCCACGTCAAATCCGCTGCAAACTTGACAAATTCACTTGATCGTGTATGGCTACCGTTAGATGGATTTAATTCTGCTTTAAGAAATACTGTTTAGTGTAAAATTAGTGAAATAAATAAAAAAAGAATCTGGTTTCAGCTTTTACTTTTTGCCATTGACATTCATGAATAATATAGCCCGACCGTCACTCACACATAATTTACTCTTTACTTCTATCCAAAAAGTATTGCATAGCAAAGGCTACATAATTATATTGATGGCCCTTCACCATCTGGAGGGAATCGTCAATATAACGGGCTTGGCTTTGGCTATGGCCATGGCCATGGCAATGGCAATGGCAATGGCAATGGCTATGGCTTTGTCTATGGCCATGGCCATGGCAATGGCAATAGCAATGGCAATGGCAAACGCATACTCTGTGAAGTTCATATTGACAGTTTACTACAGTCCACCATGGATATATTACTGTATCTGGATTACTGACTTTGTAGAAGTACCTATTATGGATAGCCTCAGGGATTTCAGATTATTTACAATAAAAGTACAATTATATTTCCTGTTTATATTTTCAATATTTCTAATAATACAATATTTTTCTATTTTCTAGCTTGACAATGAATGACAATCGTGTCATTCTCAAATACTATGGTAATCAAAACAGGGTTGCTCATCTACAATACACAAAATATAGGGTCACTACACATTCATTTATAAAAATAGGCTTACACTATGGACGGATGACGGCATAACAGAAGGACCATTTTTCTATTGTGTCCATGTTATCTATAGTCCCAGGATTGAGATTTTTATAATGATATAAAAACATCTAATAATTATTATAATATAGATGTACCGTAATTGTATACCTTGGTTTTTAATCTACTCTTAATGCAATAAATTAAATTCGGTAATTTTGAAGAAATTCTAATAAAATATAATATTATTTAAGTAATATTTTAACACCACAAAAATTATCAATAGAAAACATTTTGAAGAACCATATCAAAATAGGACACTGCTCGAATAGTCCTTACGACGTCCTGTCCTTACGTTATCGAACTTCAGGTAACCTGCCTCTGCAAAGTCAGTGATCCAGATAGAGTAATATATCCATGCAGTGCACGTCCAATCCATTTGTCACTTGCTGTCACTGTCACTATTGTCAATGTTGTTTTGTTATTCAACAGTCAACACTCACGTCACAGTTACAAAGTCAAAAATCAAAATACAGTTTTTTGAATTTTAAATTGGTGGCATTTGATGGGGAAACCGGGAAAACTGGATTTGTCTAGCTAGAGTTATTCATCGTAGAATAAATGTACATGTAACTTATTCGGGCAAAGTAAAAGAAGCGGTATTAAATTGATAATGGAGGACGAATCGTCAAATGATGTTATTGCGATGGAGTCTGAAGAGTCTCAATCGTCTTCAGTGCGGGCAAATATGGATCAAAACACGGTAGCACTGGCAGGTAACCAATTTAGTAATTTAGTTTGTTCTCTGTCTAGGCTAAAACGTATACCTATCCCAAAAAAAACTAATGTGAAAAAGGCGCCAAAACGCCTTTCCACCCTGAAAGGGAGACGAAGCTCTAGGTGAGCAAAGCCCCCTCAATGAAAAATCTATACCCTGTCCACAAATCTTAGAGACTAAAATGACAACCGCTAATGTCAAAGTTCGAAATAATGTTACCAGCTAAATTTGTGCGATCTACTTTTCCGGTTTTTTGAATCGTAAACCATGTCATAAGAATAGTGAGAAGTTTGAACTAAATAAAAAAAAAACATTCATTTAGTAACAATATTATCATTGATAAAATGATAAAACTTATTTTCACTTAAAACTTATTGCCTGGGGCATATAGTCGATGAGATATTTCGTATATCTCAATTTTTATATATTAAAATAGTTTTTAATAGAAGTTGGTAGTGAATCAGTTGATACATTTTACAGTGATAGCACTAGGTCTGATTCTGAATAAAGTTATGTTATAAATATTCTTGATGTGTTTAAGTTATTACTAAATCCTTCATCGTTTAAATTAAATTAATTCAATCCCACTGATGAGAGAGAGAAAATCGCCTATTTGTCATATCTACCTACATATTTAGTACTAGTGCTATATAGTATAAAATTAGCTGTATATCGAATGTAGCCATAACCAAATATTCTTTCTTATAAGTAAAATAACTTCTAAGTTCAGTTAATTACGGTAAATATATTATGGATATCATTATATATGATATGGTTGCTTAAACTTATTTTTATACCAGTTTTAGGGACTCTTTAATACAATATTCGACATACCGTAAAAGCGGCGAATATTTTTCCGATTTACTTTTCGGTTTATGGTCATCACTATTTAATTTGCGCCCGAAACTGGTCACCCATGAAACGTCAATTTAGTCTCTAAGATTTGTGGACAGGGTATATAAGAATCCAAAACGTAATGGGTTAGGTTAGGTTCGTATAATTTTTTTTACGCGGAAATAGGGGTAAAGCGGGGTTCCGTCGACGTTTGTGACGAAGTATTATTATAATATCGTTAGTGCGGCAAGAAAAGAATAATTAAAAATTGAGAGGCATTAAAATGAGTATTCTTTAAAGTACAGCAAAATAGAATATCCAACATGAAAATTACCTCAGAAAAATGTTGCGCTCGGATATATTTTGAAATCCTTAACAAGGTTGCTCGGGTATATTTTTATTATATACCCGAGCTCAACACTGGAACGTTGTGTGAAGGTATAAATTCAAAATACGCTGCACTGACATCTGTTAATTTAATATTTAACTAAATACGTTATTAAAAAAACCTTATTGAATAGTCTGTTTAAGGATATGACATTATTAGAAGTATAAAAATTAAAATACTAGCAAATGAGTTTCTTCATTATTGTTGGGGTATATGGATTGCGGGAACAATCCAAATACACCCGTGATATATTGTTATTGAGTAGTGGTCACAATAGCCCATCCATTAGTACCATGCAAGGCATCACCAATGTGCCACTGGCTAACAAAAGAAATAGGTGATTCCCAACCATTCCATCCGTCAGAACGAAATTCTATCCTTTACAACCACAAAAGTGTCATCACGTAGATTCCGAAATTATAATATCATAAAATAAATTGTTTCAGACAGACCTCTAATGCAGTTCTTCAAACGTCTTATTTTGAACAAGCATTCCCAAAATACTGTGTTGACAAATGCGCAATTAGAAGATATACTGAAGAAAGAATTCAATTTTAACCTCGCAACGTTACATTCTTTACAAGTGGAAATATATGTAACTATATTGAAGAAATACCTTAAAGACTGGCCCAAGTGGGATGAATTCGAATCAACGACAAAAGACTTGACGGGGAATTACGACGAGACTGTTTTCGTGAATGTGTTAGAAAAGAGATATAACAGTCTGAAAAGTTATCTGAAAGTAAACCTACATATGGCGAAGGAACTTTCTTCTGACCTCGTCGCCAAAGTTAAAGAGACAGAAAAGAGTAAATTAAAGGCTCCTTCTGTTGCCGAAGAATCTATGAGTTCTGATCCTTCCGGTGTAGTCCTGGAAATTAAAGCTACGAGAGATCAGTTGAATAAATTAATATACAGACAACCAAATAAAGCATTTAACTATACGATATTCAACGTAGAGGATAAAATACCAAGCCACATAAGGATGACCTTCTCGACTCTAGAATCGATCCTAAACTGGTGGTCGGTCAGGATCAAGATTAGCTTACAATCGAACACCGTATTTATAGTGCGGGAAACGAGGCACGAGCTACAGCATTGCCTAGTCAATCGCCAAGGAAGAAGTGACCCTACCGCTTCTCCGGCTGCCCTGAATGAGGCGGTACAGATAAGAGAAACAAAGAAGCTGAGGCAGATCCATAGGCGATATATAGAGGGATGTCTAAATCTCTTGAGCACGAAACATGACGCGGAAATGGAGGGGATGGACCAGATCCTGCAGTGCATCAAGACTGACTTGATGCCCATTAAGGTGGTCGTGGCCCCGGCGCAGTACCGACGGTACATGAGCAAGCATCCGTACGTCAGACACTTGTATTCGGAAGCCGATGACGTGAACGAGTCTGACAGGGCGAAGTATGACATCCAGTTGAAGGAGATAATGTCGCCAATGTACCAGATTTCGATGGGTCGTATGGATATGAATCGGGAGAAGAGGTTGCCCCGGCAGTGGCTGGAGGTGGAGTGTACGGCGTGCCAGGTGACGTGTTCGGGGGAGAACCTGGCGACGCAGCTGAAGCAGCACTTCGATATGTACCACCAGGCTGAACCGGACTGGCAGTGCACCAAATGCCAGAAGACCTTCCCCATGGCAGAACTGGCCGCGGAACGCTGGCGACACCTCTGTTACACTATTTCAGACAACATTTGAGTTTGGGTGTACATTCACAGAACATAACTCTTACTCGAAGGCCGAAGCCCTGCACTACAGTAGAGTTCCGGCTTCTGCCGCCTGTTACGACACCGTCAGATCTGTCGGCATGAGATTATTTGGGATCAATATTCTTAGGCTACCCCGATAAAAAAACTTTTTCTGAGTTGAACTTTATTTTAATCTCATTATATTTAACATTGCAGTGGTTTTATTACGTCGTCTCTGTTAACACTAAATAGTTCACAAAGAAGAATAACTATACAAAGCTCGAACAATGCACACAGACTCCGTTCAGCACTGCATTCCCCGTGGCGATACCACAGAACATTATACAGTACATACTTTTACCGGAGGGTACCACCGGGGTGCCTTACTATCACATTTATTTGGACACGCACCAAAGTGAATAGGAGCAACATTGAGCAAATCACTCTTTCGCTTGTATGAATTTATAATACTGTTGTGTCTCTATTTTTAACCCCGACGCAAACAGAAGGGTGTTATAATAAAGATGATTTAGCTATTAAAGTGTCGCAAAAAATTGTAATTCTTGTTTTTTTACGCACTTTCTTAGTGACTAATTCATTGCCTTCCTTACTATGAATGGAAAATTATTATTTTAGAAAGGGACATGGGGTGGCGGAAATAAATTGGCCTACACTCATAGAAAATGGGGTAGCTACTGGGTAGCTCCCAAACGGATGAACCGATTTTGATCTAGTTTTTGTTTGTTTGAAAGGTGACTTCATGTTCTTAGCTACGTTAAGTGTAAAAGGTTATTTTTTATTTTAAGTAGTGTTACATACTGTTTGTAGCCCCGGGGTCGGTACAGCGTGAAGTCTATGGCGGCGGTGCCGTAGTCACATCTTTCCCGCTTCACGCAGGTTCCCGCCACACGCTTGCCGGTCATGCATTGAGATGTTACTGAAATAAAAGTGCCACTCATTAATTTTTATCGCAGTTTGTACTTAAAACAAGAATCAGTTAAAAACTTGTTACAGTACCCAACACCATCTGCCGGATTTCATCGTAACTATGAATCAAAATTAAGCAGTGATAGACTAGTGGTTAGAACGTTGGGCTCCCGAACGCGGGGGCCCGGGTTCAAATCCTGGCACCAGTGCTGGATTTAGGCCTAGGCCCGTGAGGCCCGGGCCTAGGGGCGCCATGATTTTGGGGGCGGCAAAAATTTTTAGAACCCCAAAAACTTACGAGGGGTAAAATATTAGAATTATTTGTATTAAAAATATTTTTGTGAATTATTGTCACTTCAAATTAATAAAAATTTATAAATTTATTTTAAATGTTGAGTTTACCTTTTAATTTGTCGGTGCAATATGAATTCTTTTTAATCTAAATTACTTTGAAAACAATAATATAAATTTTTATAGGATTAATTTTTATACTGGGCTCGGGTCTCTCCCATGAGAAGGCCTAGAGTTTACTCCACCACGTTGCTCCAGTTCGGATTGGTAACGGACAGTTAGACTTTCATTTCAAAAGTCTCTGTCCACTTTTTTTATTGTCCACCTACCCGAGATTGGTCTCGTTTTCGGCTAATATTGGGAGAAGTGTTACGATAAAATTGTAAAAAATTAAAAAAATAAGATCGCCGCCGAGATATTTTAATTTAAAATTTTTTAATATAAGAGGTGACTTTGAGGGGTCATATTTTATTGGGGTTTTAACATTTTTTCGATTTTTTTCTTTATTTCCTCAGGTCAATCCCCAGTTTGCGGATTGCGATGGAATTTTAACGTTTTTGCGATATTTTTTCTTTATTGGCTTGGGTCGATCCTCAATTTTGCCGTTTGGGGTATATTGCTGTAAACAGCATTGTCAGGTTTGGTTTTTTTCTTTGTTCATACAATTTTTTGGACTTTCTATTCAATAATATAAAAAGTAAAAGGAAAATTATTTTTAATAAAATTTGATAAAAATTTTCGTGGTTTTTATAATGACATTTGAACATTTTCTTCTAAATCACCTGGCAACACTGGGAGCCAGAAATTATTTAACTTTTCGAGAAGTTGAGAAAAATCTATAGATCAGGGATACGAAAATGTATGAAAGATATTTCTGCATTAAAATAGTCATTTTCAAAAAACTATAAAATTTTACCGTTGCCGTTGCTATACAAAAAAAATAACATTTTTCATAAATATTATTTTTGGATCAAATATTTCCTCATTATAATGTATAGAAGGTTTGTAGGGACTAATAATTTGTGAATTTTGGTGAAAAATAAAAAAGAAAATGTGTGCAATTCACACGTGGTAGAAGTGAAACTTTCCAAAATTTTGGTTTCAAGATAATGAGATGAAAAAGCAATAAATCGAATCTTAAAGCAATAAATCGAAGCGCCATCTATGAATACAACTTAGCACTTTTTAAAAATCTATCTAGCAATAAAACGAATGTTCTATCTTATTCCTCGCGCCATCTATGAATACAACTTAGCATTTTTACTGTCTGTATAATCGGTTGGTCGATCAACAGAATGAAAGAATGAAATTCTTATTTTTTGTTGATAAATTCTTTGAAAATATTTAAAAGAGCATTTGAAAGTATTTAAAAACAGTATAAAAATAAAACTACAAAAAAAAGAAAATGTGTGCAATTCACACGTGGTAGAAGTGAAACTTTCCAAAATTTTGGTTTCAAGATAATGAGATGAAAAAGCAATAAATCGAATCTTAAAGCAATAAATCGAAGCGCCATCTATGAATACAACTTAGCACTTTTTAAAAATCTATCTAGCAATAAAATGAATGTTCTATCTTACTCCTCACGCCATCTATGAATACAACTTAGCACTTTTTAAAAATCTATCTAGCAATAAAACGAATGTTCTATCTTATTCCTCGCGCCATCTATGAATACAACTTAGCATTTTTACTGTCTGTATAATCGGTCGGTCGATCGACAGAATGAAAGAATGAAATTCTTATTTTTGTTGATTAATTCTTTGAAAATATTTAAAAGAGCATTTGAAAGTATTTAAAAACAGTATAAAAAGAAAACTAAAAAAAAGAAATACTGAGAGACGCGAACCTGCGCCTCAGGTATTGTGTATCTACGTCCTGACCATTGAGCTACGGAGAAGTTAAATTGAAAGGCGAAATTAGCGGTTATATTATCTTACCTGTCGTTGCATCCGGTTTCAAATCACTAACGATTCTAAAGAAGTTTCACTTCAAAAATAAAACTAAAAAAAAAAAAAACTGAGAGACGCGAACCTGCGCATCAGGTACTGTGTATCTACGTCCTGACCATTCTGCTATGGAGAAGTTAAATTGAAAGTCGAAATTAGCGGTTATATTATCTTACCTGTCGTTGCATCCGGTTTCAAATCACTAACGATTCTAAAGAAGTTTCACTTCAAAAATTGTGTTGCCATATTAGCGATACAAAAAATAATAATTTTCATACAAATAAAGAAAGAAAGAAAAACATTTATTTCAGGGCACTGCAATAGATAGGTACAACAATACGCTAAAAAGTAATACTAAGCAAATGTATTCGTTTTTTGAATTTTGAGGCTGTTATGACTTGTGTCCATTTGGTGTCTTCATAATGTATGAGGTGTTTGTAGGAACTGATAGTTTGTTAATGATGGTGAAAAAATATTTTGATGTTTCCATACGAAAAATAATATTTTTCATACAAATTTACTTTTGCATGTTGTACCTATTTCAGGCCGTGTTGTCTCCTTTTGACGTCAGTTCAATATAAGCGGCGTTTGTTGGTACTAACTTATGTATAATACACATTAAAAAATTGCACGTTTATTTTCGATAGTCACCTCCTCATAGAGCAAAAAGGGCGGCATATCTTATGAGGCCTAGGGCGACATCAAACATAAATCCGCCACTGCCTGGCACGCACCTCTAATTTTCAGATATGTGCGTATTACAAGTTAATTATCACTTGCTTCGGTGAAGGAAAACATAGTGAGGAAACCTGCACACCTGAGAGTTCTCCATAATGTTCTCAAAGGTGTGTGAAGTCTACCAATCCGCAATTGGCCAGCGTGGTAGACTATGGCCTGTACCCCTCACATTGTGAGAGAGACCCCGAGCCCAGCAATGGGACAATTATGGGTTGTTGCTTTGCTTTTTTTTTGCTTTGCTATGAATCAAAAGTTGAATTTAATACCGACGCAAATAGTAACAAAATTTTAAAATCGCACGCCACTTGTGGAACTTGTTGTTGAAACCCTTATCAATTTAAGGTTCTTTACCTGTGGCTACCGTGGTGACATCCGTTGCTGACACCACGCCATCCTGTGGTAAAGTGCTGGTGATGTCTACAGCAAAGATCAATAATATCGTGAAAGCTCTGGAAAACAAACAATTTGTAAGTGCTTGCCAGCATGCCTAATAATATTATTAATAGACTAAATACAACTATCATCTGAAACAAATCGCTATAACCTTTTTGGCTTTTCAAATAGTATATTCAGACTTTCTAATGATCTACAATATATTTAACACACGTGTAAAAACTAGATAACTAATCCATTAATCATAAAGTGAAAAATAAAAATGAAATATTCTAAGATTTAAAAAAAAACTGACTTTAAATGAAGTACCTACATCCATTCCAATAACAGTAAAAAAATAATCATCGAAATCGGTGGTATTGAGTTATTCGTCCATTTGTCGCGCATATACTTAATGCAAATTTAAGATTTATATGGTTTTCTCATGGATGCCATTGTCAGATTCTCGCTCAAATTTACGTGGGACCAAATGACAAGCACCAGCTTTCGATTAAAAAATAATAATCAAAATCGGTTCACCCAGTCGAAAGTTTTGAAACAAACATAAAAAAAACAGTCGAATTGAGAACCTTTTTTATTTGAAGTCGGTTAAAAAGTGTAATAAGGCTGACCACTCTGACATAGGCCTAGCTTCTGATCCCGGCGACTATAGGGACTAATCAGAACTTGTGGACCGAGGGGGAAGCCCATGGTTACACAGTAAACACCTGGCCGCATTCAGAGTCACTTCACGGTTACTTATATCCAGAGGCGGTACAGCCATACAAGCCGGAAAGCCCAGCTTACTATAATTGCTTTACTATCATCACTCTGCAGCTGTTAACACCCGTATTATTTGTTGGTAAATATTATACGTATGGAATGGAGTGTTCTGTGTTGTCGGGCCAAAGATCCCGAGATGCTGGGTTGTGACTCAACTGGGCTTGCCTTGTTCTGCTTATATCGCTCCTTAGTATTGAATCACAAATTCTTAAGCGTTAACAAACCTTTAAGTGGCTCTGAATGCGGCAGTGTATATTAAAACATACCTTGGTATCTAACTATTGACATATTATAACGAGGTATCTAAACGCATGACATATAATTTTATTTCGTAATATTTACGTAACAATTAACTTTATACTCACAGAGGGTAAAGCATCTTGTCTGCGGAGCGGTGACGATTGCACTGATAACTTAATTGATTGGCCTATTACTAATAAATCAGTCGTTGCAGTACATCAAATATGTCGCAGATATAGCTATAATTATTGTAAATAACATATCCCACCAGAAATGTAACATTCCACAAATTAAAAAACTTTTTAGTGTTCCTTACGAAAAACGGAACCCTTATAGGATCACTCGGGCGTTTGGGCAACCACCGTTCACATCCAATTTACTCCGAAACTACTGAAGCAAATGAGTCGAAATTTGGTACTCATGTACTTTTCTGTGACCGAAAGACGAAGGTAAGTAAGGTAAAGGTAAAGTAAGGAATAAAGGAGGAGGAGTAAAGGAAGGTATAAGGTATATAAAGTAAACAACTGAATTTTGAAACAGAAATTTACAAATCAAAATTAAACAAAAACTGTTTTGCAAACCGTATCGTGTGGTATGTCAAATGAAAGGGCTTATTGTAAGGATCTCAAATATATTTTTGTTATTCGCTCTAAATGGGACCATATGACAAGCACCAGCTTTCGAATATAAAAACAATCATCAAAATTCCCTACAGGTAGGTAACGTGAGGATGAATTTTACTTGATAACTTTACAGGAGAGCAGTTAAAAGTTGGAATTTTTTGAAAAAAATCATATATTTGTTTATAATCCTCCTACCGACGTCATTCGTACTGTTTAGGAATCCTATATCATCTATATTGTGGCATATACAACAACTTTTCTAAAATTCAACTTTAAACTGCTCTCCTGTAAAATTAGCTCAATGTCGCTTAGTCAATTTTTCCTTTCAAGCGTCGATATTCTCTTTATATTGCCACCTACACGTAACAATAATACTTAGTGATTGCGCGTTTATTTTTAGTAGACGATCTTTAATTACAAGATGTATAGTATGTAATGAGTCAATTACACAGACACTTACAAGAATGCAATATTCCACCACCTTCCCCTTGCATCGTTATCTGTGCTACGCGCAACATGTGTCCATCGCGCACTATCGTTACAATTCATAATTTAATACTTAATAATTAAATTTCAATTAAATAGACATATTTTTTTCAGTATTTAAGTTATCTCCACAGTCCACACCGATAACTCTGGTTTCAATCCCGCATCATACTTACATAACTTTTTGAAAATGATATCCTTATTAGAAATTTACAATCACTTATTTTTTAATGTGACTTTACTAACTAGCCGACAAGTGAAGAAAATAAACCAGCCTGTTCAGTGGTGACCTTGCCTATAACAATATCGCACCCTCAATGGAAAAAAAGCATAAGTCGTCTTACGTTCAATTTTAGTTATTAATATGATTGGAAAGAGGGACAAAAGCTGCATACTCGTATGCTCAATTTTTATCATTAATCTTGACGGTTTTGTGCAAGAAATCGTAATGTAAATTCCTTTGACTACTTACTGATATTTGAACAGTTTTTTTGCTCTCCTGTAAAATTGCAATTTTCACAAACATTCATAACATTTTATAATATTCGTTAGGTGTAAATGGATATCATTAAGTTTAAAACCATTACCCACGCGTTGCTGACCGAAAAGTGGATCTGCAGATGCAGGTATTAAATTCGTTCAGAGCCGGTCACAGCTATGGTGACCGTTTGTGAGTGGTTTCCTCACCATAATCATTAGGCTTGGCGTGAAGCTTCATAGCTCACAGTGTATCAATATATGAAAGTACCAATGTACATTTGACAGAGTATCGTACCCTCAGTGGAAAAAAGGCATAAGATGAAATTTGCAATTTTACAGGAGAGCAAAAAAACTTAAAATATCAGTAAGTAGTCAAAGAAACATTACGATTTCTTGCACAAAACTGTCAAGATTAATGATATAAATATGAAAAAAAATTGATCATATGCAGCTTTTGTCCCTCTTTCCAATCATATTAATAACTAAAATTCAAAGTAACACTACTTATGCACTGAGGGTGCGATATGAATAGGTACTTTTAAACTCTTAAAGAAAAAACATTACTTCAACATGTAGATATTATATTTATTTATTCATTCCACATTTAATCATCATCATTAAATTATTTAACCATAATCTACATTATACACTAAAGCAGTTAATCAAATTAATTGCTTACAACGCTATAGCAACATAATTATTCCAAGTTAAAAGATAACTACTGAAGGAAAAACAATATTTAACATTTATTTATGAATAGCATATTTTAAGAAACTTAATTTTACATTATACAATTTAATTAATAATAATTTTAATCACTATAAACAAAATAAAATTGCAAAAACAATATCTTTCATCAAGTCCAAATAAAATATGTTTACTTAAAAATAACAATACTAGTTTGCTGCCATTATTTATAGGTCCAAATCACTTACCTTTAATTAAAACAATACTGGACTTCTAGCAGCTTCTCAGTATATTAATCGACATAAAAAATAAATAATAAAAAAATAATAAAAATACGTTATACTTGTCAAGTTTGCAGCGGACTTTATGCGTCATCCAGTTTGTATGAGATAGCTATGTATATGGCCAGATAGCTATATCGTGGCCATATAGCTATCTCAAGTACACTTGATCGTGTATAGCCAGCTTTAAAGACACCAAATATTGACACATAATTATAGCAATCATTATCGTAGTAAGAATTCAAGGCAGCGCTACATGAAACATTTAAAAGGTAAAACTTTGTACAGGGACCAAAAAAATAATAAAAATCTTCACAAATTACGTCAACTCCATTTCGACTCAACTCGTGCAATAAGCTTTGTAGTATTAGATATTACCCACAGCTACGTAAGCTTAAAATACTTACTAACATAAAAACCTTCATTTTCTTAAGTCAGGTTAGAGTGGAGGTAATATGTGCGAAGATCTTAACCCCTTAAGTGTATTGTGACAAGAACTTCCATTTTAACATTGACATTTTGACAGCAGCAATGACACTATGACAAATAAAAAGACATGAAGTGATATTGAATACAATATCTACTCTGCATCCTCTGTAAAATGCGTCTTAACTGCACCAAAACAATTAAAACAAAGTTAAAATTAATATGTATTTAACCACCTAACACACATCAACAAAGTATCTATTGACTAGATCACAATACATTCTATTACTTACTAAGTACAGTGCAATGGAGTATTAAAAAGCTATTATTCGGTCAATAAAAGCGCCATATTGGAAGTTAAAAAAATACATAGTCTGTTCCTTTTTTGAAGTTTTCCTTACTATTATTAGGCTGAGTTCAGGCTATGTAACAAACCATGCTACATAACAAAATTATGTTATATAGTTATATAACAGACACCAAAAATGTATACTACGATTATATTTTTACGTAATAATATTACGAATATTCAAATTCAACAATTAAAATGAATATTAACTACCACATTGCACACTACAAGATATGTCGTGAACCTACTTTATAAATGATTAATAATATAATATGATCAATTCTATAATATATCTTTTGAAACTATGAGAATAAGACTTGTATATAATTATACTTGCTGTTATTCGGGAAAAGGCCTTATATTTAGGAGGCCTAATTTACTACGGTTAAGCGATATTCTCGAAACAACATAAGTTATAGCTATTTCTATTACAATTACATACATAGCGATGATTTTATCTCCTGTAGAATAGGATATTTGACTAACCAGTGTGAAATTCTTTCAACACTAGAGCTTCGATCAGGTTAAACGTTGAAACTCAACGTAACCAACATTCCTATATACCGTCATTTATTTAATCTATTCTATTACTTCCAACACTTCAAAAAAACCCTAAAAGATATTCTTTGTCTTAATAAGATCAAATCTTTTCTTTTCTTATCTTTAATAAGGTCAAATCTTCACTACTTTTTGGATTTATTTGGTCTCCGCATGACAGGAGTTAGGGCCGCCGTTTAGCCCGGTTGTAATTATCACAATTTTATGAAAACACATCTCATGGCATCTTTCATAGTAGCTATTCATTTTACTTCTAAGGGTGAATCCAGATTGTGCAAGAAAACGTATTATATAACCATTTTTATTACTATTGACAAAATCAGTTAAATACCTACCTATAGGTATATACCTAATATTTTATTGAATTGTGAACAGCATTGCAGAGCTCTTTGTATTATTAAAATAAAATTTATTATTTGAATTTAAAGTTTGTATGGTATTTTAATAATATGTTACAATAAACGCGTTACTTGATAATAAATAACATGTGATTCAATCTGCACTCACCCTTATATGCATAACATTTCCAAAAACTAACAAATATAGTGGGTTTACATTTGTATACACAGCATATACAATTGTATACATGACACAAATTGCATTATCGTATCCAATCCAAATTGTAAATTAATTTGTAATTCAATTCTCCAATTCAATCTTCTCCACTGTTCCCGCTGTCATCAGACACTTCTCCATCACCAATGAACACCTCCTCCTGAACCATCGTTGGCATCTTCGCTGTACTGTTCCCTTGCAGCAAAGAAGCCATTGCCATTCCTGTCCCAAACCTGTACTCTATAGGGCGGAGACTCTCATCATCTCCTGCTTCGCCGCCATACTTCCTAACATCTCTGTGTCTCCTCGCGTTATCCAGCAACGCTAATCTTCCTCTCAATTCTTCCTCAGAAGAAGAAGGCGAAAGTTCCAATTCGTTCTTTGAATACTTGAAGTGATTGTCTACCAATCCATTTGGAATGATATGATCTGAGATAATACTTTCTTCATCGACATCCGATTGTCCACTGGAATATTCTCCCTCCAAGAAGCGATATTTAGTCACAATAATGGTGTTCCTATCTCTCATTATAGTTAACAGTTCGCTCCTAGCATTCAGCGTTGCGTTCGCTTCATACAATTCGTCAGTTATATCAATGGAGCGCCCGTACGAGGTTGTACACAAGAGGATATATTTGTCACCCTTCTTGAAAATCTCTTTCGTCCTCACTCGTCCGATCTTGTAGTGTTTAAACAGCCTTTTCTTGGGCTGGATCATAATTTTCTTGCAGTATCCCTTCCTCTCCACAAATTCCTCAAACTCTATCTGCCTCGGGAACTCCGGCACGTTGTCCCTGTATTGGGGCATCGTCTTCTTCAGCGCCTGTCTCTCTCGCTCTCGCATCACGTCCTCTCGCTTCCCCAGCTTTCTTTTCAACTCACTCATCACTACTTTGGAGTTTTCCTTTTCTCTAACCCCTGGGCCCGTCGTGACGTCAGCCGCCTGTGGCACGGCCTCATCATCTTCCGTCTTCACGAAGTAGAAAACTTCATCTTTCGCTTCGGGAACCTTGTCTTCTATCTTTACGACATTATCTTCTTCGATGATTCGATCTTGCTCCTCAGCGGTACTGGGTTCCTTAGGCTTCACCCTGCCCTGCAGCTTCTTCAGCCTGATCTGGGACCCCTGAGCCGTGGACAAGCATTTCGTAATATTATCGATTAGATCATCGATATCCTTGTTCAGAACGTCGAGATCTATTTCCGTTTTGTTTATTCCACAGGAGTCTAGGAACATGTCTATGCTGGTGCATTTGGTGTGGGCTATCTTGAGCTCCAAGCAGGATTTAGCGATGTCTGTATGCACTTCGGAGTACAGCCAACTGTTCGTGATGGCTGCTCCTGGTTTCTTGGTCTCGTTCTGGTCTATGGTCCCGCAGTTCTTCAGCAACCGGTACATCCGCTCCAGGGCTTCGTAGTTCTCCTTGTACTCTCCTATCAGGTACTTGATCACCACGTTGTGGAGCCAATATATTCGCTCGTTGTGGTTCTTGTACACTTTCTTTATGTTGAGCGACATGTAGTGTGCCATCGCCAGATGCTTCAGTAGAAGCGATTGGACGACGAGGAAGGTGTGATGGATTTTCTGTAAATAAAACATTTGATTATTGCACAGTGAAACTTAGTATATTATAATATATCGACAGCCTGTAGCCAAGTTGTGACTGCTTGAGAAGCGAGTCCCGGATTCGATTGTGATAGATGAATGTTTGTTCACGGGTCAACGAAAAGGGGAATACTATTACGAGGTTATGAGTACGTTACATTGAAGTATAATGTACTAAGGTATCAGAAACAGACATCGCAAACAAAGTGTGTCTCGCCGGGAGGTCCCATTTCCAAAATTGAGCCCCCGTTCTCTTTTCAAAATCGAACGAATCCATTGAAGATTGAAGCCCATTGGCGCCAGTTCATTGGGACACATCGTGTTCACGGTGTCGATTCTATACGCTAGTAATAATACTTCAATGGTACTGTATCGTTTATTTACTACTAGCTTTTGCCCGCGGCTTCGCCCGCGATAGAGGTCGATTTTTTACAAATCCCGCGGGAACCCTGAACTTTTCCGGGATAAAAGTTAGCTTATGTGTTAATGCAGGGTATATTCTATTTCCATTCCAAATTGCAGCCATATTAGTTAAGTAGTGGTGGCGTGATTGAGGAACAAACATCCAAATATCTTCACAAACTTTCACATCTATACTAATTTTATAAAGCTGAAGAGTTTGTTTGGTGAAACGCGCTAATTCTTTTTGTGTTTGATAGTCCATTTATCGAGAAAGGCTATAGACTATAATAATATAACATCATATATTATTTTAGTAGTGAGTTTTTTCCACAAATTAATGTGAGGGAAACCGCACAGCTAGTTTATAATACTCCAATACTCATTGTGGGTATGGTTTATAGACTTGAAATATTTTTATTTGCCATCCTTGTTCTTTTCCTTATACTTTGTATAAGTATGATAAAGATAGGAACAGACTATGAAGCACAGTGACACTAAATGTGAGAGCGCTTATTAAGAGCGCTTAATAAGCGCTCTCACAGTTCACGGGTTAAATGGTGTAACTTGTAAGGTATAATAATAATAGATGATGTTACCATGAGGCTGTCCCCGGGGCGGCACACGACCTCCCAGGCGACGTCTCCCCGCAGCCAGGGCGCGTTGCCGAGCACGGCGGAGGACGCGCGCGACAGCAGCGCCACCAGCTCGCCCTGCTGCCGCACCAGCAGCGCTTGCAGGGACGACGCCACTTGCGCCACCGACGCGCTGGGAGGTGACCGTTACTTCATTATTGCTTACTAGGAAATCGCTCTCGCTTCGCTTCGGAAAAAATAGTAAAAAAAATATAATATAGCCTATGTCACCCGGGGATAGTGTAGCTTCCCAACAGTGAAAGAATTTTTCAAATCGGTTCGGTAGTTTCGGAGCCTACTCAATGCAAACAATCAAATCTTTCCTCTTTATAATATTAGTATAGAAGTCAAAGTCAAAGTCAAAATATTTTATTCATATAGGTATCACTGATACACTTATGCACGTCATTTTTTGGCTTTTCGGAAGGTGCTTTGTCGTGGAGGAGAAGAAAAGCCTAAAGAAACTCCTCAGCACATCTTTTAAAAAAATATTACAAAAAAAGATAATAATACAAAAGTATTTACTATTCTGAGCGGAACTGGTTGCAGAGCTGGTCATTTCCATGCGTCTTTGTCATTTAAATACTCGTCTACACTATAATATCCCTTGCCTAACAATTGTGTCTTTACACGTTTTTTTAAAGTTTCTATTGGCAAGTCACATATTAATTTTGGGATTTTATTATAGAAATGTATACCAAGCCCTATGAAAGATCGCTGCACTTTACTTAGGCGGAACGAAGGCGTAACTAATTGATGCATTCTTTTCGTATGGCGATTATTAATATCAAAATTTTGTTTATACGCGTTTATATTCTTCCGTATAAAAACTACATTGTTGAAGATATACTGGGAAGCTACTGTAAGTATACCTATTTCCTTGAACTTTTCACGCAAAGATTCCCGAGACCTAAGTTTATAAATAGCCCTAACTGCCCGTTTCTGGAGTATGAAAATTTGTTTTATATTGGCTGCTTTGCCCCACAGCAAGATGGCATAAGACATAACACTGTGGAAATAAGCAAAATAGACTATCCTAGCAGTTTCGACGTCTGTATACTGCCTTATTTTCCTAACAGCATAAGCAGCCCTACCGAGTTTTATCGCGAGATTTGTTATATGTGGGCCCCATTGAAGTTTACTATCTAAGGTCACCCCTAAAAAGACCGTCGATTCCTCCATATGCAATGTTTCGTTATTTAGTTTAAGAGATTTGCTGACTTTTTTAACATTAGGTAGCACAAACTCTATACATTTCGTTTTTTTTGCATTTAATAGTAAATTATTGATAGTGAACCAACGCGACACATGCGAAAGAGCACTATTTACGTCGTCGAAATTTACTTTATTCCTTTCACACTTAAATATTAGTGATGTATCATCAGCAAATAGTACAATATCCGCTTGGTTCTTTACATAATCTGGAAAATCGTTAATGTATACCAGAAAAAGAAATGGACCCAAGATCGAGCCCTGCGGTACACCCATCACAGCCGGTGACCCCGATGACTTAATATCGTTTATGCTAACTTTTTGTATTCTATTACTCAAATAAGACGCGATCAAGCTAAGGGCCTTGTTTTTTATACCATAGTGGCCAAGTTTAAACAGTATATAATAAAGTATAGAATATAATAGAAGTATAGAATAGTTAGATATATACAGTATTACTTTTTATTGTACACACCAACTATGCTATTGACACAATATAACACGTAAAATTTGAGGTACAAAAGGCGGTCTTATCGCTATAGAGCGATCTCTTCCAGACAACCTTAGGGAGGAGGACATAGTAATGAGTGCGAGAAGGGTAGGGTGCACACTGCACAGACAATATAATTAATACGATAAAATAAAAAAGATAAAAAATAAAAAACTAGAATAACATTACTTACACATACAGGAAAAGAAAACATATAATAATACGTACATAATAATACATACATAATTATTAGAATACAACACATGCACTTAAAGTAGCATTGAGTGTTAAGGCTACCAATGTAAAATAATTTAACTTGATTCTTCTTATTCTTATTATTTAAATGAAACTGCTCTGAAATTATTGTAAATCATTATATTCCTATTCCTTCATTATATTCCTTATTTCCTGTGATATACATTTTGCATGCCGTGAAAAGTAGATTGTGGCGGACTTATCTATATTTCTATTACTATGTGTTATTGTAAATACCCACATTCAAGCAAATAAATGATTTGATTTGATTTATTGGTTGTGTAAGTTGAGCCACAGAATTCATAACTAAAATTTTAACAAAAAAAGCCTCCAAAAAGTCATAAAAGTCCATTGTTGGGACATATTTTACTAAAGCTGAGAACTGGAGACTAATGAAAGACTTGGGGCTCGACTACAAAAATCAACCACTACTATAAGGCGGCATCTTAAAAAAGCCCGTGATATTTTAACTAATGAATTTATTCCATTACATTTGGGATTAGAATCCCTACCACGAAATGAATTAATAAATAAAAACTTATTAATACCTAATGTTTTGTTTGGCGGTACAGAATAAAACAAGGCAATTGTAATAGCTGATGCCACATATGTTTACATTGAAAAAAGCTCCAATTATCTATATCAAAAAAAGCCATACAGCCTAAACAAATACCAGAATTTGGTAAAGCCATTTTTATTAGTTGCCACTAATGCCTATAATTAGTCCATCCATCCATCAGCCCTTGGAGGTCCACTGCTGGACATAGGCCTCCCCTAACTTGCGCCACTCTGACCGGTCCTGAGCCTTCTGAATCCAGCGGATGCCCGCTGTCTTCTTCAGGTCGTCGGTCCATCTTGTCGGGGGGCGTCCTGTACTTCGCTTTCCGAGACGCGGGCGCCATTCGAGGACCTTTCTTCCCCAACGGTTATCGGTCCTTCGCACTATGTGGCCAGCCCATTGCCACTTCAGCCGGCTAATTCTTTGAGCTATGTCGGTCACCCTTGTTCGTCTACGGATCTCCTCGTTTCTGATACGATCACGTAGAGAAATACCGAGCATAGCCCTCTCCATAGCCCGCTGTGCTACCCTGAGCTTGTGGATTAGGCCAATCGTGAAGCACCACGTCTCGGATCCGTATGTCATCACTGGCAACACACACTGCTCGAACACCTTCGACTTCAGGCACTGAGGTAGTGTTTTGGACGACAAGATATGACGCAGTTTCCCGAACGCAGCCCATCCGAGTTGGATTCTACGAGTGACTTCTTTCTCGAAGTTGGACTTACCCATCTGGATCACTTGTCCCAGGTAATTGTATTCGCCTACAACTTCGAGAGCAGCGCCGTCAACAACAACCGGTACGGGTGTGACATGGACATTCGACATGATTTTCGTCTTTTCCATGTTCATCTTAAGACCCACCCGTTGTGAGGCGCTGTTCAAGTCCCCGAGCATTGTACCTAGTTCCTCCAGGGATCCTGCCAGGATAACTATATCGTCGGCATATCGCAGGTGTGTGATGTATTCGCCATTGATGTTAATGCCACGTCGTTTCCACTCCATCAGCTTGAACACATCTTCCAATGCAGCGGTGAACAGTTTTGGGGATATAACGTCCCCTTGCCTGACACCTCTCTGCAATTGGATGGGGTTCGTGGCTGTGTCGTGTACTTTGACGGACATGGTGGCTGATGAGTACAACTACTTCAACACCTCGATATACCGGTAGTCGATCCGGCACCGCTGAAGAGAATTTAGTACTGCCCAGGTCTCGATAGAATCAAAGGCTTTCTCATAGTCCACATAGGCGACACATAACGACAGATTATACTTCTCGGTCTTCTGTATAATCTGCCGCAGTGTGTGTATGTGTTCTATGGTGCTGTAGCCTTTCCGGAATCCTGCTTGTTCGGGAGGCTGGAAGTCGTCAAGCCTGCGTGCAATGCGATTTGTGAGCACCCTCGAAAACAGCTTATAAACGTGGCTCAGAAGTGCGATTGGCCTGTAGTTCTTCAAAAGGGCTTTATCGCCCTTTTTGAAAAACAGAGTCACCACACTTCTGCTCCACGCTTCCGGGGTAGTTCCAGTATGGATGACTGTATCAAACAGTTTTTGGAGCACCACTAGGAGGGGTTTCCCCCCAGCTCTTAGCAGCTCGGCGGTGATACCGTCATCTCCCGGTGCCTTGTTGTTTTTAAGCTGTTTGAGGGCCTCTCTAATCTCATACAGGCTGACGTCCGGGATATCCTCTGTGTAGTGTGTGTGTATAATTAGTCTATATTAGTCTAATGGCTATATATTAGATGTGTTCTTATTCTGCAACAGTATCAGATACAGTCATTATGAAGGAGTTTCTTGCCAATGAAAACGGACCCCTTAAGAGATATTTTAGAGACGGCGATGTGATCATCTTAGACCGTGGCTTTAGAGATGCAATATATTATATATGTAATGGCAACACTGCAGTGTTGAGTAATCTTTAAATTAACATATCTCATAAACCCTACTACGTAGCAAAGTCAAATAAAATTCATCGTTGATCTAAACATTAACTTAAAAAATAGTCAGTTTTATCACTGTAGCACTGTACAATTTGATACCAATTCCTATAGTAAAATGGCGTATCTCCATTATCGACTACTCTACTAACGCCATCTAGTAGCAAAGGTTATCAACTAATCTACCAACGCCATCTACATATTATCAAACCCCACTAACCACTCTGAATCAGGGATGCACATTGAAAAAAAACATCGATGTTTTTTTCGATGCAATGCATCGCATAGTGGTATCGATGTAATATCGATGTTTCAAAAAATACATCGATGTTTTTATACATCGATTGTTTTTATTTTTATTAGCGTTGGGACTAAAAAAAAGGTCATCGGCAGTGAATTTTATGTCCAAAAACGGTTTACCTCTTCGATACATCGAATAAAAAACATCGATGCTTACTCGATGTTGACGTATTAAAAAAACATCGGATTAAATCGATGTTTCCATACTTCACATCGAGTGTTACATCGAAGTTCGATGTATATCGTGGATCCCTACTCTGAATACTCACATGTTGGCGTGCAGCGCGGCGTACTCCCGGCAGCAGGCGGCGGCGCGGCGCGCGACCCCCAGGTACTCGCACATGGCGGCCAGCAGCGCCCGCACGGAGCCCCCGCAGCGGTGCCGGTGCGCCGCGCGGACCACCAGCGGAACCGCCGCGTACCCCGCTATACGGACCGCTGCGCCGCGGTGGAGGCTGAACACAACATTCAACTGTTATTACCGGCGAAATGAACTATTGCCAACTGGCAACTGTTTTCTATGTATTCAGTTTTGAAAATAGAACCTCACGGCGCGTCTGTTCTAGTATAAGCCGCGCCATTAAACAAACGAATCTAAAATTGCGGAAATTATCATTCCCCCTCACTCGCACGTTATTCTTATCTTTAGCGTGCGAGTGAGTGGAATGATAATTTCCGCCATTTTAGATTCGTTTCATTAATGGCGCGGCTTATACTTTAGTACATTTTACTTTAAAGCCGATAGGTCGCTTCTTTTTTGTCGAATTAAAGCCAAACGAGCTGACGATCCACCTGACGGTAAGTGGTTATCGCCCATGAACATCAGCAACACCAAAGGCATCACTGATGCGTTACCGGCCAAGAAATAGAGAAGGAAAAAGCAGGAACTGTCTTTCAAGCCCCCAGCCGGAACACGACGAGTCATTCTGGTGGCTGACTCAGCCAAAATGGTGGTCTAGGCGGGATCCATGGAAAATAATAATAGGTATTTATGAACTATTAAAACCAATATAATCCCTCAGAGGGGCCCTACCGCCAGCAGGCCGGATTTAATCGCCTCACGACATTAGTATTCCAAGCCGCCCCAATACAAAACTAGCATCTACTCTACACATCACAACTACAACTGACCTTCTAACAGGGAAGGCGGCGAACATCGCGCTGACAGCGAGCGCGGACAGCACCTTCTCTCCCGCGGTGAGCAAGACGCCGCTGCCCTCCCCCTCGGCCCAGTACGGCGCCTCCTGGTCGATCTCGAGGCTGTCCTCACGGAACAACAGCCCGCTCTCCAGTATCGCTACCACGTGGTCTTGGCAGTATAGCAACTGGGGGCATTGGTTAGCGTATTCCCGTATAAATACATAATTAAATAATATTACACACTTATGAATGTCTCTATGTGTGACAAGAACACATCCAGACCGAGAAGAAAAAATTCTAACTCTTCATTCAAATTGGAAATCGAACCCAGGACCCTTAGACAGCGGTCCAGCATAGTAACCATTACGCCACGCGGGTCGTAATCAAAAGTAGACTTCAGCTCTTACAAAAAGAGCGAGCGCGCACTACAAATATATATTAAGAATAGATATGTACTTTAAGTAGGACAACAGTTTGGATGCTTAGAGAAGAAACAGGGAAGAAACTCCTCAGCATATTATTATCATATATTATCGTAACAATGTTATCCCAACATGACATAAATTAGACTACTTCTATTGGTTTATTAGACAGAATTCAATTCAAACTCAAAATCAATAAATCATGTGACTATTTTCATTACACTCATAAACATGATTTTTTGTGCTTCTACCATCGTTAGATATGGGTCCTTTATCATTAAATTACATATATTACAATAATAGGAGACACAGTATTATTACTTTATTCTAATCAATCCCCCTTATTCATTAAAACAAGCAAAGTTATAGAAGGCTTATAAAGTGTTTTGTTTCTTTCATTCCTATGAAAGACGATAAAGATAAAACATATTAGGTATAACAGTGCAAAACCTAAAAATAGGTTTATTCATTTATTAAAAAGGCCATAATGTCTTTACCATGTTGGGCCTGAACTGCATGGCGAGCCATCTCCTGGAAAGCACCGGGGGCGTGAAATCCTGCTTCTGGAATAGCGCCATCTAGGAATATCAAACAAAAACAAAAATTATAGCTTCATCAAATATTTTTTGACTAAACATTTATAATATTACTTATCAGGTTATACTAAGAAGATGTTACATTACGTGAACATAAACCTGATGATGCTTAGTTTTAGTTCAGTATGCAACTGTTAGTAGATTGCAGTTAAAAAAATTTATACTAACAGTACATTTTTTGAATTTGAATTATTTTTAGATGAAAGTAATCATGTACCATTCACTGTAGACATTTTTTGTAGTGTTGGCATAGTATCACTTTCAAAAAATTTTGCTAAAAATCAGCTTCATGTAAAGTTTCACATCATTATTATTATTTTGCTGGAATGAAACAAAGGTTTGACCATTATTGATCCACTACACAGTCCACACTCTCTACAAAACTGAGGAGGCCTATTGCATACTCCACCATAGTGGCGTGCCTAGGCCCTCAGAACAAGGCAAGCCCAGTTGTGTTGTTCAACCCAGCATCTCGGGATCTTTGGCCCGACAACACAGAACACTTCATACATATAATATTTACCAACAAATAATATGAGTGTTAACAGCTGCAGAGTGATGATAGTGAAGCAATGATAGTAAGCTGGGCTTTTCGGCTTGTATGGGAAAGGCATCTAACATGGCTCAAAACTGTGATCCAACAATAAGAACCAGTACTGATGTCTTAAAGTGCCCTCGGAAACTTTCAAGAAATTTTTCCCCTAGCGGTTAGCTATCCATCCAACTACAGACCACGCCCGCTGTTGCTTAACCCGGTCAATCACTTAGGATCGACTCAAGCCCCTGGAGTACGAGCCCTTAAGAAGTAAGAGTCGAAAAAGTATTTGAAGTTATTTAGGCACCCTAATCAAAAAACTATAATTAGAAAGTTTAACTTATACTGAGAGTAAAATAAAACACCTGTTGTGTTTATTTTTGTTTAGAAATTGTATATGTCAGTTTAATAACTTGAGGAGCTTTAGAAAATTGTTGAATATCAAAGGATGACCCCCAATTGTGTTACTTAAGAGAACCTGTGAACAAGATTGAAACATCAGCATATATCTAACCAAATATTTAATAGTAAAATGTGCAATGTACAGTGATGACCGTTTAAAATCATAGTTGTGAATGTTAAAAATTTCCATTTCCCTTCTTAGGTATTGAAAAAGTTATGTGATATATAAAATTAATAGCCAGAAATCCTGATTAGTAGCATTGATATTATTTTGCACACAGAAATCCAAGTAGAGTTTGAGTCGATGTTTTGTCAGGTACCTATCTGATAATGTGGTTGTTAAAATGCAAATTATAATTCAATATCAATAATGCAAGTCGAACTTTATTGATTTTTCAGCATAAACACCGGTTGTGAAAATCACAAGATTTCAACTTAAATACGCAACCTGATTGCTTTGATATACTACATTTTACTTTCTAATGACCAGTAATGTCGATACTCACAATAAATTACAGTATTTTCTACTTTTTATAACATTTTTCTGTGAACTTTCAGTTTCACCAAAAATAAAAATAGAGACTGTTCATTCGCGAAGACAAATATTAATAATCACCTGTTGATTTGACCGACTGTCATTGAATGTCATGGCATGTCATAATAATAATATGTGGGTAATAAAACGCGGGCCACGTTTGAAACTTTTAAGAATAAAATAATTGATATTTGTTATTTAAAAAATAAACTACACTTCGATTAAATTTTTAAATAACAGAATAATTTGATGAGATTATACTGTTAAATATCTAGTTCTCTACCTATCTTTGTAAAAGCACCTTCATTGCTTTTTTAGGGTTGCCATAAATGTGCTCTAATGAAAAAATTAAAATTAATAGGTATGTTCCGTTTATTTACTGATTATTGGAATACTGTATTTTATTTCAAAATTCACTACTACGAAGAGTGCGAATAACTAGACTAGAAAGAATGATAATAACTAATAAGTACTATATTATGTTGAAGAATAATTAAATATAGTAGATAAGCAGAATGCAATCTTTAATTTCGAAGGAAATCCTTACTATCTTCCTGTTTATGAGCTTTAATAGTCGTTTCATCATCATATTGGTAGCTACAAAAGGTAGCTTATAATACCGCCAGGAAGTCTTCCCTAGCCCGACGACGGCACACTACTCTACAGTGATATGAAATTTCTGACGCGATCAGTAGTTGGCTAAAATTGTGGTAGGTACCTATAATATTGTTTAAGCAACTTTTAAGTTATACAAAGTGCATCGTTAGTATTAACAAGAAACAGGGTATAAGAGGAAAGGCTGATAGGTAGGACGTCATTTTTGCCGTATTGGGTCGGCTTGGAATACTAACCCCAATCCCTTGCGCGCCGGGTGTCGTAAGAGATCAAATCAACCTTGCTGGTGGTAGGGCTCCACGGAGGTATTATATTGTTAAAATTGATTTAATAGTTCATTAACACCATTATTACTATTATTTTTTCTCCGTTCCACCCTTTGGCTCGAATCAGCCGGAAAACAAGACGGGGGCCTTTCTTTTTCTTCTCACTTTCAGTAATGCCTTTGAAAGAAAAGAAAGAAAGAAAGTGTTGCTGACATCCATGGGCCATCAGATGATTACTCTTCTCGTTTGTCGGTTATTCAAATATAAGCAATCTTATCCCATACACTGGAAATGTTGTAACCAATAAATAAAATAAATATCAAAAATTACAAAAACATTTTATTTACAATCATCCACCATTTATTACAATACCTAATAAACATAATATTATGTATTAAACCTTCCAACAAGGTGCACGGCAATTTGAACAACCACAAAATAAATGCAACTAAGATAACAATATACTTCATTTAGGTGACAACCCTAGGCTTTGCCATGACGTCATAATAAAGCCATTTAGGGTACAGTACAGACAGATAAAATAAACCTGCGGACTTGAAATAATCGTTATTTTTTCTGGATCATGTCGTGATTTATAAAAAAGATTTATTTTATTTTCAGCCCAGCACATAGATGGTGTTTGACCATATTTTATTCACAATTACAGGAAAAAAATAACGATTTAGCTACTTCATAAGATACGTTCTCATAAAAATTTACTCTTACGAAAAAATGCATTAATAATATAGGTAATATATTATCTTCTTATATATTTATAATTTTAAATAGCACCACATAACACTGATTTTTAATTGGAGTAAAATAAAAATTATGTAACAATATTATAATAATTAAGTACTTAATATTAATTATACTGTAACAAAGGGAATAACACATTGCTGTATGAAATATGCCGATATAATAATGAGACCACATAATTATGATGACCCACGAAATTTATTTTAATTAATGGTTACCATGCCGCCGTTTGAAATGTCCTGGGTTTGATTCCCAGCGAAGCAGAAATTAACTCATGAGTTTGAACTTCTGCTCTCGGTCTGGGTGTGTAAATTGTGTTTTGTCCATGGTACTCACGACACACGGAATCCTAGTGGGGCTATGAGTGTGAAGCGTTATGAGTGTCTAGCATTGATAGCGCTAGTGGAAGAAGGATTGCAATTTGTACTTTATTATTATAGTGCCATTGAGTTCTAAATCGATAAACCAAACACCAATATCAATGTCAATGTCAAAACTGACAACACACAAAAAAAACTATAACTTGGCCTTAGCACCCAGCCCTTCTGGCCCGTGGAGCAGGAACTGGGACACTGCTGTTACAACCATCGCCGGAGGGCTCAGGTGTATATTGTGGTGTGCTTCCACCTGCCTCGCTCTGTAGTTGGGGATGCTCTCATCGATGAGGAACTGGGTCTTGGAGTACTTCCCCAGCCGCAGGGAGTAGCTGGTGGCGAACACCAGGACCTGGGCCTTGCTCCTCATGCAGAGACCTTTCAACTGGTCCGGCGTGAACGGCGCCGCTGCTATCAACTTGTAGCGGTGGTCCGATTTAAACCTGCAATCATAACAATACAAACACATTTCCACTTTCTATCAGGTAGGATTGTGGTAAACCATTAACTTAGGGAACATACCAAAACCACGTAACCCATTTTTTCCAACTTTTTACCCCTCTCCCCCCCCTTCGTGACCATCCATAGTATATGAGAAGACCCCCCCCCCCTCCCCCCTAGTTTTCACGTGGTAATTGATAATTACGGTTTTCAATACTTTTTTTGCAAAAACAGAGTTAAAAAATAATAATTTTGCTTATATTTGACGACTTTGTGGCGCAATGGTTGCTAAAATATTGACTACGTGACAAAACCCTAAACCCCCCCCTCCCCTCTGTGACCAATCGTGGTGTTTTGAAGACCCCCCTCCCCCCCCTAAATGAGGCACGTGGTTTTGGTATGTTCCCTTACATATTTTAAATAAAAAAAACTATATCATTATTTTAACCATATTAAAATTTTTGAAAAGGAACTTGTTCTACTCTATGGTAATTGAGAATGAAACGGACACGGAACGAAAAAAACATGGCGGACGCCGACTATTTGGCACGAAATTAACAATACACACATAATATTACTGATCAAATAACTGTTGAAATAAAAGGCAAAAAGTATCTTGTTGCGTCCGTTGTTTAATGCATCCAGCATTAAAAAAAATATTCATTCATACACCATGAACAGGGGAGATTAGCTAATTCCAGTATCTAACATTGAAGTATAATGTCATAGAATAGACATCTCGAACAAAATGTGTCCCGTCCGGGAGGTTCCATTTTCAAAATTGAGCCCCCGTTCTCCTTTCAAAATTGAATGAATCCATTAAAGATTGAACCTCATTAGTGCCAATTTATTAGGACGGTTTAGTTGTATTCGCGGTGTCCGTTCTATACGCTAGTAATGATACTTCAATGGTATCAAACCCGAAAGAACATTGTATTGTTTTCTTTACACATGATACGATACACTTATCGGCAATACGTAATGCAATGTAATTATTAACCCCCGACGAAAAAGAGGGGTGTTTTAACTTTTAAGTATGACGTATTTGTGTATCTGTGGATCTGTATGTCTATCCGTGGCTCCCAAATGGATGAACCGATTTTGGTCTAGTTTTTTTTGTTTGAAAGGTAACTTAACCAAGAGTGTTCTTAGCTATGTTTAGTGTTAATATAACTCAGTTTTTTTAATTTTAATTTAATATTATTAGTGAAATATTGTGGCATGCTATCATTGTTACCAAAGTCCGCACCTGAATGATCCGTGGCCAGCGTCTTCCGTCAGCCGCTGCAGGTTGGCTTCGGCCAGTTCCTCTGTCATGCCGTCTACCTTCATCAGCTTTCCTAGAGCCTGGGACAAGGTATCGTACACTACATTTATTTGAAATCATTTATATACTACTAACTACCTATCCAGTTATCCACTACTTCCCATCACTTTGGCAATACCCGAATTCGAAATAACTGTTCGGTATAAGTATTATAAATAATGTCCGATTTACACGTAGTAAATAGTTAAGTAGATAAGTAAATTTTAACTAAATTTTAACTAAAAAGTTACTAAAATGTCTGTTTACACGTATTAATGTACTTTAAATTTAGTTAAAATTTAGTTATCTACTTAACTGCTTAATACGTGTAAATCGGACTTAACAGACTTCAAAAAAAGGAGGTTCTCTATTCAACCGTTTTTTTATTTGTGTTACCTCATAAGTTTTTACTGGGTGCACCGATTTTGATGATTTTTTTATATTCGAAAGCTGGTGCTTGTTATGTTGTCCCACTTAGATTTGAGCGAAATCTGACGAGTAGTTGTTGAGTTATCCCTAATACTGGAGTCCGTTATTTTTTGTTAAGAATTATATTATTCTTCTTTCGTTTCTTAGAAGCGAGAACTTGCGCATAGACAAACAAGAAAAAATCCATAAATTATTTTTATAGGACCTACTGCATTAATTTGTAAAAACCTCCACTAATTTTAATATGAATCAAATGTTTATAAACTATTCCTCTTTGATACTATTGTTCATACCTCTTGCCTAGTATAAACTGGCCGTCCCTCCATCTGTTTGTTGTAATAATCAAAGTCATCAAATAGCGCCTGATAAGTTCTTTTATACCTGAAAAATAAATTATTTGAGCATTACATTTTGTATTTATTTTTAAAATAATATATTTCAAAACTTGGACAGATCTATAACATGATGCACCACGGCGTATTTTATACGAGCCGATGACGCGCGTATTTTTATACGCACTCACGGCGCTGTAGATGACGAAAAAGCAGATTGTTGCGTTTGTATCGATACAAACGCGCCGACAACGCAATACGATCGCGAGAAACGCGTTAAAACCTCATCTTTTTCGTGAATTCCAAATTACCAATACGTATGCGCGAATACAACGCGCCTGTATCGTTGTATCCAGTCCTGGATTTGTCAATAGGCCGTATAGGCCGCGGCCTAGGGGAGGCAGCGTCCTAGGGGCGGCAGATTTCAGAACATGATAATTATAGATGATTTTGCTATTAAAAAGTGCCGTAAAAATTGTAATTCTCGTTTTTTGTACGCACTTTCTTAGTGACTAATTCAGTGCCTTCCTTACTATGAATGGAAAATTATTATTTTAGAAAGGTACATGGAGCGGCGGAAATAAATTGGCCTACACTGATAAAAAATATAAATCCGGCACTGGTTGTATCTACGCGTATGTATCGATATAAACGCGCGTTTATTACGCCACAAAATCTTTGAACGTATGCAAACTTTGATTAACAATTGTGCAAAGGTTTACTGTCCTCGTTCGAATTGCGTTTGAAACGCGTATACGTACACTACAGCCAACGTATCTTGGTGCGTCTGAACACAGGCTTTGCGAACTTTAGCGCATGTAAGACAGAGATAGCGACACGAACATGCTAACGTGTGACTGAGACATAATACGCCGTGAACCAGCATTGCCGAATTGTGTTACTGCGCAGCCTTCTGCGCGAAGTTCAGACGCGCCAAGATACGGCGGCCGTACTGTACGTTGTCTGCGCGTCGTCGGTACGTATAAAACACGTTGTGTGCATATAGGCTCTACGGGCTAAGTGCCTCAAAGTACTTAATCCAAATAAATAAATTGAATTGTATTGAATTGAATAGGCTCTAAATGTTACATACATACATATATCATCACGCCTCTTTCCCGTAGGGGTAGGCAGAGACCACTTCTTACGATCCTTACATACATATTGTTTTGCTTCGTCCATTTTCATTATTCCCCTCATACATGCTCTTCGGTTTAGGGTACTCTTGACCTGGCTCTAAATGTTAGATTATACTCACCATTTAGCGAACGCGTCCGGTTGTATGGTAGCAGTGACCGGGTCCAACAGAATCAGTCGCGACATCTTACCAGGGATACAGAAATCGTACAGCAAACCTGAAACGACATTAAAAAGCATGATAATCTAAAATAAAAAAAAACCGACTTCAAATGAAGTACATCCTTTCCAATAACAATAAAAAAGAATCATCGAAAATTTAAGACTTACATTGTTTTCTCATGGATGCCATTATCAGATCTCGAAAAAATTTAAGTGGGACCACACGACAAACACCAGCTTTCGATTAAAAAATAGAATCATCAAAATCGGTTCACCCAGTCCAAAGTTCTGAGCAGTCCTGGATTTGTCAATAGGCCGTATAGGCCGCGGCCTATGGGCGGCAGCGTCCTAGAGGCGGCAGATTTCAGAAGAATATATATTATAGATGATTTTGCTTTTAAAAAGTGTCGCAAAAATTGTAATTCTTGTTTGTTTACGCACTTTCTTAGTGACTAAATCAGTGCCTTCCTTACTATGAATGGAAAATTATTATTTTAGAAAGGCACATGGGGCGGCGAAAATTAATTGGCCTACTCTTATAAAAAATATAAATCCGGCACTGGTTCTGAGGTGACAAACATAAAAAAATACAGACGAATTGAGAACTTCCTCCTTTGTTTGAAGTCGGTTAAAAATAAACGCGACACGGGTGGCATGAATGACATAAATCCTACTAATAAGAAATAGGTAATAGGATATTTAAAATCCTGGAAAACGCGGGCAAAGCCGCGGACAGAGAGCTAGTGAAAATGGCCTAGTGAAAAAAATCACAAAAATAGGTTATAAGATGAATTTACAAGTAAAACTATCACGACTATGTTAGCATAAGTAGTTAATGAGTAATAGTCGATAAACTTACATCTTCGGAACCCTACATTGCGCGTGGCCTGACACACACTTGACCGGTTTTTTTATGTTACTACTATTATATATGAATTATTATTTCTACTGTGGTGTTACCACATAACTTTTTACTAGGTGGACCGATTTTAATAATTCTTTTTAAGTATATTCGAAATCTGGTGCTTGTCATGTGGTCTCACTTAAAATTGGAGCGAGATCTGACAAGTAATGTTGACACTAATTATAAATTAATATAAATTTATATCTAAAATATTAGTGGTAACATTTAAATGCCTAAAATATGAATCTTTTATTGAAATCAATTACAATAAATTAAATATCATTAATTTAAAATGTTAAAAATTGTACTCACTGTCACGTGACCTCAAACGCCATTTTGAGAATATGACGTCATTGGAACAATTTTATATGGAAATTCAACAAACTTAGCAGACAGATAGTATTGAATATCGTTTAGTGACGTCACGTGACGTTTTTGGTGGGAAATTTGATAGTGATTTTTATTTATCAATTTTTGTTTTTAAATTGAAGATTATTATTTTTATAATATTTTTTTCGTGAATATTGAGGTTCTATCTATAAAATAAAATTGAATCCTAAAATTAGTCAACATCCCTAAGCCTCGTCCAATGTAAAGTATGAATCTCACCAACGCTAGCACCGGCAGAGTGGCCCAGGAACATGATTGTCTCCCAGCGGAAGTGCTTGATGACGACCTCCAGGCAGAACACCAGGTCGTAGAAATTCATCAACAAGCCAGGAGGGAACGGGTCCGACTTACCATTCCCTGGGAGCTCCACACCTGAGTTATGAGGAAAGGAATTTAAAATAATCTACGATCTTTGATCAGCAATTAGTATAAACCTTCATTAGGGGTATATATGAACGCAATGATCGCATAACAATTTTAGTATTTTGCTTATTTGTCTGTCCGTTTCCAGGTAATATTAGAAAAAGCTTAACCGATTTAGGTATATGTGGTTGCACTGATTTTAGAAATGAGTTTGATTAGAATTTAATTTTTGTTTTGATTAAATTCAATTGGTTTAATTCAAAAGATAATTCACAGAATACCGTTTAAAAGCTTTTTCTAGTAGTAATAATAAGAATTGGTTTTGTGAAGCGACTCAAGTTTTATTATTATAGTTACACATAAAAGGTATTATACAAACCTATGTAATAAAAGTCCTTCGGCAACTGTCTAACCAGGGGTCTGAAGGACACTATAGAGTCCATCAGGCCATGGCATAGCAGCACAGGAGGGTTGTAGCAGTGGCCCCATGCTACTACTGTGAACAATTAAAAAAAATAATGAGAGATTCAATATAATGAGAGAGTGACTCTAACGTCTGATGTGTGACTCTAACATTGTTTCAAATATAAATAGATGAGAACTGGACAAACAAGCTATCTGATGGTAAGAGGTTGACTTTGCACATTGTCATGAACACCAAAGTCATAACTGATGCGCAGTGGCGGTACAACCATACAAGCCGAAAAGCCCAGCTTACTATCATTGCTTTACTATCATCACTCTGCAGCTGTTAACACTCATATTATTTGTTGGTAAATATTATAATACGTATGGAATGGAGTGTTCTGTGTTGTCGAGCCAAAGATCCTGAGATGCTGGGTTGTGACTCAACTGGGATTGCCTTATTCTGACGGCCTAGGCACGCCACTGCTGATGCGTTGCTAGATAAAATACAGATAAGGGGAGGGAGGGCATAATTTCTGGCTCTCAGATACTGCAATCATTTATGTTTATGTATTTATTTATACTGTTTCAAGTGGCATAGTTGTACACCTATTTTGTAATTCAAATATTACATAACACAATAGATGACAATGCAAGTATATTATCAGTAACTATTACAGCATAGTATGAACTTGATAAGTTGATAAGGATTAACTTATCAGATGACAGTCGCTTTAGTTCCATGGAAGATAAAATAATCAACATTTGTTTATTATACCTAAGGAGCATTTGAAATGGAATGATAAAAATAATTATGTAGCAATAAATAATATATTTGATAAGCGCTCAGTTATAATATTGTGCCTTGAAAGAGTTACAGAAATATTAACATTCACAACCTTTAGGATGTTTTCGGATTGAACAAAAGAAACAACTAAATAGTAGGATTGATATAAAATGATCTATACTATAATAAAACTCAAAGTGTCTGTTTGTCTGTCCGGGCATCACATAAAAACCCTTTCGATGAAAATTGGTAAATTTGTTACTGATACCCTGGGTCATATTTTAGACAACTTTTCATCCCGGAAAATTAAAAGGTTTCCCGGGAAAACAGGATAAAAGTTTGAATAAGTTAAAACATAATTTCCGTATGCAAAGCTGCGGGCAACAGCTAGTATAAAGTAATATAAAGGGGAATGCCCATGGCCAGTACTCTCAAAAAAAGAGTGGAGTCACAATGAGTTTTGTACAGAATAAATATTTCAAGTATTTTATCCTATTTCTTATAAGATTCCTCTTGGAGTTAATTTTCTTAAATTAATAAGGAACTTCACTTCCGTTTTAAAACCAAAAACTACCATAGCTTCCATCCATTTATTATTATTATTGTTTTGAATTTCAGGCTTGGGCCAGCTATCCCAAGGGCGACTGAGACCAGGTTTAACATAGATCAAACCTAGTCTCATGCATTTCGGAGTTAGATCTGGTCACCAAGTCCTACTGCTCAGACAAGCCACAGGATGTTCCTGGGTTCCAGTTCTTTGACTTGGTTAAGTGGGATTAGGTAACCTCCCAGAATACAGCTTCTGCAGTGACCAGACAGGACATTCACAACACAAAGTTTGTGGATGGGTGTTTCCTCTACCTCACTACAGAATCTGCATGTAGCAGTGCTCAGACCTATCATCTGTAGGTGTCTATTGAGCCTGCATTGACCGCTGAGCAATCTGATAAGTTCTATGTTGGGACATACTTTACACAGAGAAAAGATTATTAGGTTGTATCCATAAATTTTTTATTAACTAAATAGTATAACTCTAAATTATTGTAATGTAACAAAAAAAATTTTTTCTTGCATCCTATATGATTTCATTCTGTCCATTCTGAAGTGATATTTTGTAAGTGTTTATGAGTTCTTTCTATTTTTATTCTCCCTTTCTTGGGCAGCAATGCATCAGCAATGCCTTTGGTGTTCCATGGGCAACTATAGCCACTTACTATCAGGTGGACTGTTAGTACATTTCTCGCCTATGATTATAAAAAATATTCTCTAGTTCTTTGCATAAAAAAGTATGAGATGAATGACCTTCATACAAAAAGGTAACTAATGAAAAAGAGAGCCAGCTTCTTTCCAATAAAATATGTAATAAAAAACGAAAATCAAGAGGTTTAAAATACTTTATATTCAGTACAATAAAGTTCTAAGTTGAATGGACTTTGGACATAACAGGTAAATCCTTGTTTTCCTTGAATACTATTAAAGAATTTCAAAGCATATTAAAGTAAATACTTACTGCATAATCTTCCCCAAGGCGCCTCTATGAACCATTCTTTTTCTGTTATTGTCATTTTAAAATTTCTCCCTTATATTTAATGTAAAATTCACACAGATATTATTGACCACACAATTTCTTCTTTAATTCTTCTTTAGGTATTACATTTGTGTAGAAAATTATACTTTTTAACTCAATAATGGTCTTTTATAAAATTTTACTTTCTTAAAATCACCTATTCAAGTTACACGCACAATATATTTAATGAAATTTAACTGAATTAAATTTAAAACTGAAAATAATTAATATAGTTTCAGCCCGACCGTTTGTCAAACAGCATAACAAAACAATACGTTATCAAATGACAGTGACAGTACTGAGAGTGTCAGTTTGATTAGACGTCAAACTGATAAGGCCACAGATTAAATCATGTTCAACAGCACATACATACTCATCATAATAATTTATTTAATTTAATCATTAAATCATCATAGACCGAAAATATTTTAGACGAAATAATAAGAAAAACAAAAACGAGACGAATATACGGATTTAAATTCAAATTACTGTTTTGAAACAAATACTGTATGATTTATGAAGAAATCCTAAGTACCTCATAACTAAAATATTTAAACACAAAACATTTTTCATTTATAAACCTAACATTTCTTCGAGAGAATAATTTTTCCTGTGATTACTTGATAGGTAAATGTTACTAGTTACTACTACGCAGAAGGTACCCACGATTAACACGCAGCTTTTAAAATTACATTCTGTACATGCTGTAAGTACAATTACAAATTAAAATATTAAATGTAAAGCCAGTTTAACTTTAAGCTGATTCTGACACAAGTTTCCGACTACTTTATGCTATCAGTCTCTTGACTCTTGATATAATATCTCACTATCTTAAAAACGTCTGCGTAATCTTTTAACAATCATCCTACCACAGACATATAAATTTCTGTTTATATGTCTGTGCATCCTACACACTATCTTATCAATATTTATACTTATTTGAGAAACAATTGTAGCCGGTAGCTATTGAAATTGATTAAGTTCATTTAAATGTGTTTATGCCACCTTTAAGGTATTTATTAAAAGCCGCGTTGCATAGACATTGTGAGTTGTGACGTCACAAATTATTTCTGAAAGCGCAACTTCAGTCCCATAATTTTTTCATTGCTCATTTTACCAAAATTAAGGTAAAATCGGCAATTCCCTCTGTGTACTTTGTAAATAGAAGTGTCTACTATCTATCCATCCACATTCCACATCGTCTCTACATTCTCTTTACAGATTACTGTCACATTTTATCAGAATAGGTAATAATAAAAATAATAATTGGAGAGATAACAGCTTCAATGTAGGATAATACATACATTCTGCACATATTATGTCTACACATATGTGCGAGTAGGTCAGTGGTATGATGCGATTACCCAGTGGAAAAAAGTTAAGTATTCGCAAATACATAAATTGTAAAACGAGAATGGTTTGTGATTTCGAAGATATGTTACGTAGGTATCTACTATTACGTAGTGGTTAGTGGAGTGGTTAGAGAGATATGAGGTTTTCAACTGTATTGTATAACACGTAAGTTCATTAAAATCAAACAATATTGCGGTAACTTCGAGCTATATAATTGTGTATTTTTTACCATTTTTACGTTGTTATTAATCAAGTTTTTGTTAACAAAAAAGTTTATTCAATGTGTCCTTAAGTAGTTACTTTTTGTTTTTTGAGTGTACCAGAAGCTCGATTAATAAATAATAGAAAATATACATAGTTATCCAATCAACTTTATATTTATAGGGCAATGAGTGTTTTAAAATCAACGGAGAAACAAATAACAATACGAGCACCATGGGGCAAAATTAAAGGTATGTAAAATAATATAACAAACTGATTAAATCTATGTTAAACTAACCTATAAATGTCATACTATTATTTGTGCTATAAGTATGTTAAACAGGTTATGTACTGTGCATAATTAATACTCTATTGTACTTAGTTTTACATAAATCTACATAATATATTACAAATACAGTTTAAATTGTATTTCTTATTTTTGTCGGACAGTTTCCGGAATTGGGATTACTACCCTACCCTCGCTTACTACCCACAATTTACCGCCAATAACATACCTACCGTTAAGTATACCTATGTATGTAAGTGAAATGTGTTTATATTTCCAGGTCTAACATGGGGTGATTCTCGAAACCCTCCAGTGCTGCTCTGCCCAGGCCGGATGGAGCCGTGCTCAGCCTACCGACCTCTCATCCAACTACTGCCCGCAACGTTCTTCTACGTGTCGGTGGACCTACCCGGCAACGGGTGGTCGGACCACCTGCCGAAGGGTGTCAAGTATACCTCGTACGATCTCGTGCCGACCATAGTGAGGGTCATGGAGCATTATAAGTGGGAGAGGTTTTTGTATATCGGACATTCCTTGGGTGCTGTTGTTGGTAAGTATTAGTTTTGCATAATTATTATTTTTCATAGCTCAGTGTAGCTCGTATTCATTATAAGCTCATCGTTTAGCAGCTCGACGTCAACTGCTCGCACGTGGGGAGGGGTATTTTCAGTTTCCCCTGGATTTTATATGCTTAAAAGAAAGAACGTAGGCACTTAAAATAATAGGAATAAATAGGAGAATAGGGGAATATTCCTCGGTCAACCTCGTTCACGCATGCCGTAATCGGGAAACATACCTACATAGCTTTTTCATATAGGTAAATAACCGACAAACTAGCAAACACCTGTATCAATACCCATGGACGTCAGTAACAAAGGCATGTCAGTGATGCGTTCTGCCAAAAAAAAGAGACGAGGAAAAAAATTCGACATAAACTTTTACTTGGCTTGAGAGCCATTCTTTCTTGCTTTCTTTCAATTTCTTCTCTCTTTGTTGGCCGGCAACGCATCAGTGATGCCTGTGGTGTTGCCGATGTCCATTAGCGACGATAGCCACTTACTATCAGGTGGTGTCTCTATCAGGTACATATTTCAACATGGCGTACCAGGGCCGCATAGCCCGCATGGTGTACCTCGATCCGATCCCGCTGTTCTACTCGAGCCGCGCCGAACACTTGGGCGCCTGGTACCACCGGTTCTACGGCGAGTACTACACGGACGACAAGTATGCTAAATACAACAGTGGTGCTGATACTGCGCCTACTTACACTTATGATCAGGTAAGTACTGACCGATCTGAGGTCGGAGGATAACACGTCGGTACGTTAAATGTCTATGTAACTTTGGTGTTATTTTTCACAGGTCCGTAAAATGTTGATGAAAGTCCAAGGGCTGACGGAAGACGCAGTGGAACACGTTTTGGAAAGATCATTGGAGCCAGCTGGAAATGGTTTATTTAGGTATCTGGCAATTTATTTATTAATATCTGGGTGACCGAGCTTGCTCGGTTTAGTATTGCTTAACAACGCCATCTGCTTTAGCTTTAGTGTAGCTACTCGCCAATAGATGTCAGGAAGAGTTTATTGTAGCCATTTTTCATTGCCTGAAAACACGGATAAAACGACATTTTTTAAAAATGAATCCTAGCTAGATCGATTTATTGCCCCCGAAACCCCCTGCATATTAAATTTCATTAAAATCGTTGGAGCCGTTTCCGAGATTCAGAAAATAAATATATATACAAGAATTGCTCGTTTAAAGGTATTAGATTATACCGACAAATGAGGAGCCGAGCCATCTGATGGTAAGTGGTCACTGACTTCTATTGACATCAGTAACGCCAATGGCAAGGCAACCGACCAATAAAGAATTTGGGGTCGAAAATTTCACGAGCAACGTGGTCTTATGACATCTTAACGTTTTTACCGTAGTTACCAACGTTGGAATCAAATTGGAGCCCAGCGATCTCAAAAGGGGGGACCTGGCGCCATATCCTAGTGTTTTGTTCAGCTGAGTTAACTTTCGCCATATACATGTGAGGCTGATGGCTGGCGAAGACTCCAGGATGGCTGGAACCACTTATACCTCACATAAAAAGAAGCATAATGTCATAGAACAGACATCTCGAACAACGTGTGTCCAGCCCTTGAGGTTCGATTTTCAAAATTGAGCCCCCGTTCTCCTTTCAAAATCGAACGAATCCATTAAAAATTGAAGCCCATTAGCGCCAATGCATTGGGACATACATCGTGTTCGTGGTGTCGGTTCTATACGCTAGTAATAATACTTCAATCTGTGGTTATACATTACAGATTCACATACGACCAACGTTTGAAGCAAATACCTGAAATGCCATACCCCCCGGGCTATCTACAAGAGATGTACACGTTGACAGACATACCAATACTAAATATATTGGCAAAGGATATCATAGATAGAGGCATATATGACAAGGTGCCATTTGTAAGAGACGAGAGTGCCTGGCCGAATAAAAATTATAAGTTTAAAATAGTCGAAGGGAACCATGATTTACATGTGAATAACCCGGAACGGATCGCTGAGGATATTTCTAAGTTCCTGTTGGCTGATGTGAAAGCTAAGCTTTGAATTTCGATTATTTAGAAAGAGATAGAGACATCGATGGCGCGCCGCTGTGTCTGTGGCTGTGTCTACCTGGTACTTGTATACCAACTAGTAGATATCAAAATCAAACTTATTGTCAATATACATATCATAAAGGAATAATAGAAGGATAAGTGTCATCAGTGGGAATGATTAAGTAAGAAAAAACATGAGAGGTGTCAAGGGACACCCGGATGGAACGAAGTTCCTTTCGATTTAAGTATTGTTTTGTTGTACAGCGCCATCTCTGTAAAACTTTCTGGATCACACTAGCGTGAAAACTCTGTGAATCACTTCAAAATACTTCTTACAACTTCAATAGCAAAAAGTGACGTCACGACTTTTCGTAAGAATCAAAAAGTGTCGTAAGAAAAAAAGTGTCGTAAGAATTTTTTCCGTCTAGCCCCTTTTCACAACGCGCGATAAGGAACTTCGTTCCAATAAATTATTAAGTCAACAAGGAACTGACCAGGGAATTAGCTGCGAGTTTTATCTGATAGGTTACACCAGACTCAAGTGACAGTCCTTACGGTAGACATGGATTGAATTCTAATTTTATGTTAATTATCAGATGAAAAAATCAAAATCCTGTGATTTTTTACAGTTTGAGAATTTTCTCCCAAACCGACTAACGGCGTCTTCAGTTCGAGATACTTTTAATTCAATATAATTTGAAGAGTTTAACATGTGGGGCATTTTATAAATAAAGTAATTACTTAAAAATATGTAATGTATTTTCACATATTAAGTATGTTAAAACTGATTAAGTACCTACTTGGATAAATAAGTATTGATTTTAATTGTGCAATTATTACCAAAGGAAGATTATTTTTAGTTTGTTTAACTAAAAAGTTATACTTTAAAAAGCTGTATTTTATTAAAAATTCTAAAAATCCTGAGACTTCATGAGATTTGCAAAATCCAGCCGCAATCCTGAGAAGAGTTCAAAAATCCTGAGATATGGTAACTAGGCAAGACCCTAGTCGCCAAAATATACATATCAATATATAATCTTAAATTAAAATTTAAAAAACCCTCGACAGTTTTATTTACAGTAAATATAATTAATACTCTCGATTAAGTCCCGTTTCAGACAAAAAAAACTAGATCAAAGTCGGTTCATCCGTTTGGGAGTTACGATGCCACAGACAGACGTACAGATCACAGACGTGAAACTTATAAAACCCCTCTTTATTCGTCGGGGGTTAAAAATATAAGACAAGCAGGTCTAATAACAATATTAGATATCAAGTCTAATTCTCTAACAGCTTTAAAAAAGCATTTTAAGGCTGCAATTAATTATCACTTTGTTTAAACCAAACATGAAATTGCAATGACAAGCCGAGTTGTAGAGATGTGATTTTAATGATTTGACAAAAAAAAGTTTTAACGATATTCCAATTTATTAAAATATAATAAAATCCAGTAACACTAACAACAATAAAAAGGAGCTTACTATAACTTTGATTTGCCATCAAAATTCCTATCCAAAAACGCACAAATCTCCCTATCCAACCTCTCTGGATGCGTGAAGTGGACATCGTGGCCTCCATCCACATCCATCATCCATACATCCGCATTTCTCTCCAAAGCAGCACATATCCTATCCACCGCATCCCTTCCTTTAGCATAGAAGTTACCACTGGACTGTTTCGCGTTCAAATAGAGTGAAGGCGGCGTGTTCTTGGAGAATATTTCGATATAAAATTCCGGCGTGAAGTTGTTCGGTGCGAGGATTTTCTGCCGCCTGTCCCATGACAGCCTAAAGATAAGAAAATAAATCTTTATCTTTTAAAACGCTTAGAAGAATGAAACTTAGTACTGGGGTTTCTTAAGCTTATGTGGGGGCTAAAAACAAAGATCTATATGTATAGACAGGCTGTTCAGTACTAAAAGTTTGGATACCTACATTGACACCTTATGGTGCCAACGCATTTTAGTCGTCTGCAAGCAAGCGAGACAAGTAGATGTCATTTTGAAACACTGCGACTGTAACACAATAATAACGTCTCATTGTTTATTGTGCAGAGTTAAAACGTTTTCATTATTTACGTTTGAACTTTTATACTTACATTTTTAAAAATTATTTAGTGCAAAATATTTAATGCCACCATCGTGAACCAAACATGACAGAACGTAAGCGTCGCGGCGCCCTCCCAATTCTATGCCGGCACATAGTGATAAAGTACTCTGTGGCTGGTGCGACTGTGACAAGGATTTTGTTCGGAACAGCCCGTCTATATAATTTAAGTCTATGGCTAAAAAACGCTTTTTTAAAATTTCTTCTCGGTAAAAGTGTATTAGTGTAAAAGTCTTGTACCTAATAATTTAATGTTAATGATAAAGTAAACATACCCTCACACTTATAACGAAAGAGACATTACAAAGACATATACTGAGAAAAATAATAATTTATCAAGCTGGGAACCCTTGTTGTGACAGGGTCGCTAGCCGTATTGGGGCGGCTTAGAATACTAACCCCAATCCCACGCCGGAAGGGTGTCGTCGTGTTCTGGCTGGGGGCTTGAGAGCCAGTTCTTTCTTTCTTTTTCTTCTTTCTTTCTTGGCCGGCAACGCATCAGTGATGCCTTTGGTGTTGCTGATGTTCATGGGCGGTGATAGCCACTTACCATCAGGTGGATCGTCAGCTCGTTTGCCGGCTATTTCCATAAAAAAAAAACCAAATGGGTTATGGATACAAATATGTTTTAAAGAAACCAAGGTTAAGGTATGAACTAAGTTGTCTACGACTGGTACATCAACTTACTTGAACTTATTGTTGCCAATATCCTTCAAGTTCCTCTCCAGTACGAGATCAGCCTGTTCCCTCGTCATTCCCCTCGCTCTCATCACAGCTTGCAACGCCTCCTCCTTAGTATACATCCTATCATCTACATTGTACTTTGCATAATTATTATAATATTCCTGATAGGAAGTCTTGAAATAATGTGGAACATCTTTTATTTGCAGCCTCTGTAGGCCTGGCTTAACGTCCAATAGAATGAATCTTGACACTTTTTTTGGCCACATTACATTGTAGAACAGTCCTGAAAATGAATTTGAAGGATTAATGAGGATATTATCGCGGGGGCCCAGGTTCAAATCCTGGCACGCACCTCTAATTTTCAAATATTATGTGCGTATTACAAGTTAATTATCACTTGCTTCGGTGAAGGAAAACATCGTGAGGAAACCTGCACACCTGAGAGTTCTCCATAATGTTCTCAAAGATGTGTGAAGTCTACCAATCCGCACTTGGCCAGCGTGGTAGTCTATGGCCTGTACCCCTCACATTGTGAGAGGAGACCCCGAGCCCAGCAGTGGGACAATTATGGGTTGTTGCTTTGCTTTTTATGAGGATATTATCAAAGGTCGTATGAGGTTTTGTAAAATAAATAAATGACTGTATATGTTTTTATACACTCGTACCCCTGCATCAGGATTCCGTGTTTTTTTTTTTACTTAAAAAAGTTAATGCTTGACCACAATCCCACCTGATGGTAAGTGGAGATGTGGTCCAGGGTGGTGAGCGCACTAACTTAATAGAAGCCTATTCACTCTTTTTTTGAAGTCATCCACGTCATAGACACATAAAAAACATTAACACATTAAAAACGTTAAACAAACGTTAAAACATTATAACACCCACAACCCAAAGAAGTGACCACACATAAACCTGCAGTCAATTCACAATACAGTTATGGCCAACTACAATTCAGACGATGCAGACAAATTCAACCATGACCACACATTATACATCATATTTTCGAGTGAAAATGAAATCAAGTTGGTGTAACATGCAGAATTCAAATGGCTGTCAAAATTTTCAGTAGTCTTTGACCAACTTATAAAATACTGACAATCGGTCCACCACAGTCTGACCACTGAGGCTTAATGTATCCAGGACTGATGAGTTATATGGTAAAGGTGAAGCATATTAATTCATTATAATAATACCTAATTCTGCACCCATGGAATGACCAATGTACACAAATCTTTTCCATTTTAAGTGCCTTATGACAAGATCAATGGCTGTTACTGGCAATAATCTTGTCAGCATTACACCTGAAAAAAAAACATAATTACTTCAAAAAGAAAGATAAAATTACATGAGTTTGTCACTATTGTTATAAAACCAATTTTTTAAATAAAAATAAAATAGATAAAATAAAATAAAAGATAAAATAAAATATTTAATATTTGATAGTTATCACATTTTACTATTAGTGTGGTATAGATAATCTTTAAATAATTTTACCCGACAAGTCCCACCTGCAGGGAACGCATCAGACTTCCCGCTGCCCGGTAGGTCCATAGCTACATAATAATACCTTGCAGGTAGAATCTGGAGTAGGGGAACAAATGTAGACATGCTGTCTTGTCTCCCATGCACTAGCAACACCGGCTCTCCTTGGGGATCTCCCCATGATGCCACTGGAAATATAAATAATAGATAGATATAAATTTGCTTCCACTTTGAAATAATACAATGTTACTGATCTTGAAGTAGCAACATAACACCTTTATTTGAAGCTTTTATTTCACTTAATAGTAGTGGTGGCAGTCCTAGCAAAATTTTTATTGGTACCACATCTCCAAAGGTGTAATAGAGCTTGCCAATGTTCTCTTCAACTAGTAGAGCTATTACTGTGCCCCATACCCGCCACCAATGCCATTAATACAAGACATCAGGCTATATATACTATACTTAGTTCCTGTGCGCTACCTACTGTGTGATAGCATCTTTATTGTAAAACTAGCTGTTGCCTGCGGCTTTGGCTACAATTCAATTTTTTACAAATCCCACAGGAACCCTGAACTTTTCCAGGATAAAAAGTAGCTGTAGCCTATGTGTTAATCAAGGGTATATGGTATAGCAGAATCGGTTCAGTAGTTGTGTCGTGATTGAGGAACTAACATCCAAACATCTTCACAAACTTTCACATTTATAAGGCTGAAGCTGGTCGTCCAGTAAACGGACGAATAAAATAACTTCAGTCGTCCGTAAATTATAATCGTTACGTGACTTTTACAAGGAGCCCCCTTGCGCATGTACTCCAATTAATAAGACTCGAGGTTTAATTTGTCTGATAGTTGGGACATTATATGTTATTTTATTCATCAGATTGTCGGACGACGAAGTTATTTTATTCGTCCGATAGGAAAACGTGCTTTGTTTCCGATGGTCAGACGACTAAATTATTTTTATTCATTCGTTTTACGTACCAATAGTCACTCCGGTTATAATATTATTAGGATTTCTAACAAGTTACCTAATTCTTGACTACAATTGACAGTTGGTCAAGTTAAAAATTAATCTCAACAGGGACTTGGGCATGTGGAAATCTCTCCAAAGGAACAAAAAGGATGCATTTTTCAGCAATCTGTGAAGTGCGCCAATCGTCATTACCATGTTGGTGGAGGATTCACACACACACACACACACACACACACACACACACTTAAAGTTTAAGTATTGAAATAAACCTGGTGACGACCGTTTTGTTATTATAGGCATAGATACAAAAAATGTAAATCCGTAATTGGCTTTAAGATTTTCTTCATATGATCTGTAATTTATGAAATTAAGAGCTGTGGATTTTGTTAATAAATAAAATAAATAAAAATAAAACAGCACCAGGCTACCAGGGAGTAGTGGAACGCATTGAGAAACTTCTCCGATGAAAGGCTGTGTTACATTTACGAGAAAGAGTAGGTATTGTAAATTGTAATAGGTAATAAACTCACACGCTATGTTTCCCCACGGTACTTTTATAAACCATTCCTTTAAATGCTTCATTATCTAACTTGGTCTCACTGGCCTTTCTCGTGTAAAATGATAGCTAGTTTTTACATAAAAAAATAATTGAAAAATATTGAATAACTTCAACAAGAAATATTTATCACGTTTCACGTCAAGTTTCACAAATTGATTGACTTGACTTCTTGTCAGTTCTTGTCAACACTCAACATTGAGTCATTGTCATTGAGACATAAATGTCAAATTGAAAATGACATGTTATGTTTAGGGTTACCACAACTCAACATTTTTAAAGTCCGGAGTAAACTTCGATATTATAAAACAATTCGTAGTCAAACCCCCCAGACGTTACTTATAGTTGAAGAGCTACTGAACCATCTGGCTAACCCGTTTTCCACAAAGCTAGAATTTTTTTAATGAAGTTTAGCTATTATTTCCGAAGCACCTACCTATGTACTTGTCAAAATTTACGGAAGGGATACCTACTCTTAAATGTTAAAGAGTATGTGTAATCGCTGCCTTGGTTGTATAGGATAGAGGGCCAGTTTCTTTCAAGTACCTACCAGGTAGGTATAGGATACTTTTGTTATATTCGAAGTACACTACTAGGTTTTACATAGTATGGTATAGGGAATATTATTGAAATTCAATATTTATTTGATATTGCCTGACCATTTTTGTGGGCGTGGGCGGTAACTTCCGCCAGACGCTTAAATCTCATAAAAATACAGAACTCTTCTTATATTTTATCTCAGCGTCGGCCCTGACCCTGGCCCTAAATAGCCTTACTGCCGCACTTAGTCACTTAACGGTTACTTAAATCGCTCCCCAATACTGGATCACAATAAGGAAAACCAGATCCGGCGCTTTTTATTTACTCCGGAAAAAGCCACGTGCAGAGTGCTAGCATTAAATAAATTAAAACCTAACTTCAACTGAACTTCACTCGATTAAATCAGAACTATTTATTTTCAAAAGAAAGCGGAAATTAACCCATGTTTCCAATCCGGTCCAGATCCGGCCGGATTCATGAAAATCCGGCCAGATTCAAAATGACAGCGGATTGCAATCCCGATATAAATCACAATACAATTCTGTATTTATAGGAGCGATTTAAACAACCGTTAAGTGACTCGTAAGTGCGGCAGTTAGTTCAGGATACATTGAGATAGTCTTTCAGCTTCAGAGCCCTTTGGTGAAAACTTTTAAACAGACAAATAAAAAAACCGGTCAAATTAAAAAAAAGCCAGACAGAAGGCTGAGTCCAGACAGTTGGTAGCCTCCCAAATAAGTACATACACGCGAGGGTAGCCGCGAGAGGTTTATAAAAATCAGTTTGTTTTTTTATATTACTTTTAAATCTATGGTAAAAATAAAAGAAAGTCAACCAATCATATTATAATTTGATATAATATAATACCCACCCAAATGAGTGTCATAAAAATAATACGTATTTTTATTTATTTATTATACCAAGAAAGTACACACTAATCAGTCTTACAAAAATATCAACAATACAAAACACAGATAAAGTGTTACTTCAATCAGGCGCAAACAGCATTCTCCGAGAGTACATCCGCGTACATCAACATAATAAGAATGAAATTAATTTATTAATGTTACAATATAATACGGAAAATCATTAAACAATTAAATAACTTATTAGCAATATTAACAACAACAATAAGATTTGTCATTAAACTGAACTAATGTCAAAAATAATAAAAAGTATCATAAGTAAAGTATCATACCTATATAATAAAAAGTAACAAAGGTCAAGTCAAATTAAATATCATTAAATAATAAAAAAAAACCTATTATACATAATAATAATATAATCAAATTAATTCGCTATTATTTATTTTGAGCTGCAAAATTTTTAAATTATTTCCTTAAAATCCACTATCACTTAGCTTGCTTAAACTCTTACCTATTGTTTCTATACTGTAAATTAATGATGTACTATGTTGGTGTTCAATAAATAAAAGAAAAGTAAACATCATGCCACCATAGAACATAAACCTTAAATATTCGAGTTATAATCACAGAAGACATAGTAGTATTATAACTTTGATTTGCTATCAAAATTCCTATCCAAAAACGCACAAATTTCCCTATCCAACTTCTCTGGATGCGTAAAGTGGACATTGTGGTTACCATCTACATCCATATTCCATACGTTTCCGTTCTTCTCCAAAGCAGCAAATATCCTATCCACCGCATCCTTTCCTTGGACGTAGAATTTATTATAAGTTTTTGTAAAGTTCACATAGAGCGAAGGCGGCGTGTTCTCGGAAAATATTTCGATATAAAACTCGGGGGGAAAGTTATTGGGTGCGAGGAATGCTTGCCGCTTGTCCCATGACAGCCTAAAGATAAAAAAAGAAAATTAGATCCATTCGATATTCATATTTATGATGATTTGAGTCGGCTCGGCGCAATTCGGCTTCCGTTCGTTTGACTTTAGTCGAGTCGAGCGGTATTTTGCCGCCCGGCTTGGTTGAATCGATATTTGATGTGTGGCATGCGCACGCCTTACTAAAAGTTCAAGAGATAAAGCCCGGTGACAGACAGATGGACGCTTGGAAAGGAGAGTCTCATAGGCACCTACAAAACGTTCAAATTACAAGGTTATGATAGCTACAACTTACTTGTACTTATTGTTGCCAATTTCCTTCAAGTTCCTCTCCAGAACGAGATCAGCCTGTTCTCTCGTCATTCTTCTTGCTCTCATTACGGCTTGCAATGCTTCCTCCTTAGTATACTTCCTATCATCAATACAGTAGATTGCATAGTCATTATAATATTTTACATAGAAGCTCTTAAAGTAATGAGGAACATCTGTGATTTGCAGGTGCTGAAAGCCTGGCTTAACGTCCAGTAGAATGAACTTCACCACTTTTCCTGGCCAAATTACATTGTAGAACAGTCCTAAAAATAAATTTATAGTATCAATTTAGTCATAAGATTTGTATATACTTGTGGGTGATGGAAGATGGATGTGTGGATGTGTGGAGTGTGAATTGATGGAAGCATCCACATGTGTAGCATAATATTCATAGAAGGTGGTTTTCTGTATATTTTTTTGTGTTAACGTTGATGCGCCCTTCACATAAATTATCTTCAATTTGTTGTACGGGAAAAGTGGAAAATCGACTTTATCAATGGACCGAATGTGCCTAATGCATTATTTTAGTGGTCTCAAACCACCTTCAGATTATTGCCTTTCAAAACCATTTTGAGGCATATTGAATGGATGGTTTCAGAGTCTTTAAAGGACTTCCATACAAATATTTTGTGTTTTATAAATATAGATAGATTTGCATAATACTAGCTTGTACCTGGTGTGCCAAAATACAGGTTTCAGCTTAGCTTGGACATCAGCTTACTAAAATATGCTTATGTACTTTTAGTCCATTGAATATAATTATTTGTAATTTTTGTGTGGAGATGAATAAAAAGTTATTGTTATTGTTGTTAAAAAAAAAAAACTAAATTCTGATATTTATATTATTACCTAATTCCCCACCTATGGAATGACCAATGTATACAAATCTTTTCCATTTTAAATGCCTTATGATAATATCAATGGCTGAAACTTGTAATAGCCTTGCCACCATTACACCTGAAAAAAAAACAATTACTTCAAGGATAAGAAAACCACACAAATTCTTGAGTGGTTTGACAGAACAAAAAGACAGATAAAAAATGACATGATCTCTCTAATGGGAAGAAAGCTTATAATTTTATAAAACACTGAATATTTAAATTTATGTATTTTGTCTTATTATTAGTATACACTATATAATCCATAAAGATTTTTGCTAGACACATATCCCACCTGTAGGGAAGGCATCCGACTTCCCACTACCAGGCATATCCATAGCTACATAATAATACCTTGCAGGTAGAATCTGGAGTAGGGGAAAAAATGTAGACATGCTGTCCAGTCTTCCATGTACTAGCAGCACCGGCTCCCCTTGGGGATTGCCCCATGATGCCACTGGAAATTTAATTAACACAAAGGCATAATCAACATAATGCCATTAGAGATACTGTCTAATCTTCTCTAATTAATTTTGTTAGTTATTGTGGGTTAGGTCTGTGGTTAGGTTTAGAATTAAGAGAGAGGAAAGAATGGCTGTTGTTAACAGAACTAAATAATAAATTCATGTATAAACTACATATATGAATGTATAAACTATAAAGTAATACTTTATACACTATTACTGACATACTGTGTCAGTGTTATATATTTTTGGAGGTTCCCCTTGAGAACAGCAGGGTGCTACACATCAGGGGGTTGTTGACCCCCTCAAGTACTCCTGTTTGAATATTGAGACTTTCTTTACGGCCATTAGCCCCCAATCCCCAAGCTTAAGGCGGGTTGCCAACGTAAGGCGATGGATTGACTGTTAAAGTATAACTAGATATTCCATCTGTAGATCGTATCTACTCTTTATTATCTGATCGTAAGATATTGCTTTATAATAAAATGTATTGAAAACTAATCAGCTGCGTTTTATAATAATACTTATGAATACTCACACGCTATGTTTCCCCACGGTGCATTTATGAACCATTCCTTTAAAATTTTCATCATCCAACCTTGTATCTAAGCCTTGTATCCAACCTTGTATCTATCTTGTATGTTGAAGTTGTATCCAACTTCGTATGAAAGAAGAACATCAAATCCTGTTCTCAATTTCTCACATTTCTCGTAGTAGCCATTGCAATGGACATGTAAAACACTACTATTTTACATAGAAAAGAAGTAACTAAAAGTAAATCTGTGGGTAGGTACAGTGCACACCTTTAATAATTTAATTTATCTAAATAATACTTCAGTGATTTGACATGACTTTGTTTTGTTTTGTTTTATATTTTGTTTTCTTTGTTTTGTTGATGTCAGTGTTGCAAGGTACCACCTGTGGTACCACATAGTGACGGTAGATCTAACGTATTCAGCTTCGATAACGATTTTGTGTTTTAACGTGATAACGTTTAAAAAGACGATGAGGTCGATGAGCCTGAGAGGCATTCACGAAAACCGAGTAACGGCCGGAGTAACGTCACGGAAGCGCGCGCAGCATTAGAGAGAGAGGCACGCTAGACCGGCCGTCTCTCTCCCACTCAAGCGTAATCGGTCCGCTTGGAAGGCATTTTTCATTTCATTTTTATTTTATTTTACAATCTTTTGAAAAGAAATGATTTCTCGTAGCTCGTACGTATTATTATTATATGAAAACGAAAATCTACAATAGCGTCATCTCTGTTTATAGGTATGAACTACTTGAAAGAACTTTACACAGTACATCGACTCGGACTTTAGTTGTAGTCAAGAAAATCACAGATGTCGCGCAGCTCCTGATATTTAAAACGATTTAAACCAAATTTTCAACTCAAATATGTTTAAAATCGTATAGTTAGTATGAAATTTAATATTATAATCTAGCTAGATACGCGGGTCGCGGTGGCGCGTCAAGCCATGTTCAAGCTGACACAACTGGCGAGTAGCACCGCGGCTCCGTGCGTAGGGCTTCCATTACGTTCTTACATTACATTATTTATATCATAAATTATTCTTCTACGAAATAGACGTTATCACGTAAAACCATTGTCCGTAAACCGACTTTACAGACAACCAATTTTTTTAGTACAAAAATCTGATTTCAGTAGGAAAAAATCTCAAATCTCATACAATTCACCCTATTTTTAAGAATCTACGGTATTTCACGGAAGAATCTACCGTAATCCAGTTTTTGGACCTGGCAGCACTGGTTTATGTCATTTTGACGTGTAAGAGGTACATATCCTACCTATTTTCGTAATTACTCTATGGTAATATTGGTAATTACTTTTGAAGTTTTGAACTTTTCTACAGTATTAATAAAAATAATTATATAGTAATTACTCAGATTAAAGATTACAAGGAAAAGGTTTTAAATACGCCAAGCCCAAGGTATTACATCACAAAGTTCATAGTTTAAGTGTAATCGTATTAAATGAACTTCTACCATGACTTCAAAAGTTGATAGGTAAATGAATTTAAATAATGCCTTTAAAACCTTCAAAAGAGTGGTTTTTGCAGTTACAATGGGGAAAAGTGGCATGTAAGTATGTAGATAAATATAGTAATACTGAATACTTAATGGTTTATTTATTTATTTTTTACTAGATTCTATGAATCTTATTATTTATTTATTTATTTATTCTTTATGTACACATAAACAATTATATGAAAACAGTTGAGGAAATAATGTACAAAGGTACTGCTTATCTCTAACGAAATTTCTTCCAGCAGACCTGTGACTGGAGAAGTGAAAGAAAGGTAGATAGCGTGCACATAGTAAAAATAAGTAATACCTATTTAAATATAAGTGATTTATATTAATTATAAATTAATAATTATTAATTTTATAAATCTTTTCATTGACCCATCCAGCCCTGAAATCTTAATGCTTTAGTGCATACAATCATACAGTAATATTTTGCGGCATTCTCATGGGATTTAGTTTTTAATCCTTTGCAGTAGTGTCGTGGGGAGATGCAGACAAGCCACCAGTTCTAATGATACACGGGTACATGGACAGTGCCGCCACATTCATCCGTCTGGTTGAGAGGCTGCCGGACACACATTATTATGTGTCATTTGATATGCCCGGTAGGTATAGTGGTGCACAGTTTAACAGCTATTGTCATTATTTATCCATTATCATTATCAGTTTTAGTTTTTTTTTTACCGCAGATTGTAAGATGGTTATGCTCCTATGAGGGTGGCATGATCATAATTGATCACACCCTCCAATAAATAAAGATTTAAAAAAAATCTTAAGTCAGTTTCCTGGCTACTGTTAAAAGCCACCATATTTTATTGTTAATTGTTATTTTACCTGCTTGTTCACGAATTATGGATGGGCAGATTATTAAAAATTAAGGCCTTGTAGAAAAGAATAACACAGGGTGTTATTGACAAAATATACAATGACAAATGTTTCTTTTCTGTGACGTCTTATTTCTGTGTTATCAGTTATTCTTGCTGGTGTGAGATGTTTATTATATTTAGAAAGCAAGAAAGAAAGAAAGCAATGATTTATTTTGTTAAGCATAATGCAACAAGTTGTAAATTGTCATTTAATACAGCAATCATGAAAGTTTACAGTTATATATAAACATAACCTACTGCAGCACTGCTCAACAAAAAAGGTATGCACTCAGCATAATACGCCGTGAATTCTGACTACTGGTTTTCAGTACAACCTTTTTTATATCACTGTTCGGACAAGTGATGTCAATTCACTGCATAAATAAAATAAAATCTACTTACTAAAATACAGATTCAACTATAGCTGTAGTAATAAGCTAAACAATGTTAAAATAAAGAGAAAAAAATAATAAAATCTACCTAATATATAAAATTTCCATGTCACAATGTTAGTTACCGTACTCCTCCGAAACGGCTTTACCGGTTTTTATGAAATTTTATATGCATATTCAGTAGGTCTAAGAATCGGCTACTATCTATTTTTAATACCCCTAAATGATCCTCTAACATTTTATTTTTATTTTGTAACGTACGATTTGTATATCGCCCGTTACATGGAACCATTATTATTGTTTTGCAATAAAAAATTAATTTAACTCTTCATATTACCACAGACTACTTATTCATTCACCCGTTTGACATGTTTGCCATGGATTAATAACTTCTAAATTTGACGTTGCTTATTTAGTCGTGATATTGGGACTGGACCCCAATCAGTAATTTAACTTGTTCTTAATTCAATTTATTTAATTTCAATATAAATATAAATTTGATAGTGGTGTTTTTGGAAATAAAACTACTTATAAGACTTAATTGTTTATTTATTTTACGAAATTTATTTAATTATGTTTGGTAGAACATATCATAGACATTGCCATATTTAAAAATTTCTTACTCTGTGCAATTTTGCATAGACTTTACGTATCTATGACACAAGCGTCCATATTCCTTTTTCTCTTGGCTCTTGACGGCGATACAATGCGTCAAAACTATTAATTTGTTATTTTGGAGATTTCCTTTAGAAGTTTTTTCCAAATTAGTTATTTTGGACTAATAGTACGTTCCCGCGTCCTGGTCATGATGGGGGCGATATATTTTCCTTCGTAGCATGTAAATGCACCGGCGTCGGAAGACGACCATAATGTTATGTAACTGGAGGCGCGATTTAGCGGTAAGATTTTTCTTATTTATCGATATTCCTATTAGAAATTGATATAGTAAAGCATTTTGCAATACATTTACATGAGAATAACGTATAGGTATTCGTTGTTCCAGCTTTTCCCGATTACTTAAAATTTTCCCTTTCTTTTTTTTTCCAACTTACCTTCCTATAACAACTTAGTTGAACAAGGATGCTTAAATCCTTTTCTTTATTTTCCCTGCGGTGTTCCACACTGGACCCGTGGTTTAATCATCACTTTAGTGATGTTTTCGTTTAGTTTCCACTAAAATTTCCATAATTTTTTTCCCTTACTTCGCTTTCCGCGAGTAAGTTTTTTTTTCCATAATGGCTTTCTTGACTTTTTGATGTCAATCCATTATCTTATTCCTTATTGAGGGCGGAATATTCCTTCCTACCCATCTACCTTTCGAGCCTGGACTACGAACTCAAGATGAGGAGACCCTTACCTTGAAGCACACCGTAGCAGTGACGAGGCAGCCTTGCAGTCCACTGTTAGGAGGGGATTCTCATGGAGAGGACGTGCCCTATTTTTGACTAAGTACTTCTGTTATACAGGTACATGCTTGTGATATTTTTCTACCATACAATACAACTTTTACGGTCGATTTAGAATGTTTATAACTTTGTATACTTTTGCAATGTTTCTCTACTTATAATGATACAATGCCAAGTCTTGTTTTGAAGAAATAAAAGTCTGTTTGGTACTTATATTATTTTATTTCACTCCTCAACAAAATATCATGATTAATAATTAGTTTTACATACAATACTGAAGTATAAAGCCCGCTTTGAGATTAATAGTTCAATGTTTTATCCGGCTTTGTTATCCGTACTGTGTGGCAGGTGTATGGTCTCCTTGGCGCCCGTATTCCTGGTTTAATTATTTTCTTATTTAGGAGATCATCGGCTCACTAACATCCGAGCAAAGTTCGCCTACATTCGGGTACACTTCTTTTGGTGGGTTTGTGTTCTATTTTTTTTTAATGTTTCTTTTTTTTAATATTGTAGCCAAACACAACACCCCTTTCTTATTAATAATTCAACATTTTATCCGTCTCCTTTTTATCGGCTACAATGACGCCTCTTCTTCCTTTTTCTCGGCTACAATAATTTGGCGCCGACGAACAGGGACTGATTTTTAGACCGACCTGATTTGTTCGGACTGACTTAACCTATACTTTTGTTAACCTTTTTGGTAAAATACATACTCAGTGTTGTTATTTTGTTTACATACATGATATATTGTTGAGACTTAATTTTGCTTGGCTATTTATTTGTTTTACAAGTAAAAGTTGTATGGTGTTTTGTATAATTTCCTTTCTATATTGTTTATTGAACAATTATTTTGGTGTATACCTACTTGTTTTGTTTCAACATAGAAAAGTACTTACTTGTTTTCATGAAAGTTTGTGAATAACACACTTGGTGTTTATTTGAGGAATTTGAAGTTAACTATATTTGCTATTTGAATTGGTAATATTGGAAATAAAGTTAAAGAGTAATATTGAATTTAGTAACATCATTAACATTAATTATTAACTTTGTTGTAATTTGAGAATATTGAATATCATAATAGTATTAATGAAAGTTGCTCTTTCATTTTGAAGTTATTGGTTATTAAAGTAAATAATTTAATATAGTAATATTAACATACAGTTATATAAATTAAATTGAATTAACTTGTTATTGTTATAATTTAGTTTAAGGTTTTGTTATTGTTGTTGAATAGAGTTAATTTATATGATAATATTAGATAATGTGACAACAACACCACAATCAAAACAATTTTTGAACAATAATTCAACTTTACCCGTTGCAAACTATTACTTGAGTAAAAACATTTTAACTTTTCAGAACTTAATTTTAATTTAACTTTTAATGGTAAAACATGTCCAATGGAAATATTTTATAACACATTATATACTCCTCAGAATAATCCAGTAGAGAGATTCAACAAAACTATAGAAACTTGTATTTCGTGTTATGTTGAGGCTGACCATCGGACTTGGTCTAGGTACTTACCCCATGTCCAAGCTGCTATTAACAGCACTATTAATTTAGTTACAGGTTATACACCAAATTTTCTTATGTTTGGAAGGGAAATTATTTTAGACGGCTCATTATATAAATTTTCTTCAATTTCTGATCCTTCAGAATTGGTTATTGGTAGTCGTTCAGACTATTCTTCTTTACTTTCAACTTTGGAAGATATTTTTAGGAAAACAGTGGAAAATTTAGTTAAAAGTTATAGGAAGAATTCTATTTATTATAATGCAAAGAGAAAAAGCATTTCTTATAATGTTGGAGATACTGTATGGAGACGTAACTTCGTGCAGTCCAATGCATCTTACTTCTTTTCATCTAAGTTAGCACCTAAATTCATTAAAAGTAAAATTATAGATAAAATTTCTGATAACGTTTATTTATTGAAAGATTTTGATAGGAGTAGTAGAGGTAGATATCATGTAAAAGATATAGTTAAAATTTAATTTTCATTCTGTTTATTTGGATACATAAAATTATACTTACCAACTTGTTTCTATTTGCTGGCAAAGGTAAAGGTAGCTATGTATGTGGAGGAATATTGCGTGATGTATGAGTGGTGCTACAATAGGAAGGTGATGTATGCTAGGAGACCTAGGTTAGTAAATGTACTTAGAAACTATTACCACACTCTACTTAATTTGGAACTCTAAATTTATATAAAGAAAAGAAGTTAGTGCCCACAATGTTATAAGGACTCATATTTTGTTATTTATCCCCAATTTTTTTTTTCCCCTCACTAATTTGTACAATTTACTAGTAACTTTTTTTTTTTATTGGTAGAGGTGGATTTATTTACCTATTTCTAGTTTTTTTATTTTGTTTTGTTGTACACTATTAGTTAGCTTCTACTTAGAAGTAATTTTGTTTAAGCTTAGTATTTATTTAGTTTTTACGTCCTACTTTAAGTACTAGAATTCCTAGGACCTGGACATGACATTTTGAGTTGTACAACTAAACCTCTTTTCCCTAAAGATTTTTACATCTTAAGGGTGACTCTTGTTGTGTGTGAAACACCACACTCCTTTTTCCCTAAAGACCATTTGCATCTTAAGGGTGACTTTTGTTGTGTGTGAAACACCACACTTTCTTTTGTTGTGTGTGAAACACCACACTTTCTTTTCCCTATAGATTATTTACATCTTGTGGGTGACTTTTTTTGCTAACATTAATTAGCACTTTTTTTTTTATTCACTTTCGTGGATACTTTCCTGGCATGCCATATACATTTGACATGTACAGGGTTGCTTTGTTGGGTTTGTCATTACATAGCGAATGCTCACTGTTTTGACCGGTTGCATACCAAACATAGCATTTTTCTTTTGTTTGTTTTGCGTGTATTTATATGACACAACTTTTAAATTTATTCTTATAGGGTCTTGGTTTGTTAGTGTAAAGCGAGGGTGCTGTTACATTAACCAGGTGCATACTAAGTCCTATATTTTGGTTTTGTAGAGTAGGAGTTTATTTTGAAGATAGAGTAGGGGTTTATTTTGAAGATAGAGTAGGAGTTTGTTTTGAGATGTAGTAGGAGTTTTGTAGGATTACAGTTTGTTAATGTAAGGCGAGGGTGATATTACGTTAACCGGTTGCATACTGAATCCTATGTTAGTTTAGTATTTTGATGTAGAGTGGGAGTTAGTTTTCTTTTGGGATTTTCAACCCCATTTGGATACTTGGATTGGTTTGTTGTTGCAAAGCGAGGGTGCTTATTGCGATAACCGGTAGCATACTAGTCCAGTATATTTTTTTTTGATGATACTTGTTATCGACTTATTATCGACTTCTTATCGATTTGTTATCGACTTTCCATCGATTTCTCATTAACTTGTCAGTAATTTATTTTTCTAATTTTTGTAACAACTTAGATAAACTTGTTACTGTTCCATTTTGTAGGGTTGTCACCATAGCATGTTATAGGGTTGTCAACACTTATAAAAAAAAAAAAATTTTTTTTTTTTTGCTAGAAAAGGGGGAAATGTAACGTACGATTTGTATATCGCCCGTTACATGGAACCATTATTATTGTTTTGCAATAAAAAATTAATTTAACTCTTCATATTACCACAGACTACTTATTCATTCACCCGTTTGACATGTTTGCCATGGATTAATAACTTCTAAATTTGACGTTGCTTATTTAGTCGTGATATTGGGACTGGACCCCAATCAGTAATTTAACTTGTTCTTAATTCAATTTATTTAATTTCAATATAAATATAAATTTGATAGTGGTGTTTTTGGAAATAAAACTACTTATAAGACTTAATTGTTTATTTATTTTACGAAATTTATTTAATTATGTTTGGTAGAACATATCATAGACATTGCCATATTTAAAAATTTCTTACTCTGTGCAATTTTGCATAGACTTTACGTATCTATGACACAAGCGTCCATATTCCTTTTTCTCTTGGCTCTTGACGGCGATACAATGCGTCAAAACTATTAATTTGTTATTTTGGAGATTTCCTTTAGAAGTTTTTTCCAAATTAGTTATTTTGGACTAATAGTACGTTCCCGCGTCCTGGTCATGATGGGGGCGATATATTTTCCTTCGTAGCATGTAAATGCACCGGCGTCGGAAGACGACCATAATGTTATGTAACTGGAGGCGCGATTTAGCGGTAAGATTTTTCTTATTTATCGATATTCCTATTAGAAATTGATATAGTAAAGCATTTTGCAATACATTTACATGAGAATAACGTATAGGTATTCGTTGTTCCAGCTTTTCCCGATTACTTAAAATTTTCCCTTTCTTTTTTTTTCCAACTTACCTTCCTATAACAACTTAGTTGAACAAGGATGCTTAAATCCTTTTCTTTATTTTCCCTGCGGTGTTCCACACTGGACCCGTGGTTTAATCATCACTTTAGTGATGTTTTCGTTTAGTTTCCACTAAAATTTCCATAATTTTTTTCCCTTACTTCGCTTTCCGCGAGTAAGTTTTTTTTTCCATAATGGCTTTCTTGACTTTTTGATGTCAATCCATTATCTTATTCCTTATTGAGGGCGGAATATTCCTTCCTACCCATCTACCTTTCGAGCCTGGACTACGAACTCAAGATGAGGAGACCCTTACCTTGAAGCACACCGTAGCAGTGACGAGGCAGCCTTGCAGTCCACTGTTAGGAGGGGATTCTCATGGAGAGGACGTGCCCTATTTTTGACTAATAGACCAGGGTAGAAGCCTTTAAAAATAATGAAAAGTGAAAAAAAATTATAATAGAATGAAACCTATTGCAAAAGGAAGAGAATATAACAAAAAATAAAGGAAAAATAATTTACGGGCGATCTGAGGTCGGGAAGTGGGGGGGAGGGGGGGTTTAAGGGTAAAAAACGGTTTACCTCAATTTCCAGCAAAACTATAAGTCCTATGGAAAAAAGTTAAATGGCAAAGTTATAGGTAATAAAAAGGTCTACAATTTTTGTATTTACACTTTTTTCACATAACCTCAAAATTTATGTGAAAAATTCAAAAAACCAAGTTTTTGGTTTTTTATTTTTATCTTTTACAAAAAATTTTTTTTTTAACGAAATTTTGTGAAAACTTACCTTTCTATGTCCCAAACATACTGTAATTTTTTTGATTTAAAATATTTATTTTTTCACCTTATTTTGACTTAATATCGAAAAATCACCCTAATTTTCAATCGAAAATTCACCTGTCAAAATATCCGCTTTTTTAAAAAAATCTGTGAGCTTTTTATTTGCTAAAATCTCTACTTTCTGACGGTATATAAAAAAATATACACTGCCATGTTAAATTTTCTCAGAAAATGCAATGAAACGACAACTATTTTCACAAAAATTATTAGAGTTCGAGTTTTTAAATATATATTTTTAATATTTATGTACAATTTTGAGCCATTTATTAAAATTTACACTTTAATTAATCGAAAAACGTCAAAATCCATGTTAAATTAATAAATTAATAAGCAAAAAAATTACAAATCCATAAAGATTGCAAGAAACATGCAAAAATAGTTGTCGTTTCATTGCATTTTCTGAGAAAATTTACCATAGTAGTGTATATCTTTTTTATACCATCAGAAAGTAGAGATTTTAGCAAATAAAAAGCTCACAGATTTTTTTAAAAAAGCGGATATTTTGACAGGTGAATTTTCGATTGAAAATTAGGGTGATTTTTTGATATTAAGTCAAAATAAGGTGAAAAAATAAATATTTTAAATCAAAAAAATTACAGTATGTTTGGGACATCGAAAGGTAAGTTTTCACAAAATTTCGTTAAAAAAAAAAAATTTTTGTAAAAGATAAAAATAAAAAACCAAAAACTTGGTTTTTTGAATTTTTCACATAAATTTTGAGGTTATGTGAAAAAAGTGTAAATACAAAAATTGTAGACCTTTTTATTACCTATAACTTTGCCATTTAACTTTTTTCCATAGGACTTATAGTTTTGCTGGAAATTGAGATAAACCGTTTTTTACCCTTAAACCCCCCCTCCCCCCCACTTCCCGACCTCAGATCGCCCGTAAATTATTTTTCCTTTATTTTTTGTTATATTCTCTTCCTTTTGCAATAGGTTTCATCCTATTATAATTTTTTTTGTTTTCAAAAATTATCGACCCTGGACTATAAGTACTTCTGTTATACAGGTACATGCTTGTGATATTTTTCTACCATACAATACAACTTTTACGGTCGATTTAGAATGTTTATAACTTTGTATACTTTTGCAATGTTTCTCTACTTATAATGATACAATGCCAAGTCTTGTTTTGAAGAAATAAAAGTCTGTTTGGTACTTATATTATTTTATTTCACTCCTCAACAAAATATCATGATTAATAATTAGTTTTACATACAATACTGAAGTATAAAGCCCGCTTTGAGATTAATAGTTCAATGTTTTATCCGGCTTTGTTATCCGTACTGTGTGGCAGGTGTATGGTCTCCTTGGCGCCCGTATTCCTGGTTTAATTATTTTCTTATTTAGGAGATCATCGGCTCACTAACATCCGAGCAAAGTTCGCCTACATTCGGGTACACTTCTTTTGGTGGGTTTGTGTTCTATTTTTTTTTAATGTTTCTTTTTTTTAATATTGTAGCCAAACACAACACCCCTTTCTTATTAATAATTCAACATTTTATCCGTCTCCTTTTTATCGGCTACAATGACGCCTCTTCTTCCTTTTTCTCGGCTACAATTTTTTTGGACAAAATTTTTATTTTCTATTTTTTACGTTGTGGCATTAAAAATGCGTACAACCCTAAATTTTCACCCTTCCATCACCAACCCTTATTTTTTAATAGTCATTTTAGTAATTTTTTCATCCTGCTCGATAACTGATCAATTGTTAGGCGATACGAAGTTCGCCCGGTCAGCTAGTTAATATATAAATATTTGTTAATCATTCATCATTCCAGGCCATGGCAGATCTGACCCTTTCCCCAAAGGTATCTTGGTGTCGACGGCTGAACAAGTGGAGGTGGTGCGGCGGATTGTGGATAGCATGAGATGGGACGGTGTGGTGCTGGTCACACACTCCGTGGGATTCTTGGCCGGTGAGCAACATACCACATGCCAGTAATCTATACTAATATTATAAAGCTGAAGAGTTTGTTTGATTGAACGTGCTAATCTCAGGAACTACTGGTTCCAATTGAAAAAATATTTTTGTGTTTGATAGTCCATTTATCGAGGAAGGCTATAGGCTATATAACATCATTTACTCTAGTAGTTAGTTTTTCCACAAATTAATGCGGGTGAAACTGCTATATAGGCACAGCTAGTTTTTCATAAATTAAGGCTCAAAATGTTACTTAGTAGTGAATGCTGATAAATTCCGAGATGGTAAGAGCATTATCTTAGTATTCACTCTTTTCTTGACTCTTGAAAAAATGATGAATAGCTTGGTTTTAGAAAATTTAAAAACAAGCAAATCAATCAAATTTTTTAAAATTAATTTTCACTTTTCTTGACTCTTGAACACTGATGACTAGCTTGGTTTTAGAAAATTTAAAAACACAAGCAAATCAATCAAATTTTTTAAAATTAATTTTCATTGGATTATCATTTAAATTGTTACAGGTATAGTCTACAATTGTGTGTATCCAGGAAAGGTGACGAGAATGGTGAACATAGACCCTGGACCACCACTGTCCACCTACTGCTTCAGTCAGTACAACATGCCACTGTGGTTCCAGTATGGGTACCAAGAGTTCTATGATGATCATGACAGGTATGTAGGATCATGGTAGGTATACAATATATATGCATTCTACTAGTCTGAAAAAGTTTTGTTGGACTATCTATATAATATAACGAGTATTATTATACGACCCGTTATTATTTGACGACCCGTGTGGCGCAATGGTCACCATGCCGGATCGCAACGCCAATGGTCCTGGGTTTGATTCCCAGCGAGGCAGAAATTTGAATGATGAGTTTGAATTTCTGTCCTTGGTCTGGGTGTGAATGTCCTTGTCTTGTGTGTTGTCCATGGCGCCCACGACACAGGGAATCCTAGTGTGGGGCTATGAGTGTGAAGCGTTATTTATTTATTTATTATTTATTATTATAAAGTAGTTCAAGAATTTATTAACAGATGGCACTGTACTGGTTGTTTAGGTCAAATTTTTTTTTTATTTGAAAGCCTAACGAACTAACTGTTGACTTACAATCGGCAAGTGAACACCGCCCAGGAACATCAGTAACAAAAAAGGCATCATCAATGTGTTGCTGTCCAGGAAGAGAAAAAAGTCATTGCAAGCTCTAGCGTGGTAGCCATTATAAGCTTATGATGTAGACTTTTTGCGAGTATTCTAAAGGTACTAATAGTACATAAAATAAGGCGCAGACAATAGCTACTTGAATAGTTTTGCTGTTTTTTTAAATGATTGATTAATCACTATAGATAATCTGTTATTATAGGTGGTATCAGGAATTGCCGAAGCAGTATACTTATGATGATGCCGTCGATACCCTCGTCAGGAACCGGAAGCTGACGAGGGAGCAGGCCGAGACTGTTCTGTCCAGGGTTTTGGTGCCACAGGATAATGGCAAGTACAAGTGAGTAAACAGTGCGTGTAAAAATAAGAATATTTTTGAAAATGTTAAAAATCTGCACCCTTGTTCAGATACTGTGCTCACAATTCCAATTGGGCTGTTGATTGTATAAAAAAAATTGCGAGGTTTAGTAAAAAAAAGTTTTTAATGTAACAATACTTTTTTAAAACTGCACTTCTTAAAAAAAAGTACTGTGGTACCCTAAGCAAGTTTTTAAAAAAATGGCCCATTTAAGCAAAATTTCAAAATAGTGAAACACTTGACATTTGGCTCTGGTATGTTTCAATAAAAAAATATCAACCATTTCGGCACTTTCAAGATTAGGTAAACTAAGAAATTTTATGATATTGTATCATTATGAAACTTAATCATAATGAAACACATAATAAAGTAATACATTTATATTAAACTAAAGTAGGTAAGTTATTTAGAAAAATAACCAAAAACATACTTGAATAAATACTTTTTTTTTTAAAGATCAACTTCATCATAGTGCAAGTGAGACCTATTTTTAGAGTGAGAAAAACCTTGTTTGTCATAGAGTAGAGTGAGACAGATTAACATTCTATGTGTAAGTGCGACGGTAATCACTTACCATCGTGTGGTTTGTCAGCTCTATATAGATTACCTTTTTCAGATTGTCATGGGAGGCAAGGTCAAAAAAGCTTACGTCAATACCGATATCAGAAGATATTCTTTATGGAATCGTTTCAAGTAACCCACCGCCGATGCTGAACATCTTGGCTTCAGAAGACGGGACCATTGAGATGTTTAAAGCAAATGGCCGCAGACTGCTCAAGAGATTCCAAGATAACATACCTCATTACACAGTATTAAATGTAACCGGTCACCATGATGTACATATAACTAATCCAGATAGATTTATCGAAGATATAGTTCTATTTTTGAATAAGGATGTTGGGAAGGTTAAAGCAAGGTTGTGAATAAAGGTTTATTTATTTTTAGTTAAATATTTTTATCATTTAACGGAATACGATAAGAGGTGGCGCTACTAGTCCTTAAAAAGGCTTCTGTGATTTCAGTTATTGTCGGATAAATATGAAATTATGACATGTCACATTTTAATAAACATAAATCAGATAGGGCAATACTCTTACCTGAAGGAGGGTAAATAGTAGCGGCGTTAGAGTAGAGCGCGGGTGGGCGGTCGCCCAGGGCGCCAGGTTTAAAGTTGCGCCACAGGTAGTCATAAAGTTACCCTTATAGTTTCGTCATGTCTGTCCGTCCGTCTGTCCGCAGTATACCGTCGAGACCCTTAGTGCTGGAAAGCTGTTACTTGGCATGGATTTAAATATTTATTATTTTTGTATGGGTTTCAATGGCAGATAGGGGCGTTGTAGAAAACTCGCCCAGGGCGCTGGTAGTGCTACAACCGGCACTGAGGATAAATCTGGTCAAAATATGACACTTATATTAAACAAATACAAGTACTTCTGCAAATGTCATTTAAATTATGACTTATTGTACCCTAATTTACTTTATTACGGAGAAGAGAGTTGAGTTTTATATGCCTTCACATTCGCGGTTTCCTGATGGACCAAATTTTTATATACCAGTGTACGTGTGTTGTATATACATATTTGAATTTTTAATAAATATAAAAAATATACAAAGAAAAGTTTCGATCTTTTATTAAATGTACTCGCCATGATATTCTTTTTATTTATTAATCTCAGAATTACATTATCATAACTGATAAGTTGCTCGCCATGTTTATTGAATACATTTAAAAAATATAATAATTCTCTTTTTAATTCGTCGTTTGCCGAATTTAAGGTAATTATACCGTCTGTTAGTAATCCCTTTAGTATAGTGTCTGCTATTTCATATTCGATGTATACTTGTTTCATCGATTGCGGTTTTGCCTCTTCTGATGTGATTGTGTTTTTGCCCACTGAGTAGGATATCCTAGAAAAAACAAAAACAAATAGGTATAATAATTATTATTATGTTTTTTTTTATGGAAATAGCCGGCAAACGAGCTGAAATCCACCTGATGGTAAGTGGCTATCGTCGCCCATGAACATCAGTAACACCAAAGGCATCACTGATGCGTTGCCGGCAAAGAAAGAGAGAAGAAAAAGAAAGAAGGAACTGGCTCTCAAGCCCCCAGCCGGAACACGACGACTATATTGGAATTAATAAATAAAAAGCAATCACTAGACTACAATATAATATAAAAATTGGCCAAGTGCATGTCAGGCCTATTCAGGCCACGCGCAATGTAGGCAAAACCTAAAATTCAGACCTTTGTAACCCCCCCCTCCCTCCGGCTCACCTCCTAGACCCCAGGACTTTTAGTATGTTATCCCCCTAAGCACCCTGAATAACTTTCTGAAGAAATCGCTTAGGTTCCCGCTCACGCACTCTATACCCTCTTTTGAGTCATTCCTTGACTGGACTAAGGGTTCAGTGTTGGAAATGTGAAAAATTTAAATCACGGTTATGTTAGCGAGTAGTTGATGACCTTACAACTAAGGACCTAAATTACGCGTGGCCTGACACGCACTTGGCCAGGTTTTTGTTTAAATGTCACTTGAATACAATTATAAACATTGCTCTAAACAGTGTAAATTAAATAATAGGTTACCTTTCAATACTGTATTTACTGAATTTATAAACCCAGTCGTCGAAATCAGTTATCATGAGCTGAAGACCACTGAGGTTTTGAGCGGCAGTCGTATCTGGAAATAAAAAAAACAACAAAAACGTTACCTATTTTATCTGTACTAATATTATGAAGAGGAAAGATTTGATTGTTTGCATTGAATAGGCTTCGAAACTACCGAACCGATTTGAAAAATTCTTTTACTGTTGGGAAGCTACACTATCCCCGGGTGACATAGGCTATATTATATTTTTTTTTTACTATTTTTACCGAAGCGAAGCGAGGGCGATTTCCTAGTCATTAATAAACCTTATGAATTATTAATTACTTCAAAATTTCTTTGCTTTAATATTATTGTTAGATATTGGTATTGCTGTCTATTCCTGTTTGCATGTCTACCACCCTTTTGCTTCAGGTAGCCGCCAAACAGTAGCAAACATTTTGAAAAAAATACAGAGATTACAGAGAATAGTCATTTACTTAAATATTACAGGAAAATCTATAAGAACTCTTTAAGTAAAAAACGGTAAAATTAAAAAAAAATATTGAAAAATAACGGTAAATATTGTACGTACGGAACCCACTCCCAACGAGTTTAACTCGCATTTGTCAAGTTTATTATTATTACCCCGGCTCAACCTGGGTTGCTTCCCTTTACGTCGGCCGAGAATCTTGTTTCTCTTCTATTACCCCTACGTCGAGTCTAAGATTTCTGTCCCGTTTCTATTCCCTCAACGTCGAGTTTCATATTTTGAAGTACACTCAGGTTCAAATATTTTATATGTCATTGTATTCGAATCTACTCAATTACTTAAAATAACGTATTATCTTTTAAAATTTAAATAAAAAGTATATAAACCATTTAGGTACATACCTACTGAAAATGGCCCATTGGTAATTTTACATAAATTAAGTACAGCAGTATTTAGACATTACGTCAGTGTGACTAATAAAATTACTATGTAATGTAGCATTATTACCTAGACAGTCTTATCACAATGGCGATATCAATTATAGATTTAATTAGACTATTATGTAATTAAATACATTCATACAAAAACTATTATAATGACTTTGTTTACCCTTTAATGTAACAGTACAAAGTTGTACAATGGGCAGGCTGACATTGCTTTCTACCGAGCAAGGGTCTCTCCCCTTGAGAAGGCCTAGAGCATACTCCGCCACGCTGCTCCAGTGCGGTTTGATAGAGGGGTTAGTGGCCAACCAACCAAAGTGTCCGAAGTTTTTATGCCTTAATGACTGTTAACTTACGATAACAACCGGGACCGACAGCTTTACGTGCTTTCCAAAGCGCGGAAGCGCTCACGAATTTTTTGCCACCAGCGGTCACCCATGACCCATTCAACTACCGACCGCGCGGCTGTTGCTTAACTTTGTCGATCACTTGGGATCGACAGGAGCCGCCGTCGCGGCGACAAATACCTACTGTTGGCGCCCCTGGTCTATATACACGCCCAGGTTTTTTTAAGTTTTGCCAGGTGACGGTGATTTAGGCGATGGCAGCCCTAATTTATGAATGTATTAGATAAAAAGACAGGTTCTTACAATTTTAGTCTCTTGTTACGATGTTAGATGGCGCTGTTCCTATTCCTGAATCACGCTAACGATTTATACTTGTAGTGAGTACAAGAAACAGCTCCAGTAGGTCGATGTTTAAATTGGTCTACCGAAAATCGGTCCAGTAGTTTTTGTTGTTTTTGTAAGTGCTGCCTTATGTACCTTTGGGTGCTAATGGTCGGCATCTGTTAATGAATTGATTAATTAAATAATTTTCAAAGTCATATTAAGAGGACGCCTGGACGCGAATTCACACTTAAAATGGGCGTGGCCACTATCTTTTGTTCTTGATGGTCAGCTTTCCGTCACGTCACTCATGTCACAAACAAAGCACAGAAAAACTACGGAGTAGTTGTATTATATTTTTTATATTTTATTATTTGTATTAGAAACTAGCTGACATGACAGACGTTGTTCTGCAAAATATTTTAAATTTATATAACATTATTTGATTAAAACGTCACTAATCGTCATCAAATATAGCCTTTGTTACTCAAAAATAATGCAGTTTTCTACTGGTGAAAGTTTTTTGAAATCGGTCCAGTAGTTTTTAAGTTTATTCATCACAAACATACAAAAATACAAATCTTTCCTCTTTATAATATTAGTTTATGTAGGTAAAAATGTTTGATGATGTTGAAGAGAATAAAGAATGCGTCACACTTCAGTTTCCTAATAAATTACTTATTAATAAAACTCGCATAATTTTAAGTATATAAATTTATTTTATAATAAAACAGGCAATAGGTATAAGACAATAGAATATAAAACGGTTTATAATATTATATATATTTGTGTGAAATATATGTCATATATAGGATATATTATTATATTTATTTATTATTATTTCACGTACACTTTGTACTCTGTTTTTTAAACTTCCGAAGAAAAATCGGAACCCTTATAATTTAGTCATATCCATCCATCCGTCTGCCTGCAGCATGGTGCCGAGACCATGGCATGGATATATTTATTAAAACTCCAAAATCGTAGAATAAAATATTGGAAAGAATTTTTTCAGGGTATCTCCCCTACAGGTAATGTGAGGATACATTTTATTTTCGTTGCGTAGCCCATAGTGTGGGGTATCGTTGAAAAGGTCTTTCAAAAATATTATGGGTATTTTCAGACCATTTTTGAATTTAGAGGTCTGAGTGCAAAATATTTGGTTTTAAACTGCTAATTTTGGTTAGAGGCAAGTGTCCCCCCGCCAACTAAACGGTTTGAGGTAAACAAGTAAAAAAATTCACAAAAATAAGCTATATGATCAATAAACAAGGAAAACTATCACGACTGTGATAACATAAGTAGTTCATAAGTAATAGTCGATAAACTTACTACTTCAGAACCTTACATTGCGCGTGGCCTGACACGCATTTGGTCAGTTTTTTTAACTAATTCTGACGAAATTTGAAATATCTGTAATAATTTCAAAATAATCATAGTTTTTTAATATCCATTACATTATTTAACGGAACGTAAATTTAAGCGAAACCTATTTAAAAAGGTCTGCCAATTACAATTAATGAATTAACAATTAATAAATATTCATCAATGCAGGAAGCCACATGGCGGTATTTTATTTTAAACCCATAAAACCCCTTAAGAAAGTTTCCATTATCTCAGTTTTACCTGAAATTACTGAGAGACTTAGAGGTAGAATAAAATACCTAGGATAATGGCCGAATATTTTAATACCGCCAAAACTCGTGAAAACCGACGGGGATTCGTTGCAATTTTTCTAAGACGATAAGCTTATATTTTTCTTACTGTTAAGAAAAAAAACCTATATTTACAAAATTTCAATTTTCTTGAAACTCTCTTTCACTGAGATACCGCTTTCACGCTTAGCACGGCAAAGCAAGTTATTTTTCAAAAATCTTTGACTGCTGATTTACTTATTTTTTAGAGTAATGGAATGTTTCAGGGTACTTTTCCCCCAACTGTCTAGCTCTCTTCCTCTTCTAATAGTATAGTACGTAATAGTTTTTAGTACGCGTGTACTAAAAAAAATTAAAATGGAGTACTAAAATGACAGTAGACAATCTGCACGGTGCTGCCATCTTCATATACCGAATACACCCAAGCTAGTTCCGGCTTGACGTTCCATTTTATGATTTGAAATTACTGATTTCCGACATATATATGTGCATAGGATTTTATTTGTTCTTTAACCCCTTAAACTACTAATTTATTATTACGTAAAATTTGTTTTACCTACTCATATAAATATTGTTTGGCGAAGATAAAAGTTATTTAAAACATACTAAAATCTAAAATTGCATAATTTTCGTTCAAGCTATCCTGCTCTTTTTCTTCGATAATGTTTACTTTATCTTGACCAACTGATTTTGCTTCTAACTCTACCCTTTTGTTGGTTTTTCTATTTTTTGTATTAAGGTACTCAGGTTCCCGAATGGGCCTGCTTCTTGGGTGTCGTGGGTCTATAAGCTCGGGTAAAAGACAATCGAAATAAAAAGATATCAACTTCGGCTCCATCTTTTGACTCCAAAATATGTCATCTTTAACAATTATTTCGGTTTTAATTTTATTTTCTCCGTACCATACCACGAGTAGACATTTTTCAATTTGGCATATATGTAACTGGCCTTGCATTTGTATATACCAATCAGAATTTTTATTGACAGAAACCTGACCCGTTTTTTTGTCACACCGCCAAAAATGCATTTTTCCTTCCTTAATTGCGGCGTCTATACCCATTTTAAAAGGCGCGATAGGGCATTTTATTTCTATAAGCATGTCACCGTTATCCGTTATCCCATCCGGTGATGCTCCTAAAAACGGAAGATTTTTGTCAATAAAAAGACCACACTGTTTAATTTTTAAATGTTTAGTAGCAATAAGTTGTTCCAATGCAAGTTTTTCGTTCTTTTTTCCATGTTTTATAGAAAAAACATGGTCAATGCATGGTCGGTACAACATGTTTTTTACCATATTTCTACAACTATTTGTTTTCACCCTTTTAACAACCTTACCAAAATTAGATGCAGTTAAAAGATTTCTTCTCAGCTCCAACCATTCTCCGCTCTCGCTCTGTAAGATTGTGCGCGCTTGAATACACTTTCTTTCTTCATCTGTTCTTTCTAAATTTTTTAAGAAAGTTTTTTTGGCAAGGTTATATGTTTCTGGGTCCATGTCTGGTTTATCAGCGTTTTCGCCATAGTGAATGTCACGTTTTTTAGTTAACAAATGTCGGTTTTTCTTTCTATTCCTGGATTGGTTAAATATTCTTCTTTTTTCTATTTTTTCTTCATAATTTAATAATTTTTTTACTGGCCTTTCATTACATATAGTTTTGTTTACAGTAGTTAAAATTTTTCCAGAGTTAAATGAAACTACTGCCCCACTGCATCGTGCTTGGTAAGATCGCTTCAGAGCGTAATTAATCCTTTTCCCTCCAATAAATTTTGCAACTACACCGTTAAATCGTTCGACAATATTACTATCGACGTCCTCAATCAAGCTCCTGGAATGGGACGCAATATTGCCGACTATGAACCGAATACGTTGCCAGAGATTATTATTGGAAGCAAGTTTTACTTTTGAAGAAACGTCCGAATTACATATATTTTTATTACATGCAGCATGATCATCTACTGCATGACACATGGCATTAGTAATGTCTTCATAAAGTCTTTTTATATTTTCAGATTTAGCTATATTATATGACTTATGATATTTAATTGCGTCACATATATATTTTCTTGCTTTTATTATAACACTGTGTGTGAGTATGTTTCTATGTAATTTAGGGTATTGTGTATCTGATTTTAAAGCTTGCAATTTGTTGCAGAAATTTCTTAAAATATGGTTTCTGCAACCAATTTTTTCGACGGTGATAGATGGGTATGGCCGTACTTCTAGAATTTTTGCGTATGTGCTACTGTCACCATCAGCAATGAACCGTCCGTATATAATTCCATGCATTTCAATGGATTTTTTAAATCCTTCAACAATAATGGACGATTCCATAGATGTTGAAGATCCATTGTAGTTTTTAAAGCACTCATGATTTTTAACGGTCTCGTTCCTTTTTTCCGCCCTAGCACAAATGCAACAATATTTATTTTTTACTGCCATAAACAAAACCTGACCAAATCGTCTACCAATTATGGTTGCAGCTCCAGACAATGCAGCATAATTGGTTTTATATGAACGTTTGCACCAACAACCGTCTAAAATTACGTCAATTATAGGTATGCCGTCTTTAGTAATGCTTCCATCCTTAATAGCTGCTTCTCTCTCTCGGACTCCAGCTTTTCTCATTTCCTCCCATGCTGTTACCTCCCACTCATCACATACTAAGTCTTGATTCACTTTATATGTATGTTCTGACATGAGTGGTAAATCAAGGGCTGCCGTAAATAGATTTAATTGAGCATTACCACAGCCAGCTGCCATCATCCCCGCGACTGCCATTTTGTTTAAATTATGGGTTGAGTTCTGTATTTTGAACTGTTTTTTACACATTGAACACGTAAATTTAAAACTAGATGAGAAACCAGAAACTTTTTCAAATTCTAACTCTAGGGTATTAAGACCGCAATTGAACAATGATTCATGACTTGAAATCTTGATCAGTTCATTAAAAAAATAGTTGAAATCGATGATTCTGTGTCCTGTTACGTCAGAAGTTACGGGAATCTGAAAAAAAATAAGTTAATTGGCTTTAACCCATTAATGGTTCACTACTTAGCACCGATCTCTCCTCTTGAGGAGGCCTAGAACATACTCCACCACGCTGTTCCAGTGCGGATTGGTGAAGAGGTGAGTGGCCAACCCAAGTGTCGGAAATGTTCATGTCGTTCGAGGGCCTTCGACATGGTTTGACGACTGTTATCTTATGATAACAACCGGGAGCGACGGCTTTACATTTCCTCTGAAGCACGGAAACGCTCAAGAATTTTTTACCACTAGCGGTCACCCATCCAACTACCGACAGTGTCCGCTGTTACTTAACTTTGTCGATTACTACGGATCAATAAAAGTCTCTGGTCTATGAGCACTTCAAAATTAAGGAAGTAAGTTAGCTGTTAAATCAATTAAAGTAGAATAAGAGCAGAATTTAATCTCTCCTTCTCCTTCTACCACTCCATATCACTCTTCTTCCTCTCTTTTCTATCAATTACTTAATTCATTCATTCACTCATTCATTCGATTATTCATTCATTTAGTCTTTATTAATCCACATTTGATTTGCCGATTGTCATTTGTTTTGACAGTTTTCACTTGTTATTGTACTAGCTTTCATGTCAATTTTCTTTTTTTTTTTGAGGCAGAGACGAATCCAACAATCAAAGATCTTTAAAATCGGTACAGTTATTCTTGAGTTATAAGTTGAGTAAATAACCCGACTTTGTTTAATAACCCAATATTGTAGATTTAATGTGATTTAATGGTCATTAATTTTTACCGTTTGATTGATATGGGAACATGTGCGGTTGAGCGTAAATCTTTATTCCTAATCTACATTTTCCATAAACTCTGTGCGTTTTCCGCCTCTTCAGCACGCACAATCGTATTTTGCGCCGCGTGTACTACAAGTATGTTTGTACTCTTTGTACACTATGATGAGATTACGATGCTAAATACTTACTTTAACGTCAACTATGTATGGCAATGATTCATCATTTACATTTGACTGCTCCTTTTCGACACTGAAATAAAATGAATGCCTATCAGTTCCTACAAACTCTACAAGGCTGACTACCGGATTAAATAACTGTAGATAGAATTATGAATTACAATATATTTTAATTACAAAAATAACTTAGCACTCAAATCACAGACTTTAATAGAAAATAACTATTTCCTCGGGTTTGCATGCGACCGTACAGGTCGACTGTCGAATGGCGAATGTGCTCGTTGCTCTATTCCTTGCTCTGACACCAACATTAAGTAGTCTATTTTAATTTTTTTATTTATTTAATCTTCATTGAACCCCAAAGAGTGGTACAATAGGCGGACTTAATGCTAAATAGCATTCTCTATCAGTCAATTTTCAGGATGTAGAGAGAACAGTTAAATTAATCAATTATTTTGACAGTTATTTTAATCAATTAACTATATAACATTATCATTATTTTATTCTCAATAATACAAAATAATAGTCCCAATAGGCGCCTTTCACTTTGCATAAAATTGTACTTGTTTGTTTAAATAAATTAATATAATAAAAAAAATTAATTATAAAAGCACGCTAACAGTTTTACCCATTTTTATTCTCAAAAGAACTTACTTGTCTACTCTAGACATTTGCTTTTTTTTAGGACCAAAGGCGACTCTCCCTCGTCTTGTTCTGTACGTCACTGTTTTTGGCACGATTTTCAAAGCGTTATTGATTTTACTAAGTTGTTGTACGCTGGAAAAGATTTATTGTTTATAAATAATTTTCTGTAGGTAAAGTATTCTTGACAACGTAGGAATGTAAAAGAGATACCTGGTACAACCAAATTTCTCATCTAAGGTTAACAATGACGAAGACGGCGATACGTCCATTGCAATATTGTTTTTTTCTAATAATATTCTCTGTTTCCTGAAAAAAAGACCTACATATGAAGAAAGTATTTTTATTGTGAGTAGGTAGGTATATTATATCGGAGAATATCAACTTACATGTTGATTGTGATTTAAATACGGACCTATCTTCTAAAAGTACTAGTTCTAGGTCTGTCAACGTCAATGTAAAATGCAATGCTGGTCGTAATATTGCAAGTGCTATGTATGAAATATATCTGACACTGACGTTGCCTAGGTTCGACTGCGTCAATTTGCGTACCGATTCTAATATAAATTGATATAGGATACTAATAGTTCGCAATTCGTATGATTCCCCGACTTATTATATTATAAGTGTGTACTTACCTTTCCCTTAACTTACGAGCTGAATCCCTCAAGTAGGCTAAATATTGCATTTTACCCATCTTTTTTTTTTTGTTTCTCCATTTATAGTTTTGACAACCTAATCCTAAGCTATATTATACCTATGCTATTTAAAAATATTTTATACATTAATATACAAAAGTCAAAAACTTATACGCTAATCCAAATGTTTTACACACACGTAAATTAAAAATAACGCAGAGGCACACGTCCTTCGTCAACGAAGACCCCAGTCAACTGAAGGCTGATCAAGGCAGTGTTACCAACTCTTAAAAATATTTATCCCTGAAACTAAATCAGAAACTTCTAAAATCGCCCAAATTACTTGGAAATTCCCCTATTTTTTTAAATATAATAAATAATAATCAAAAAATTATATATCTTTATTTATAAATTATGCATGTATTTCTAGGCCTTTAAGTAAAATAAATTTTATTATAAAATATAGTATTAACATTTTATTTCTTCATTTATTGCCATTTGATTCACTTTTGATTATAATATCGATTTATTTTGCAAGTTCACATATACATATTTTTGGATTTATCTTTTCTAGATTGCAGATTAATCTGAAAATACATTTTTATTTGGTTTTTAAAAACTAAGATCTATCTACCTATCTAACAGCCTCTTAAAGTCCACTGCTGGACATAGGCCTCCCCTAATTGGCGCCACTCCGACCGGTCCTGGGCCCTCTGAATCCAGTGGCTTCCCGCTGCCTTCTTTAGGCCATCAGTCCACCTAGTCGGGAGCAACCAGTGCTCCTTTTATCGAGACGTGGCCACCATTCGAGGACTTTGTGACCCCATCGGTTATCTGTCCTTCGAACGATCTGGCCTGCCCATTGCCACTTCAGTCGGCTAACTCTGCGAGCTATGTCGGTCACTTTTGTTCGCCTACGGATTTCAACGTTACGAATCTTATCTCTTAGTGAAATACCTAACATAGCTCGCTCCATAGTGCGCTGTGTGACTTTGAGCCTTCGAATGAGGCAAACAGTCAAAGACCACGTCTCGGATCCATAAGTTAACACTGGCAACACACATTGCTCGAACACTTTCGACTTCAGGCACTGAGGGATTTTGGATGAAAAAATATGTCGTAATTTCCCGAACGCTGCCCAGCCGAGTTGGATTCTTCGAGTGACCTCTTTCTCGAAGTTGGACTTACCCATCTGGATCATTTGTCCTAGGTAATTGTACTCGTCGACAACTTCGAGAGCAGTGCCGTCAACAACTACCGGTACAGGTGTGACATGGATATTAGACATGATTTTTGTCTTGTCCGTGTTCATCTTAAGACCCACCCGTTATGAGGCACTGTTCAGTTCCCCGAGCATAATACTGAGGTCCTCCAGAGTTTTTACCAGGATCACTATATCGTCGGTAAATCGAAGTTGTGTGAGGTGTTCACCATTGATGTAAAAACTAAGATACCATAAAATATATACATATTTAAATGCCAAAAGTTCAAGTCTCCTTTGATTGGCTCCTTTGTTCCAAGGCCTCTTATATCTTCATTTTGATCAATAAATAAAAAAATATGAAGCTTAAAAAACCCCAAAAATAACCCTAAACATATAAAACCCCTAAAAAATCCCATCTTACATATTTACCCCCTAAATTTGGGGGAAAGCCCCTGTTGGGAATCCTGGATCCTGGAAATTTGAAAAAAATATTATTTGCAGATTTTTATTTTTAACCTATTAAAGAAATTGTGATGTGTTTTTTGTAAAGGAGATGGCCAACATCTGTATGGGCATTTGCCCCACTTGTGAAATATAATGTACACATTTTAATTTTACCTTACATTAAAGCTTACAATATCTACTTTGATAATTTCGTCAGTAAAAATCTTCAGAACTTCAGATTCTCCTTTTACGGGCAGTTTTAAAAATGCAATTAAAAAGAAATTAAAAAGTACAATAGTTACAAAATAGAAAAAAAGTTAAGAGCCTATTATACATATTATTTTCAAAACGTAGAAATAGCGCCATATTCTATGAGTAATATTGCAAAAAAAACATAGTAATATGATACATTGCCGCGTGAACCTAGTCTTAACTGTAAGCACTACTTACTTGATAGTAAAGAAAAATGCCATACCTGTACTGCAGATCCTTTCTACCAATATGGATTGAAGGTTTCTTGCAAGCGAAGATATTGAGTGACGCGCCATGCGCTCAATAATAATGCACCTCACGGCAAAAAATCAAACACAATTATTATTTTGCAGAAATCAAACTCAAAAATCAAATGTCAATATAGCAGACATTTGCATTTCTGTCAGCCAAGCCTCAACTGTCATTCTGTCAACTGTTATTCTGTCAACCTCCAGTGATAGCAATGGAGGAAGTAGAAGATTATACAACTTATTTTTATTGTTAATTTATTATAACTACTAATGGCGGAGTTCAGAAGAAAATTAAAATTCTAGTTATATTATAATAAATGGAAAACATGTCTTTTCAGAGGACTAAAACCTTGTACAAATAAGAGTATTTTATTCATTTTCGGGGCACATGTTGGCCACCTCCTTTATCTTTAATTTATCGTACATTTTGTACACATTTGTTTTAATTCATACTACCATAACCTTAAAGCAATAACATATAAGTCTTATATTTATCAAGGAATTCTGAGGAATTTTGAAATTTCTTTAAAAGGTTGAAAAATCTGCAATTAATCATTATTTCAAATATTCACAACACGATAAACAGAAAACTCACGCCAAAACTCAGTATAACACACACACACACACACACACACACACACACACATACACACACACACACACGTGTATACGTAAGAAGAAATAAAAGAAAGCTCAAAAATTATGAAGTGTCCTACAAACTTACAACCCGTTAGTTTGACACCTTAGGAGGATGACTTTTATAAAAATAATGAAACCGTGATACAGTTATTTTTGTTTCCAACTATAAGCTTTTAACTTCAAAATGACGAGTTTCCATTCTAACTTGCATCTCCTAAATGAACTCTTTAAGGGATGACTTTCTAAAATTCACGAAGTTGGTTTGTATGACTTCCAACCCCTATTTTTACCCCTTAATTAAAGAACGGATTTCCAAAAATCCGTTCTTAACTGACGTCTCCTTGGCATAAACTATGTTCTTGCCAAATTTTATTTTATTCGGTTCGGTAGTTTCTTATATTTTTTGTTTAGTCAGCGGTGAGTCTCCTTTCGCTTTTATATAATATACGTATATATAGATAATGTATTATGGAATTGAACAGTAACTTAATTATTATTTAATCTCTTAAACATCATCAAACATTTTAATTTATGATAAGTACAAATAATAAAATATAAATAATAAAACAAACTACTCCATTTCTCTGTGCTGTTTAGTTTTCTCCATTTTACGTTTTGACAAGCAAAAACAAAAGATAAAAACTTTTTACGCTAGTACAAATTCATACAAATTGTTAAATAAAAAATTGCGCAGAGCGACACACGTCCGGCGTCGATGAAGACCGCAGTCGACTGAAGGCAGATCATAATGACAGTGATGGAATGACTTTTTGTATGAAAATTGTGAGATAGTTATACTGAGCTTGCGCTCGGAAATGAACGACATAAGCGCCAAACAACGTTTTTATTTATTATAAAAAAACTACTTCATGGATATTCACAAAAAGATACATGGATTTAGATGTGATAATTTACTATGTTTTAAAAAGAATTCCGTGCACAAATGGGTTAAAATATCGCGGTGGTAAGATATAATGTAAATAATTAGAGCCAAGTTTATGATTTTTTTCTATCGAGAAAATTTCACGCAATCGTGTTTTCATTTTCGAGCAGATTTAAAGTATATAGTCAAGAAACATATGCCTAAGTATTACGTTGATAGCGTATAAACTTTACAAAATATGGGGAAATGAATATCAACCAAATTTCCGCGGTAGCGCCTTAAATAATTCCCATTTACGGGTTTCCGCCGTTCCCGGTCGTTTTACAGTTTATCGATTATAGACATTCGATTATCGATCCATCCAGCAATCGGTTCAAGACTTCAAGTCGAGAGTCGAGACTTCAATTTGATACGATAATATTTATGGATCGATTCAGTATTGAATTTAAAATAAAAAAAATGTATTTTTATACATAATGCTAATCCGAAGTCCGAACTCCATATCCACCGATCCACCTTACTATGTACTTATTACTGTTAGTGTTCTGTGTTACTGTATCGATCGACCAATATCTTTGCTTACGTATTTTGTTTACATCTATAAGTTTAAAACAATAACCGAACTCCATATTTAGATTAGATCCGATCCACCTTACTCATTACTGTATCGATCGGTCAATATCTTTGCTTACGTATTTTGTTTACCTCTTCCAAATAAAAAAAATACCTAACTGAAGTCACCTCATCAACATAGGTAACTCATGATACTTACCATAAACAGAGTGAATTTTTTAAGTTGGCATGGATGGGCAAATTGGACACTATGGGGAATAGCGAGAAGTGGTCAAAGGAGTCCCGGGGTCGATTTTGATGAAGACTAAAACAACATAATAAGATTTTTGAAAAATCAATATTTCTGGCTAGGAATCGAACCCGTTAATTTTGAAAAAAACTCACCCTATATTTTTAGCGACACCATTCGATAGTGTCGCTAACAAGGATCAAACTCTGAAAAGTAATTACATACGGCAAACTTAAGAACACTGTTGCCAACTTAGCGCTTTCGGCGCTAGATCTAACGCTTTTTTAGGTTTGTCAGCGCCCAAAATAATTATTTGACGCCTAGCGCCCAATCTGGCGCTTTTGTAAAAATTGTGATTGGTCAATTAATGTTATGTTATCGGCCCAGTACATGCATCATTAAAAATTTAAATTGTTGTCAATAAAATTCTCAATACTTCAAATTATGACCGATTATGATGAATGTTATTTGTAGAATTCGGTTAGAGTGTGTTTCACCTAAGTATCTTGTTTGTTTTTTAACAAATGACAATTTTACTAAAACTTTTTTGTGCTAAAATGGATAGTTATTGAAAAAATATTTCATTATGTTTTATTTAATTTTATTATATGTTTTCTCTCGTAAAATTTTTTTTCATTTAGCGCCCAATCCGAAAAAACGCAACAATTTAGCGCTTTTTTATATACAAATTAGCGCGCTAAGTTTAGGCAGCGTTGGCAACACTGCTTAAGAAAAATGTTGGATTTTAAGAAATTAACTGCTTCATAATTTGATTAAATTACTTAGATCTTTTTTTTTATTATTATAGCATTTATTAAAACATTTATTAAAGAAAATAAAATACTGAATATTGTTGTAATTTAACACTATTCAGTATTTTATTAATTGTAATATATTGTAAGAGAAGTACCTAACAAGTATTAACTTATATGGTACTAGGAAATCGTCCTCGCTTCAGTCGCTTCGCTTCAGGAAAAATAGTAAAAAAAAATATTATATACTACAGCCTATGTCATATTATATATTATAGCCTATGTCACCCGGGGATAGTTTTCCCAACAGTGAAAGAATTTTTCAAATCAGTTCGGTAGTTTCGGAGCCTATTCAATGCAAACAAACAATCAAATCTTTCCTCTTTATAATATTAGTATAGATAAAAAAATTATTAAGTTATTAACAAAAGTTAAGTGGTTATAATAAATTTGTTATAGTTAAGTAATTATTATATTACCGAAGTGAATTAAATCCTTCAAAAATAATTCAATTGACCTGCCAAGTACGTCTTAATGAATTTAAATGAATCTAAACGGAAAACACCCGTCGTATCTTGATTACCTTCGAATGGACACATTTTTTATACTTACGTGTTGTTTATGTTACTTTTATTAATATGTCTGAAGTGATAAGTAGGGGAGACCGGGGGCAAAAGTACCACGGGGCAATAGTAACGGTGATATTTTGGTTGGCAAGCAACGCTGAAGAGTGTGCGGCCGCGGGGGCATAGGCCGTAACGTGCTCGGGTAGGCTAACCACTGAGCAATGTGCTCCGAGCAGCGTGGACGTGTGTAATTGACTATTGCCGTTTGGACAGCCCCGAAGTAATTTTTCGTACTTTGAAAAATCAGTTATTACTCTTTAATTTACAAAGTATAAGTAAATTAACAACAAATATTAGAATCTATATATATTACACAATACAAACCTTATCGCAAAAGTAAAATAGTGTTCAGAGTTTCTGATTTATTTTTGTTTTTGAATAAAACAGTCTTCAGGAACAATTGTACCATTTTTTTCGGGGTCAATAGTAACGTTACTATTGACCCCTTGCTACAAATGACCCCGAGGTGAAAATAATTGTTTTACCTAATTTATATGTTTTGAGCCATTAAGAAATCTTTAGTACCTATTTTCATACTACTTAGTGGACACCTGCAGCTTCACTCGCGTGAATTAGAAAATGCGGTTTTCGAAAAGTTTCGTTTACACATATATCTTAGTTGCTATCCTCTTCGTGGGAAAACCTCTACCCAATGACACCTAACCTTAACCCGAATAAAATAATATATCAATAAATCTTCACGTGATGGCTCGGCAATCATTACGCCATTTCTATCTAGTCGGAACTTTATCCTTTTTTTGTTTTTCTAATATCATTGTGCCGTCACCTCTTCAACGCGTTTTAGGTTGAAAATACAAAAACGCTTAATTTGTATTGGAGATCACATATTAAACATCATATTTTATTAAATCTTAATAAGTATCTTTATTAATAATTAAAGTGTCATCAATCGCAAATCTAGGACAAAAACATTCGTCCGGAAGCGCATTTTGGAAATTTTAAATATCTACATTTATTCGCCTATTTTTCTTTTATTTTTACACTAACTATTGCCCGCACATGGAAATTCATCCATTCCTTCTTTGGGCTGGAGCACTGACTATTCAAGTGGATCCCCTTAACCGGATTTAGAGATGGGCTGTTCGTATTGTTGGTTCGTGTGGTGCTTGTAATCTTTTTGTTCGCAGAAATATGACAGGGGTTAAATGTAACAGGGGGTTGTTAGTAACACACACGTTTTCATACAAATTTGTTGTTGTTGATTATTGTTGAATTCATCAAAGAAATATACGATTTAAATGTTATTTAATGACGTAGTGCTTATAATTTGTCTAAAATTGTAATTTTAGACAGTAATATATTCGCTTTTGATCAGTTATAAAGAGAAGTGTATACTTTTTTGTTTCGAAGCGGCTTGAAGAAGTAAAAGCATTTATTTTAGTTACCAATTAAAAGACTGATTGTATTTAAGATTATGATTATTTTTAAAATTAAAATATGGCTTAATTCATTAACATTGTCATTTTATTTTTCATCAAAACAATGTTACAAACAACCCCGCACTATGGGTCAATTGTAACACTCGACACTCGTTTTTAAAAGTGGGATTGCAACATAATTACGATTAGTACTCTAACGTTGACTACACAAGTTGGTAGACACTTAAACTAAGTTTCTTGGAGAATAACAGGATTTTGTTAGATATCAACAGTTTTGGCACAATCAGCCACGAACTAAAAACTGTTACTTTTGCCCCCGGTCTCCCCTACTCTGTCTGTATCAAAATACCTTCCTTGTTTGTGGTTCTGGTTCCTGATCAACGACAAGGACATGCGAATGTACTTTTCAAGCTAAACTGCTTGAGGGAAAGTTTCGGCTGCATCAGTGCCTTCGTAACGCCAACTACACGTCACACGGGGTCACATTACACCCGACCTTAATCACGCTTTGGGAGATTTCCGGATTGTTCGCATTTATGGGCATTTTGGTCAAATTTAACTTTTCCTATTTTTTAAATATCATTGCCTTTTCCCGACCGAATCGATTACAGTGACTAAATGAGTATGAATAAACGAAGCAGACAATATCGGCAGAATTCGAATTAATTAGGAAACTCAAAATAATTTTAGTAAACAAAAAAAAATTAAATGTGTGGGACACAGAAGAAGTGAAACTTCACCGGACAAGTGGAGAAATGAATCGCAACGGACAAGTGGAAAAATGAATCGCAAAAAAATTTTTACTTGAAGTTTTACAGGCAGATTGTTAGCGTACTTATCCAATTTGAAAAACTGCCTATAAAACTTTTGACGTGATAACGTTTATAAAGACGATGAGCCTGAAAGGCATTCACGAAAACCGAGTAACGGCCGCTCACGTCACGGAAGCGCGCGCAGCATTAGAGAGAGAGAGGCACGCTAGACCGGCCGTCTCTCTCCCACTCAAGCGTAATCGGTCCGCTTGGAAGGCATTCTCGAAAACGTGGTAACGAGCCTGCTCACGTCACGAGCCACAACGCGCGCAAAGTATCGAGAAAGAGATACGCTGAATAATAATAAAACGAAATATATATCTGTAATTTAATATGTAAAATTGTAATTTTCATTCTATTTCCCGTTCCTAATGTGCGAATTGACAATATTTATATCATAAATTATTCTTCTACGAAATAGACGTTATCACGTAAAACCATTGTCCGTAAACCGACTTTACAGACAACCAATTTTTTTTATCAAACAAAAAAAAATCTAAATAATGAAAAAATATCAAAAAAATAAAAAATGTATAAAAAATAAAAAAAACTCAAAAAACTATTTTAAAGAAAAATAATAAAAAAATAAAAATAATCAAAAAAATATTCAAAAAAGCTATAAAAACTTTCACAATCCTAATACACAAGGTATTAGGATAATAGGTATTGTTGTATGCAATGATGTTTACTTATAATATCATTGTTTGTATGCAAATAATTTGTTTTTGTACTGATAAATTTTCCTAAGTCACCTTAGTCAGTAATTGACCTTTGTAACTCGCCACAGACGTCATAAGGTAGATTTATTTGTACAGTAGGTAGGTAGGTAAGGTACCATAATCTTGGAGGAATAAATATTTGAGTAAGTCATTGAAACTGAAAGTATTATTATTTATTACTAGCATATAGAACCGATGCCACGAATATGTCCCAATGAATTGGCGCCAATGGGCTTCAATCTTCAATGGATTCGTTCGATTTTGAAAGGAGAACGGAGGCTCAATTTTGAAAATAGAACCTCCCGGGGCGGGACACCCATTTTGTTCGAGATGTTCTATGACATTGTACGTAGTACATGACATTATACTTCAATGGAGTAAGTACCTGGCCTCTTATGTAGGTACATTATAGGAAGGAGTATTAGAGAATAGCACAGAGCAATGTAATAATATCACAGAATATAAATGATTATTTTGTATTTTATTTTCCTAAGTCCAATAAATTCGTCAAGAAATATTCTATTTAACCCATTTTCGAGAGTTTTATATAAACTTCAAAAAATATTCTGGTACAAAATGACAACCCTATTGCCATGCATTCTCTAATCTCTTCTGGGCGTTCTCGACTGGGAATCGATTTCGGGACCCCATGCGCAGACAACGCAATAAGCAGTTTTTACTTTTAGTGCATTTATTTTCGTATTTACTTTGAAATTAATACAATTTCATTTTCCTAAAAAATAAAAAAAACTTATCCTATGGCCACTCAAAAAGAAACATTTAACTTACCCTTATTTGTCTCCATTGTAATCCAATAGAAAAAAAAGAAATCACATAAATTCAAATTTCGAAACCATTCACAGCCTTAAATTTTCTCCAAATGCCGCGTTTTTGTTCCTTTTTTAAATTTTCTATACAAAATAGTAAAACATAAAAGTGTGGCGCTATTTTTGTCGATATATTTTTCAATAATCAGTCGAATGTTGTTGTTCTGACTGTATGTAAACAAACACTGGCCGGTGAACGAACGCGCCAGTCAGTGATTACGGCTCGCGTCGCTGTGACCTGCGTTGTCGATAAACATTTTAAAATTATCTTTTGTATTATTTATTTATGCTACCTACAGTGGCGGATTATTCGTAAGGCAAATTAAGCTGGCCTAGTTGAGGGCGCGAGGGTTTAAGTGATAGCTATCCAGCCTATGGGATTAATTAACTATGAAAATCAATATTTTAAATATTATATTTATAATATTGATTGGCATGTGATTTGGGTTAGTGTTCTGCCCCCCAAATATGGCTAATATGTAGGATCTCCGAGAAACTTTTATACTTAACGTTTTGTAAATACTGCGCTGCCTACCCATTTCATTTTCCTGTTTCAGCTATTTCAGTTTACTCGTAAATGGCTCGAATAAAGTAGGTAACAAGAAAATATAATCCACATATTGTTTTTTTTTTGTTTTATTATTTATGATTAATCCGCCACTTTCAGAATTTATGAAGTTGCCCATTCCGAATCACGTGTGGCATTTCCGTTGCTCCCGCCATGCATCCGCTTCGCAGATGTTAAAAAAATATTTATAGACGCTGCACTAGCGCCAAAGTTGACATCTTGAGCCACATCATGAGGGTTGAGTCGTAATTCGTAATTTTGCATACCATAATCGATACATTTAAGTCAGCACAACACTATTCTACGCCTACCTAGACCTATTCCACGACCGGTTTTACTTTTACAAGCAATTTGTTAATTCGTATTAAAATGGCGGCGCTGCGATTCTAATAACCTTTTGCGTAATTTTCTCTAACGCAACAGATTTCTCGTAACGCACGTTACGACAGTATGCGCTCGTAATTGTGGGCCATTAACCAATAGGGGAGATGCAAGTATGAATATTGAAGAGCCCTGACAAAAGCCGCAATGAATTACCTAATTGACAATATATCTAATATAATTAAAAATACTAGCGGCTAAATTTTGATAGGCAACCTGGTAATTATATATTCTCTTAATTATAAATATGCATAAAAAATTAAAAAAAAAATCAGATGAGCGCACCAATCCTGCAGCCGGATCTTAGGCTATTAGGGTGTCGCTATCCAGAAATTTTTTGACAGAACAGTTGCCGTGTCAGCTGCATTATATTATCCAGTATGGAGTATGGACATAATCCTAAGACATAATTACGTTCACGTCCGTATTTCGGTATGTTACATTGGAATTATTGTTGTAACTTGTAACTGTAAATGTAAAATACAATCGCACACACACAGCAGTCATCGTACACAGACGCAAGCCGTGTTGCAATCAGTTACATCTTACCTACGTGTTTCATTGTAGAATAGTAATTGCTTAGTAAGTTCGTAAGTTAACGCTGTATGTAACTTACAATAAGTACAAAACATGTTTTTTTAACTAAAAATTACATAATCGTAATTAATGGATGTCCCAAGAGTAACTGTATGTTGTATTGTATTGTAACTCATCGATGTCCGTACATTAAAGATATTTATTATAAGAAAATTTGATATCAGGTAAATTATAGATGGCAACTGTAATGATATGTATAATCTTTTTTTTCCTTTATGCGGCGAACTGTAGGTAATCACTCGTCCGAACTGCGACACAATAAAGGTCGTACTGAAAATCAGTAGCCGTGGTTACCCGCCGCATATGCTGAGTGCGTACCTTTTTTGTTGAGCAGTGCTGCAGGAGGTTATGTCGATTTTATAAGTTATAATATTTTGTAAATGATTTATTTAGTGTACATTTTATAACTTGTTGCAGTGCTTAGCAAAATAACTAATTTCTTTCTTTCTTTCTTTCAAATCTATATATTTTTTTATTTTGTCTATTTGTATGTTTGACACCGCATCACGCCAAAAAACTACATCCATACATCCAAACAAACATACTTTCACATTTATAATAGATATTAGTAGGATTAAGGTCGTAGCTGACTTATACGACACCGCTCCCATCCAACCGAAGTATGAACCTGTTTATAAACTTAAAATCGTGCTCTGTAGGTAAGTACAACTATTGAGTGGCAAGGTTGCGGTTAGCTTGCTTCCCGCGCGCGGGCTGCTAACTTTTGTTGTTAAGCGCGTCACACATGGCGAAGATACTATAACATTTCAGCTTAACATAAAATATCGCTCACTATACATTTTGTATGAACCATCACACACGGCTAAGATACGATAATATTTTCATATTACGCATGTTAAGATATCGAGCTATATGGACATTTTATGTTAAGATGCTTAATATATCGTAACATGCCATGTTAAGATCCAAAATATATCGTAAGCTCCTTAGTCTCCTTACACAGTGTGCACAATATTCGATGCAAAATGGAATGAAATATATTAATTTTACTTCTTCTTAGCCGTGTTGGTGTTGGCGGCTTAGAATACTAACCCCAATTCCGCGCCAGATGGGTGTCGTAAGAGGCGACTTAATCCGGCCCGCTGGTGGTAGGGCCCTCGGAGGGATTATATTGGTAGTATTGATTTTAATTGTTTATTAATACCATTATTACTATTATAATTTCTCCAGGGGTTCGCCTGGATAGCTACCACCAGCATGAGTCAGCCGCCAAACGACTCGTCGTGTTCCGGCTGGGGGCTTGAGAGCCAGTTCTTTCTTTCTTTTTCTTCTTTCTTTCCTGGCCGGCAACGCATCAGTGATGCCTTTGGTGTTGCTGATGCCCATGGGCGACGATAGCCACTTACCATCAGGTGGATCGTCAGCTCGTTTGCCGGATATTTCCATAAAAAAAACCTATTCTCTCTGTTTTTGTTTTTGGAACGAAGTTCCTTATCGCGCGTTGTGAAAGGGGGCCAGACGGAAAATTTCGACACTTTTTGATTTTGCGAATGACGACACTTTTTTTGAAGTGAAGTTAGTTTTACAGTGATGGCGCTGTACAAACTGCGTAACTATATAAGGTAAATGAAACTAAGTATCCATAGCGAATTCAAAAAATTTAATAGTTTCCTTGAACTTACGTATGTTACAAGTATAAGTTGATAGCGTGATTCAGAATTAATTTACTAACGCCGTCTATCCGCAACTAACCAAACTAAATATCTTAAGTCTGAACAGGCGCTGTACAACAATACAATACTTAAATCGAAAGGAACTTCGTTCCATCCAGGTGTCCCTTGACACCTCTCATGTTTTTGTTTTTATTATTAGTACGCAAAATATTGGAAACTATTGGAAACTATAAACTTTCCTTTGACTTTTTAAAATATATTTGAAACGTTTTCCATGAAAGGTCTTCGTAAAGATTAAACTCACCGCGGTCTTTCCTAAACTTTATATGATTAATTTCTACCCAAATTGTTCGGTAATGGCAACGTGCGGCAGAAATTTTTAAGTCATATTCGAAGTCAGAATCATCATCCGATGAGCTATCCAATAAATATAATAGTAAGGCCGTATTATTAATATTAGACTATCCTGTATATAGATTGCGGGGAAATAACCCCAGTGTGACCCAGAGCTATTCGAGCGGATATAAATATTATCGTATCTTAGCCGTGTGCGATACCTTAAGATACTATAATATTTTATAGCAAGGCATCTTAACATAAAATATTATCGTATCTTCGCCGTATGTGACGCGCTTTACTGTAAAGTGCACCTACAGAGCACGATTTTAAGTTTATATTTGAATTCTCATACTTCGGTTGGATGGGAGCGGTGTCGTATAAGTCAGCTACGACCTTAAGTTAATAGATGACTCCAAGGTATCCAAGCCCACCTGATCAAATGTACCTATGTGTATTTAGATGTATAGTAGCTGTAGGTACCAACTTATTTCATTGGCCAAAACAAACAATTTTAATTATGACGATAATATCAAATAATAATGTTATTCTCATATCGCTACTCTCATTCCTTTTCCTTTATCGGACGTGTTATCGGTCAGTGGTGAAAATTTTGTTAACGATTTTGTTGACCGATTTGTTTGATAAACTTGTTTACAACGCTGTGTTGCAGTGTTTCTTTTTTCATACTGGTGGCCTAAAATACCATCAGAAGATTTCAGGTTCGAATCCTGGCAGGGTCGCCATGATATGATACATTAAAATGATATGGACAACTACTATACTATACTTCTTGGTATCCGGTTTATTACTAACTAAATCGAAACACCTTTATAACCATACATTACAAAACGATAAAAACCTCATGAGTTATTTTTCAAAGCAGCAGTTTAAATATCACAATAAGTGCGCATCTGCAGCGGTGCATCGCGGCTGTGACTTCTTTTTATGTCCACTAATATACATAAATACGATAAAAAATTGTCCATTATTAATTAACTGATCTTAAGGTCTGTGCGATCGGATCTCACGATTCGGTTTAAGATGCTGAATTATTATGTGAAATTGTATGTAAAAATCACATTTGTATCTGAGATAGCGCTCTTGAGCCAAGATCGGTATCAAGATGCGTTGAACTTCTTACATCTTTTTTTATCATACGTTCATTATTGATTTAAGTATTAGCTCTCTTGGCAATCCAAGGTAGGTATATACTATACCTAGAATGGCATTCGCATAATTTGACCAAAGTAAATTACTATCGAATAAGGAAATGCGAATTTTATGAAAACGATAACTAAAGGTCGATGCATACGTAACGTATTTTTACTCCGTACGGGACGGGAGATTTTGGAAACATCGTTTCATAGAAAATGTAAACGATAGCGCATACGCGACGGAGGTACGGATATGACGGGAACGGGGCACGCACGTATATTTCAATCAATCAATTAAATCAATCAAAATTCTTTATTTGCAGGATAAGGTATATCTAGTTACTGAACATGATGCAATAAATAACAATAAATTCTAAAGAATATAAAATAACATAAAATTGTGCGATTAAATGAAATTATTATTTATATAATTTATTCCCCGTCCACGTCTCGTCCCCGTCCCGTCCACGTCCCGTTCCCGTCCCGTCCACGTTACGTATGCAGCGACCTTAAGTAGTTGTTACTTGTTGCCTGATAAATGAACTGACAAGGTTGGCGACTGCAGACTGACGTCCACAGTCCAGTCGGTGGCCGATTTGACTTTGAATTGACAACGAAAGCGAAAGTTCATTCACCGCACGATACGTCTCGACTTACACAACGAGGAATGATAATGACGTATTGTCTAAAAATATCCACTTAGCCTGATATTGTTGGGATTTTTGTACAGGTCTCGCCAAGGACGTTTTGGCTTCAACTCATCAATGACCAGGGGACAGTCCTCTACTGGCTTCAACCAATTTAAGTACCACTATAGACCCGGACCCGGCCTAGAGAATTTGCATGTGTATGTATAATGAATATGTAAGTGTTAAACTCCCAAACAAAATGTAACATTTATTTTTTTGCGTCCAGACAAATGAGACTGGACTACCCTCCGGACTCTCGATGCACGGTAGGGGGGTGGAGTGTTTAAATAGCCGGCTGTGCTGGTTAGGGAACATACCAAAACCACGTGCCTCATTTAGGGGGGGGAGGGGGGTCTTCAAAACACCACGATTGGTCACAGAGGGGAGGGGGGGGTTTAGGTTTTTGTCACGTAGTCAATATTTTAGCAACCATTGCGCCACAGTCGTCAAATAAAAGCAAAATTATCAGACAAGCTCCAACCAAAATGACATTTAAAAGACTACTTCGGGAACATTATCTGAAGTTACCTACCACGGCTTGAAACAAACTGTAATGGCATTACTCCTTTATGTACCTACACATATATGTATTTATATATTAGATTATATGTATAATATGTTATGTATTTATTTGTATCACATATGCAAAGGTATTTATATAGTATTTATATGTATAATATTATATAATGTGTATGTATTATTTTATATTCATTAGGTACTAACTATATATACTTTAAGAAATTTTTTGTATTTATTAAAATTAGTGTATTTTATCGTTTACGACGACTATTTGCGCCTACCTTAAATTTTTCACCATCACCCAGGGCTGACTGGTAGAGAATGCCATTAGGCATTAAGTTTTTGCCCTTGTATACCCTAGTTTTAAGGTGTTGCAAAAATTAAATAAATAAATAAAATTATTATTTTTTAACTCTGTTTTTGCAAAAAAGTATTGAAAACCGTATTTATCAATTACCACGTGAAAACTAGGGGGGAGGGGGGGTCTTCTCATATACTATGGATGGTCACGAAGGGGGGGGGGGGGCTAAAAAGTTGGAAAAAATGGGTTACTTACGTGGTTTTGGTATGTTCCCTTATGTGGGAGTTGGGACTCATGTAAAACCAAAGTGCATACCCACTAAACACCATCTTACTTCATAGGTAAATCATAAATGTAACATACATAAAGAAAGCACTTTTCAAGACCCAAAAGAAATCTCAACACCGTTATTCATAAATTGGTAAAGCGCCATCTATTGACAGATAGCACACTATTTTCGTCAATTAATTGCTTTTGCATTGATAGTCTAACTGGAGAGCAATCTTCTCTTCGTAGAAGTACCTGAAGACGGATTATTATATTATTAGCAGTTAGTACTCAGGTATTAAAATACTTTCAAGGTAATTGAACAAATCAATTGTCGACAAACATCGCGTGTCGTTTAAAATAGCGTGTCGTCGTGTCTAACGATGATCTGAAAAAATCCATTGAAGTTTTTTTATGGAAGTACCGACAAATGACAATGCACCTGAACTAAGCCACAAGCATCATTGATGCGTTGCTGGCCAAAAAGGAGAGAAAAAAAAACAAAGAAAGATGAATAATTGTAATGATGATAGTTATATAGAAATTGGTATGTATATATTGTTTTTGAACACGCACGGTCTACCTTTCTGTCACCTCTCCAGTCGCAGGTCTGCTGGAAGAAATTTCATTAGAGATAAGCAGTACCTTTGTACATTATATCCCTACTGTACCTGTCCTGTAAATTATTGTGTGTACATAAATAATAAAATAAATAAAGACTAATAACCAAATTACTAATATCACGGATTCTTTTTTTAGGTTCGTGACTAATATGTAGGTACAATATTTTACCGAATAACTTCTCCACCAAGTCTCACTGGATGTTAAGCCTGACCTAGCCTCCTGGCTTCAATTGAAGGTTCTTAGTAATTACCAAGAAATAAGGTCTAAGATATTTGATGATATGTGCTGTTTATGTGCTTTAGAACCTCCATCCATCCATCCATCAGCCCTTGGAGGTCCACTGCTGGACATAGGCCTCCCCTAACTTGCGCCACTCTGACCGGTCCTGAGCCTTCTGGATCCAGCGGATGCCCGCTGTCTTTTTCAGGTCGTCCGTCCACCTGGTCGGGGGGCGTCCTATGCTCCTTTTTTCCGAGACGTGGGCGCCATTCGAGGATCTTTCTTCCCCAACGGTTATTGGTCCTTCGGAATATGTAGCCAGCCCATTGCCACTTCATCCGGCTAATTCTTTGAGCTATGTCGGTTACCCTTGTTCGTCTACGGATCTCCTCATTTTTGATTCGATCACGTAGAACATAGGAGTTCCTATTTTTGATACCTTCGGTTGGCATAAAACTTCCAGCTTGGCCTCTTGCCGTGGTAACTTAGCGATGTGGAGTATGCTCCAGGCCTCCTTAGTTAGAACAGACCAGTGCCCAGTAGCGGACAATTAATGGCTTGAAGACATTGTAGATTAGATGAAAATAATAGAACAAACGTTGCAAAATTCTATTTATTTAGTGTTATACTGACTAGACTAGACAATCATATTTAAGTACTTAGATAATAAAATAAATATCCAAAATGGAATACACATCAGCAATATATTTACAGAAAATGTCTTAATATGCAGGAAGAGACTAGTCTTTGGTTAAATTACCATAAAAACCAGATGAGAGGATTAATTTTAAAATTAAATAAATGTACTTAAGTTGTATCACAATAATCACGAAGTAAAAATAAATAAATAAAAAACGTAAAAAGAAAAAATATCATGAGTCAAAAATTTCAAAAATGTAAAAATGTCGAAAAATTAAAACAAGTAAAAATTTAAAAAAACGGCAGCAGCAAAATCTATCAAGAAAAACCGATAGATATGTACGTCGTAAAAATAAAGAAGTAATAACTGCGTATCACTAAACCTATTGATTGTTATGGTTATGGACCAAGTTGCGGACCTATACAAGTATACATCCTTTAGCATTATTTTTAATCGCAAAAAATTGGAAAATACATAATACTAACTAATAATTATCATAATCCAGTAGGTATAAATAAAGAATACCTAACAATTTACACTAAATAAGAAGATTATTAATAATTAAGAGCTTTAATTTAACCATCCTAAATTAGTCTAATCGTATTTGGAGATGTAATTCTATATTTTACATTAAATAATTCTCCTAAGTTAGATAAATTAATTTTTTCCCATTATAATATTTACAATCTCCGTAGTAAGTATAGTAAAGTAAAGTAAAGATTATTAGTGAAAAGTGTGTAGATGATACATTTTTATTTATTATTATTACAATACAATAAAATAAAAATACACATTACAAAACGAGTAAAAAAGGGAAAAAAATGAAAGAAAAAATTTGGTTTAGAGACTGCTATTTCATTAGACTTTTGAAGAAAATTAGTTTAAAAGAGAGATAACTACCTTAATTTTCTCGTATTATCTTTTCTTATGTGTAGATAGATATTTACTTTTTTAAATGTCTGCAACTTGACGTCAAATGCTATTTTAAAATTTAAATGCGCGATAAAAAATAATTGCGAAAATGTGAACGTAAGAAAATTAATCATAATAAATCGTAAAAAGTTGCTAAAGGTAGGTACCTAATTATTGAAATTAATTGAGAATGAAGTCACAATTATATAAAATCATACGAATTAGGTACATTATTAAAGGAACCCTAAAAAACATACCTATTAGTCCTAAGTCACAGGGAATGTTTAAGAAATATAAAAACTGAGAAGCTTTATTATATACGGATAGGGTCGAATTTACAGAATATACATAATATAACCTAAAATTTTAACAAAAAAAAACCGACTTCAAACGAAGTACATCCTTTCCAATAACAATAAAAAAAAGAATCATCGAAATCGGTTGGCGTGATATTGAGTTATTCGTCCATTTATCGCGGACATACTTAATGCAAATTTGAGACTTATATGGTTTTCTCATGTATGCCATTGTCAGATCTCGCTCATAATGTGGGACCACATGATAAGCACCAGCTTCTGATTAAAAAAGAATCATCAAAATCGGTTCACCCAGTCGAAAGTTCTGAGGTAACAAACATATAAAAATACAGTCGAATTGAGAACCTCTTCCTTTTTTGAAGTCGGTTAAAAAATAAAATATTGCAAGATGTTATAAAAACTCATCGGTAATATTCATTATTACTTAATTTACGCAAGTATTTTAAAGGTATTTTAAGTCTTAATCTTCAAAAATGAAGTAAATTAACATAACATTCCTATTCAAGGCTCAAGCTTACATTCAGTCAAAGGTGTAATTTTTAGGACGTTCTGTAACAAAGAGCGCCATCTATTGTCAGATAGTAGAATATCGTTAACCAGTCCCGGATTTGTCAATAGGCCGTATAGGCCGCGGCCTAGGGGCGGCAGCGTCGTAGGGGCGGCAGATTTCAGAAGATGATAATTATCCGGATATCATAGATGATTTTGCTATTAAAAAGTGCCATAAAACTTGTAATTCTTGTTTTTACGCACTTTCTTAGTGACTAATTCAGTGCCTTCCTTACTATTAATGGAAAATTATTATTTTAGAAAGGTACATGGGGCGGCGGAAATAAATTGGCCTACACTGATAAAAAATATAAATCTGGCACTGTCGTTAACAGAATTTAACACTTGAACAATGCCATCTGTTGTTGGATTGAAGAAACGTCACTAAAAGTACGAGTATTGATGAAGTTAAAACAAATTGTAAGTATTTTACACATCATCCTCCTGCTCAGGCCTGTGCCTCTGTAGAACGGCCAACCGTTGCTGGGTGACCTCCAGGTGATGCTTTCGCCATTTAATTCGACGGTTCTGGAACCATACTTTCACCTGGAAAGATTTTTATACTTATTACTTCATCCGAAATATTCATTCTCTCTCCCGTTCACCATTTGAAACATAACATACATAATATAATCACCTCTTAAGTACAGTCGGCCGCTAAAGTAGCTTAACAGAATCAAAAGTGCAAAACAACTGAACACCCAACGAACCATAAGTCTTTGTCGTGACACGAACGCAAATTAAGCTTAACTTACAGACGTTCATAATAAGCATAACACAACTGTTTCATAAGTTGCTAAACGCTTTCATTCCAAAAGTCGCTGAACATCATCAATGTCAAAAGTAGATTAACAAACTATAATATTCAATGTTACTGCGGAAAAAAAAGTAATAAAAGTAGGTAGTTGTTTTAGGTTTTACCCTCAGTTTATGAATATTCTGATTGTTATTATGATGTTCTCAGGTACTTTAGATCAAATTATATTATCGTTAAATTACTTTTTTTAATACAGTTGCTCAAAAAGTGGCATATTGCAGGGACGTATAGCGTTCGGGATGTGGGCTATTACATTACATTCGTGCTTTTTCTTTACCTTTTCCGAACTTGATAGATTAGTATAAATATATACGATAAATATTACTTATTGAAAAGTAATATTGTGATTTTATTATTCTATTAAACTGGTTCATTTTTTTGCAACTGTATTAAAAATTGTTGTTCAGTACACGTGCGGAACCGTCATTGCAACTTGTTCCGACTGTATCGAGTTTAGTTATACAGTATAAAGGTAAAGGTAAAGAAAAAGCACGAGTATGTAATAGCCCACATCCCGAACGCTATACGTCCCTGCAATATGCCACTTTTTGAGCAACTGTATTAAAAAAGTAATTTAACGATAATATAATTTGGTCTAAAGTACCTGAGAATATCATAATAACAATCAGAATATTCATAAACTAAAGGTAAAACCTAAAACAACTACCTACTTTTATTACTTTTTTTTCCGCAGTAACATTGAATATAGTTTGTTAATCTACTTTTGACATTGATGATGTTCAGCGACTTTTTGAATGAAAGCGTTTAGCAATTTATGAAACAGTTGTGTTATGCTTATTATGAACGTCTGTAAGTTAAGCTTAATTTGCGTTCGTGTCACGACAAAGACTTATGGTTCGTTGGGTGTTCAGTTGTTTTGCACTTTTGATTCTGTTAAGCTACTTTAGCGGCCGACTGTACCTACCACAAAAAAAGTGAAAAAAGAAGTGAAAACTTGGACAATGACGTGTGTATTTTTTGAATCGCCAGGAAACATTTTTATGTGTAAGAAATACTTGAAGACATAAATGAAGTGTTTTTTATTCACTACATTTTTAGTAAGTACACACTCCGCGGAGTACACACTGTCGAATGAGCTGCCTGGAATATTTAGAAACACCTCGTCACTCATAATGTCCTATAGTACCTACAGTAAAAAATATTTTAAAAAAATGTGACTGTGCTGTTTAGTATAGTATACGTTCAGTCGAACCTCCTTGTCGCTCGTGAGTCGTGATGTCCTAGTACTCCATTAAAGTTTTTGTGAAGTTAAAATTAAATTGAAAGAAACATCGTTCCAAAAAATGCGACTGTGTTCAGTGAATGTGTTCAGTCGAACCTCCTCGTCACACATGATGTCCTGGTACTCCTAGTATAAATTCATTAAAAAATGAAAATATACAGGTGTCGATAAAGGTGTCGGTAACGGTGTCGTGAGTTGAATGTTTTTTTCCCATCTCAAAAATGCCCAACGCGCCTATAGTTTTCACTTCAAAAATTTTTACAGATGTCCGGACAGATTTTCTTAACACATTCACTGCGTTAGGAGACTTATTCGATCTCTTGCAAGACTTTCGTATTGTGCGGCGACTAAAATCGTGTTGTTTCATTCTGTTGCGGGAGGCCCTAACTTCTAAAGTTCTTTGTGTAATTGTAAGACAAATATACATATTTGCTTCTTACTGAAAGATGGATCCAAGAGCGTTAAAAAAAACTTTAGAGATGGATTAGGTCTCTAACGCACTGTAGTATAAAATGTTTCATTCCTTGCGTTAGGAGACGTGTTGATACTCGTGAATCGTACTCCTCGTAGCCGCAACTAAGGGAGGGCGGGGAGCGCGGGCACTGCGTGTATTTGTTTTAGTGTTGTTCAACTGTCGATGCGGACGGTCACGCGCATGTTTGGAAAAAATACTATTATATATATGTTCTCTGTGTATTAAATATATTTTGAAATCTGTTGGTGAATAATGAGTTCTTTTAAAAGAAAAAAGTGTAAAAAGCCCATTTATTTTGGTGTAAATAAATTAGACTTTGAAATAAATGGTAAAAAATATAAAGAAAAATCATCATTATATCATTCCCATTTTTACTGACTTCAAAAAAAGAGGAGGTATTCAATTCGACTGTTTTTTTTTATGTTTGTTACCTCAGAACTTTCGACTGGGTGAACCAAATTTGATGATTCGTTTTTTAATCGAAAGCTGGTGCTTGTCATGTGGTGCCACTGAGCGAGATCTGTCAAGTAGTTTTTGAGTTATTTTGAAGTCAATAATTTTTTGGTTGTAAAATTTTGATTATTCAATAATTAAGTTAAGATTAAAAACGCAATTTTAATACCCTAAATCGATTAATTATCTAAAAATTTTCACTTGCGTGGTAGTTTCATAAAACCATACAATTTAATTTTCTTTTTCCATCGACAACTGAGATTTTATTTTATTGACATCACTAGTCACTACATATATTGAACTATCTTCCGTTGCGGTACGCGGTACAATCGATACCTAGTTTTTTTTTTGTGTTTGTAGTTTATCCTAATGTCATATCTGCGTGCGAACCTATCAAAAGATAGACTAATAGGCTATCTTGAACCCACAAGAAATTCATAAATATATCATTGGTTTTGAGAAAGATATAAATTATTTTCAAAATTGTTGTTTTAAGAGACTAATCAGGTCTCATACGCACCACAGGATAGTTCAGTTTCGAGATCTTTTAGGTCTCCAACGCAGGACAGGAAAGTTACTTGAAAAGTATGCCGCAGGGAACGTGTTAATATTCAGCTGAATTGTCCGGACTTTTGATTTAGAGTTGGTGTATATAGACCTGTGCCTCGGTGAGTTGCAGCGCGTGTGCGAGGTAGAGGCGCTCGGGGCCCACCATGTACTGCTGGCGCTCGAACTCCGCCTCCAGCCGCTCCAGCTGCTCCGGCGTGAAGATCGTGCGGATGCGCTTGCTGCGCCCAGACCTGCCTCGGACAGGTCAACTATTAATTACTAGCGTACAGACACCGCGAATCCGATGTGTGCGCAATCAACTGTAACCAATTGGTTTTTTCAGTGGATTCAGTCGATTTTGAAAAGAGAACGGGGGCTCGATTTTGAAATACTGTGCTGTTCTGTTAGTTTTATGCCTTTTATTGAAGTGAAACTTCTTTAGAATCGTTAGTGATTTGAAACCGGATGCAACGACAGGTAAGATAATATAACCGCTAATTTCGACAATCAACTTAACTTCTCCGTAGCTCAATGGTCAGGACGTAGATACACAATACCTGATGCGCAGGTTCGCGTCTCTCAGTATTTTTTTTTTAGTTTTTTTTTTTTTAATTTTTGTTTAATATACTTCAATGGCGCGGGTCCGCTACCCGCTGCATAAAGAAATTTGGTAATGATTTCTTGGGTAAAATTCAAAATGGTGTAAAATAAAGTAACACCAGATGGACCAAATACAAAAGCCCGGCGGGCGTCAGGTTGAGTATAGCTGGTTTAGACAAACCTCGGGATTTACAACGCAAACCCCGAAATACTTTCCTATTCCTATTCCTGGCAGCATTCCCTCGCTGTATAGCAGCTACGCTTAGATACTGAGCTGAGCTCAGCAAGAAAGCTGCCAGTTCTAGGGTCGCTCGTCTTCTCCTTAATACATACATTAATTATATCACAATAAAATATATCTGAATAGCTTACCCAGTGGAACATGATAAGGAATGTGCCCTCTGCGGCTTCACGTGCCCCACGGGAGGCCTCAGCTCAGGCCTGGGACTATCTGTAACAATACAATCATCTTAAAAGTACGTCAACAAGAAAATAATTGTACCAGACAACTTGCATGCAGATACTAATAAATAACTAAGTATAATAATATTATATTTTAATACATCATGGGAATGTTTTACATTTTACATAGTCGGCAATTTTTACTGAATGAATTTCAAATTTTTAGACGAAAGTGTTTCTCAGTCACACAAAACTCTACCACACACCTCCCGTATTTTCCTTCTTCCTAGTGGTTCAATCTTACTAAGATTCAACATCGGTAAAAACTAGTGCAAATTAAAAAACCGGGTAAGTGCGTGTCAGGCTACGCCAGTCCTGGATTTGTCAATAGGCCGTAAGTATAGGCCGCGGCCTAGTTACGCACTTTCTTAGTGACTAATTCAGTGCCTTCCTTACTATGAATGGAAAATTATTATTTTAGAAAGGTACATGGGGCGGCGGAAATAAATTGGCCTACACTCATAAAAAATATAAATCCGGCACTGGGCTACGCGCAATGTAGAGTTCCGAAGTAGTAAGTTTATCGACTATTACTCATTAACTACTTAACTATGCTAACATAGCCGTGATAATTTTCCTTGTAAATTCATCATATAACCTATTTTTGAGAATTTTTTACTTCTCCAACTCCAACCGTTTAGCCGGCAGGGGGGGAGACACTTGACTCTAACCAAAATTAGCACTTTAAAGCCAAATATTTCGCAAACGAACCCCTTAGTCCAAAAATGGTCTTAGAAGACCCATAATATTTTTGGAAGACCTTTTCAACGATACTACACACTATAGGGTACGCGACGAAAAAATTGATTTAAATATTTTATTTTATTTTGTTTTCGCAAATGGATTCCTAATTGCAAAAATGGTCTTAGAAGACACGGGTGAATTTCAACAAACTCGAATTTTGCCTAATTACAGTGGCGAATTTAAATTTGCTGTTTCTGATAAAATTTTTTGGCCTAAATAATAGATAAAGAGTAGTACTAATTAATCATATACTAGAGATCGAAAAAAAATGATTAGTTCATGAGATATTTCCATTTGAAATTATCAAATGCCACCGAAATTATTAAAGGACCACCGGAATTAAAATCCAAGCCACCGAAATTGATTAAATTTAAACTTGATGTTTCTAATACACTTTATTTGGCATAAATAATATGTAAATAGTAGTGATAATTAGTCATATAGTAGAGATTGAGAAAAAAATTATTTGTTCCGGAGATATTATCAAATTACACTATCAAATACCACCGAAATTAGGACCACTGGAATTAGAATTTGATCCACCGAAATTGATTTATGCCCATGAGAAATCATAAAGGTAGGATCATTTAATACTTTAAAGATATTATGTACATTTTGAAGAATAGGAGTCTAGATGAACGGACTCCTTTTAGCGGTAATTAGACAGGCCCATTGCACTTCTGAGCCACGTTTATAAGCTGTTTTCGAGGATCCTCACAAATCGCATTGCACGCAGGATTATAACTTGCCGTTATGTATAGCCTATGTGGACTGTGAGAAGGCCTTTGATTCTATCGAGATCTGGGTGGTACTAGATTCTCTCCAGCGGTGGCGGATCGACTACCGGTACATCGAGGTGTTGAAGTGTTTGTACTCATCCGCCATCATGTCCGTCAGAGTACACGACACAGCAACGAACCCCATCCCACTGCAGAGAAGTGTCAGACAAGGATGTCATATCCCCAAAACTGTTCACCGCTGTGTTGGTAGACGTGTTCAAGCTGATGGAGTGGAAACAACATGGCATTAACATCAATGGCGAATACATCACCTACGATATGCCGATGATATAGTCATCCTGGCGGGTTCCCTGGAAGAACTTGGAACATTGCTCGGGGGACTTGAACAGCGCCTCACAACGGGTGGGTCTTAAATCATGTCGAATGTCCATGTCACACCCGTATCGGTTGTTGTTGACGGCGTTGCTCTCGAAGTTCTAGACGAATACAATTACCTGGGACAAGTGATCCAGATGGGTAAGTCCAACTTCGAAAAAGAAGTCACTTGTAGAATCCAACTCGGATGAGCTGCGTTCGGGAAACTCCGTCATATATTGTCGTCCAAAACACTACCTCAGTGCCTGAAGTTTAAGATGTTCGAGCAGTGTGTGTTGCCGGTGATCACATACGAATCCGTGACGTGGTGCTTTACTATTGGCCTAATCCACAACCTCAGAGAAGCGCAGCGGGCTATGGAGAAGGCTATGCTTGGTATTTCTCTACATGATCGCATCAGAAATGAGGAGATCCGTAGACGAACAAGGGTAACCGACATAGCTCGAAGAATTAGCCGGCTGAAGTGGCAATGGGCGGGCCACATAGTGCGAAGGACCGATAACCGTTGGGTAAGAAAGGTCCTCGAAATGGCGCCCACGTCTCGGAAAAAGGAGCATAGGATGATAGGACGCCCCCCAACCAGGTGGACTGACGACCTGAAGAAGACAGCGGGCATCCGCTGGATTCAGAAGGCTCAGGACCGGTCAGAGTGGTGCAAGTTAGGGGAAGCCTATGTCCAACAGTGGACCTTCAAGGGCTGATGGATAGATGGAGACACGCTTGTATTTCTATGGCCTATACTTCCTATATATATAAACGCTTTGATTTGCCACCGGAGCCACCGAGATTGCGCCACCGGACTTAGAATCAGAGACAAAACTTGAATTTTAAAGAAAACTTTTAGTCACAGGTTAACTTTTATTTCACAATTGTAGCTGAAAACCGTTAATGGAACCCTCCATAAAATTTCTAGATAATCTGCTTTGTACTTTTACTAATATACATGACATCGGAATTGGATGATTTTGTATTCCTGCGCCACCGCAGTTAGTACTTACGTGTTTGGCAGGAAAATTACGCAACCAGTCGGTCATCCTAACACGCAGTTTGCAAGAGCACAACTGAACGGTGCGGGGACAGTTAGTAAGGTGTCTTCCAAATCGTGAAGTAACAAGTAATGAAGTATACAAAATGCGCCACCGGTATTGCTTTTTTTTGTAGGACATTTTTAAAAGATGTTTTAAGAGCTGTTGTTTAATCTTAAATTACTCCATAAATATATATTAGTTGTGTTATTTAATTTTTTTCTAAAAAACATTCCCTTTCAATGAAATTTATTTACCAAAAAAAATTAAATTAGTAAAATATGTAAATAAACGCAGTTTGGACAGTACACCGGAATTAGATTTTAGGTCTTAGATATTTTTTTATTAAGAATCTATGTATTAAATACCTCTGAATACTTCACTATCATGTAGATCACTACTTAAACTACCTATATAAAATTATGCGTAATTGTAGTTTACCTCCACACATTAATTTTCAACCTCGCCGTCTCAAAAATGCACCTGGGAAATTCACCCACACATAATATTTTTGAAAGACCTTTTTAAAGATACTCCACACTATGGAGTATGCAACGAAAAAAATTCATCCTCACGTTACTTCAGGGATGTACCTTCCCTGAAAAAAAAATTTTTCAATATTTATTCTACGATTTTGGAGTTTTAATAAATATGTATATTCATGCCTAACTACAGCTTTCTAGCACTATATAAGGGTCTCGGCATTATGCCTCAGTCAAACGAACGGACGGACGGACGGACGGATGGACGGACATGACGAAACTATAAGGGCACCAATTTTTCTTAGAAAATTTAAAAACATAAGTTTTCCCTCCATTTTCTTGTTAAAATTTTTTTTTCTTCACTTAAGTAGGTACTTCACTTCACTGAATTTGTTGCTGACAATCATTCTTTTTTTAAATCCATGAGCAACATGGTTTTTAAAACTTGCTTACCTAAGAAAAATATCTTCTACCAAATTACTTAGGTACTACCTCTTATTTATTATTCATTTATTAGAAACAATAGCAGTTAGCATAATATAAATCATACCTAAAGGTAAAAGCGGTTCGCGCCGCGACAGAGACAAGCGACCACCTTGATTGTCTCTAATTTTTAAGAAAAGTTAGATAAGGCACATAATAATCGCAGCCAGCCAAAACTGCATAAAAATGTTAATTGTACGTACAATACAATACAATACAAAACTCTTTATTGCACACCAGAATAAAATGTAAGTACATGTAGATAACATAACTACAAACTACAATGGATAGTATACAATAGGCGATTTTATCGCTAATTAAATCTAACATTTTAACAAAAAAATAACCGACTTCAAATGAAGTACGTTGCACTTTTGACATGGATACCATTGTCAGATCTCGCTCAAATTTATGTGGGACTACACGACAAGCACCAACTTTCAATTAAAACAAGAATCATCGAAATCGGTTGCCGCGATATTGAGTTATTCGTCCATTTATCGCGCACATACTTAATGCAAATTTAAGACTTATATGATTTTGACATGGATGCCATTGTCAGATTTCGATCAAATTTATGTGGGACCACACGACAAGCACCAGCTTTCAATTAAAACAAAAATCATCCAAATCGGTTCACCCAGTCCAAAGTTCTGAGGTAACAAACATAAAAAAAAATACAGTCGAATTGAGAACCTCCTCCTTTTTTTGAAGTCTGTTAAAAAGCGATCTCTTCCAGATATCCCAAAGAGGAAAACTTATTTAAGTTGACAAATAAATTGCTGGTAGAGGTGTACAAGCACATCTAAGGGAACATACCAAAACCACGTGACCCATTTAGGGGGGGAGAGGGGTCTTCAAAACACCACGATTGGTCACAGAGGGGAGGGGGGGTTTAGGTTTTTATCACGTAGTCAATATTTTAGCATCCATTGCGCCACACAAGTCGTCAAATATAAGCAAAATTATTATTTTTTAACTCTGTTTTTGCAAAAAAAGTATTGAAAACCGTATTTATGAATTACCACGTGAAAACTAGGGGGGAGGGGGGGTCTTCTCATATACTACGGATGGTCACGAAGGGGGGGAGGGGGGTAAAAAGTTGGAAAAAATGGGTTAAAGAAATTATTCATAAAGCCCAAACAGATCTCGATGTACTGTACGAATGGTTCCAGTATAACCTTCTTTCTATTAATATAACTAAAAACCTCGTTTTTAATACTGGCAGCTAAAAACAAAAAAATGATGAAAACATAAAATTATATATAAATAAACAACCTTTACAAAGAAAAGATAGCGAAAAGTATTTGGGGTTAGTACCTACTTGATAGTAAACTGACATGGAAGCCTCATTTAAATAACATTAAAGAAAAAAATTCAGGTGTCCTAAGAAATATAGTAAGTTGTCTTCCCAAAAAGGTACGGTTTAATATTTATAATGCCTTAGTTAAATCGCACTTAGACTATCTTGTAGAAGTATGGGGCAACGCGGCTCTAACAAACCTCAAAGAACTCCAAATAGCCCAAAATAAGTTAATAAAAGTCTTATTTCATTATGATTACCTAACACCTACAAAAATATACCTACACAGAAACAAAATTATTAAACCTTAAGGCTTGATTCCACCAGTGTGCTGAACTGTGCGGCACTGTAATGCACAGTGTACGACACAAATGTTCACGCTGGTCGAGTCACTCGGGCATACAGTAACAAATTGTGCGCGAACATTTAAAATTGTTCACGCACATATGTATACTTTTGTGCGCGCACACATGTACGCAGTGGACTCGCGTCGACGCGTACACGCTTGTTGTTCACGAACTCAGTCTTGCTTTTATTCTTCGTTTCCTTTTAAGCAAACTAAATAATAAAACACAAGCTGCAGCACAAAGCACTACGTTTTCCTGCCCGTCCATATTTAACATCTGAAGACAGAAAACTCTTCTCAGTGAACATGTTTGTGCACAAGTGTGCCACACTGTGCGTTTACAAAAGTTACGCACAGCCTTGCCGGTGGAGACAGCAGCTAAACGCGATACTAGCTTAAAGTTCAATGCTGGAGTTTTGCACAAAATGTTTGTAAACAAAATGTGCTGCACACTATTTTGGTGGAATCGTACCCTTACAATATAAAACTTTAATATTGATACACAAAATTATAAACTCAGAAATAATTCTGAAATTAACTTTATCAAAAATTATCATGTCCATACTAAGCTAATAAGAAATGCAAACAACTTAACCTTCCGGTTTCTAGAACCAAATATGGATTAAATAACATAATGTACGAAGGGGCCAAAATATATAACAGTTTACCAAAAATTATAAAAAAATCATAAAAATATGTACAAAAACGGAGGCACTAGCATACGTAGTGTAAAACTTAAATTATAATAGCTAATTAATACAATAGTTGATATGTATTGTAAATCTTTAGATATCTAGCACGCTCACTGTAATTATTTTATAATTTAAGCTAAAGTTTATCTAATAAGTGAAATTGTGGTAATTTCTTTAGACAATAAAGTTCTTTAAACCGAAATGTGCGTGGGCCAACGTCATTTGAATCACTACAGACTGCTACAATACAATATCACTGGTACAATATTCCCAAAATATCGTCCTGCACGTGAAGAACTCAATTTACTAGAAAACGATACCCATTGGGAAACGACAATCGTTGAAGAAATTATCTCTGCATCTCCAAGTCAGATACGCACATTATTTGCTATCATCATTTCGACATGCTTTCCATCAAACCCATCTAAACTGTGGCACAAATATACCTAAGGATAATATTATGTCTGAAGCATTGAAGTATTATTAGCGTATAGAACCGACACCGCGAACACCATGTATGTCCCAATGCATTGGCGCCACGTGGCCTCAATCTTCCAATGGATTCCTTCGATTTTGAAAGGAGAACGGGCGCTCAATTTTGAAAATGGAACCTCCCGGGCGGGACACACATTTTGTTCGAGATGTCTGTTCTATGACATTATACTTCAATGGTCTGAAGACATTTTACATCAAATTCGTGTCAGTTCAAGAAATCCCGATCTTGAGATGAATGAGGAAATATATAATCAGGCTTTGCTCTTGCTCGAAGACATGTGTTACCTCAAGTTTATTAGTCAGGTTAGGAATGACAGCGCCAAATCGTGAAATGACTGACGCATTTGGGTTATTCCCATTTGTCCCCACCTCGTTTGTCACCACTGGTGACAAATGAGAATTTTTTTCCCATTTGTCCCCACTGGTGACAAATGGGAACAAAATCCTTCCCATTTGTCCCACTACATAGACCACCAATAAATTGATACGCCCTCAGTAGTGGCGATGCTAGTGCTGAATATATAGTATTCGCGAATTATGATAAACAGATGATATTATATTGATTATTTAATGCAATTTTAACTTGGAAAACATATATTTTTAACCGACTACAAAAAAGGAGGAGGTTATCAATTCGTCGCGTATGTTTTTTTTATTTGCATGTTCACCGATTACTCTAAGATGGTACGACCAATTTGGACATTGTCATCCTAAAATAAAGTTTTTTTTTTAATATAGATACTCCACCCACATAAATTCTATAACATAAACATGTTTAACTCGGCGAAACATACATGTCGTAATTGAGGTGCAAGTACAAAGCGCGCCTTGTAAACAAACTGTGTAGTAAATATAATCTTCATACTAAAAATCAAGATAGTAATAAATAACAATACAAGCAACCTGCGCTTCTGCGCTCCGACCCTGTCGATCAACCCCCTCAACAGTGCTGTTGTCGGTTCATAGACCAGTGACGTAACACAGACACTTATCAGTACAATAAAAATAAAATTGTTTGTACAAAAACTTAAAAAATATTAGGGGTGGACAACACTTATCACTTAGGGGTATAAAAAATAGATAGAAGCTGATTCTCAGATCTACTGAATATGCATATAAAATTTTATAAAAATCGGTCATGCCGTGTCGGAGGAGTATAGTAACTAACATTGTGACACGAGAATTTTATATATAAGACTAGCTGACCGGGTGAATTTCGTATCACCTAAAAATCATATTAAAAATTAGGGGTTGGTGTTAGAAGGGTGAAAATTTAGAGTTGTGTATATTTTTAGTGCCACATTATAAAAAAAAATAGGGGTGGACAATCCTTATGACTTAGGGGTATGAAAAATAGATAGAGCAGATTCTCAGACCTACTGAATATGCATATAAAATTTCATAAAAATCGGTCAAGACGTTTCAGAGGAGTATGGTAACTAACATTGTGATACGAGAATTTTATATATAAGAATATTGTGTATTTGTAAGTTTGTTGTAACTTGATTGTTGATTTTTCATAGAGAATAAGTTAATTATTGTTAATTAATCGTTGAGTAATGTGTAAAAATTGTTTGAAAAATATGACTTTGTTTCATTGCTTATAGACTATAAGGCACTAATATTTGATAAAAATAATATAATAAATAAAAATATAGTTTTAAGTAACGTGTAATTGTTCCCATTCCTTGAAGCAATTTTCTATTCAATACCGTATAAAACATCCAAATCGGTAGAACCGTCTTAGAGTAATCGGTGAACATACAAAAAAAAACATACGCGACATTGATAACCTCCTCCTTTTTTGTAGTCGGTTAAAAATATATGTTTTCCAAGTTAAAATTGCATTAAATAATCAATTTAATATCATCTGTTTATCATAATTCGCGAATACTATATATTCAGCTCTAGCATCGCCACTACTGAGGACGTATCAATTTATTGGTGGTCTATGTAGTGGGACAAATGGGAAGGATTTTATTCCCATTTGTCACCAGTGGTGACAAACGAGGTGGGGACAAATGGGAATAACCCACGCATTTAATAGATTTTTTTTATAGAAATAGCCAGCAAACCAGCTGACGATCCACGTGATGGTAAGTGGCTATCGCCGCCCATGAACATCAGCAACACCAAAGGCATCACTGATGCGTTGCCGGCTAAGAAAGAGAGAAGAAAAAGAAAAATAGAACTGGCTCTCAAGCTCCCAGCCCTAACACGACGAGTCGTTTGGCGGCTGACTCATGCTCGAGGGTGGTAGCTATCCAGGCGAACCCCATGTAGAAATAATAATAGTAATAATGGTTTTAATTAACAATTAAAATCAACATTACCAATATAATCCTATAAACCAATATTAACCTATATAAATAGTCATATAGATTTGAAGTCTCGAGCAGAGCCTAAGTAGGTACGCTTTACAGATCTCACCCAATCTTCCAACTTCAAGCAACTTACTATGGTAATGAAACACTCGGTACCTTGCCTCAATGCCGGCGGCACTCCAACCATGGTCCTGCAGAAGCCATCGTTGAGCCGCTGCATGTCATGTCCGGCGTACAGGTAGCTCTGCAGCTGCCGTTGGTTCTGCTGCAGCCTCTCCTGCACGCTCAGGTTCATCACATCCTCATCAGCGTTCGTCAGTCCCAAAATGGCCGCTATCGTGAACGATTTGCCGCCCAAATTCGTAGTTTTCCCGGTCAAATCCACCCCGAAAGCTGATTGGCTGTCAGTATCATCCAGAGTGGAGACGGGAGAAGCGGACGAGCGGTCCGGATTGTCCATAAAGCGCTCGCTTCTCCCAAAAGGTTCCCCATTGAACTTCTCTTCGCTATCTGTAATGATCCGGTCGATGTTCTGCTGGTAACTCAGCAGGTCCGTGAGGTTGGAGTAGATGGGCGTCTGTCGCTGATCCATCATTTCTTAGTGCACACTAAACGCCATGGATTCACACTTGAGCATCTTCTACGCACATGTAAAACACTTGCAACACTTCAGAACCGGGTGTCAGGCTTAATTAATGATGTGCACAAATGAGGCTGTAATTGAGTCCCGAGTCAATGGTCCACGCGAGCTGATGGGCCGATCGCTTTGCGGTTTATGATTAAAAGCGGGTTTTAAAATCGCGAGGGCGGGGCCGAACGTCGAGCGATCGGTATTGTCGAAAAAAAATGACATCGCATGAAGCGGTCAATTGAGGGTGCATGATAGCTCGTTTGCGATGGAATGGGGTAGCGTGAGGGTTGTGATTGGCTTGGATTGCGCATGCGCGGGCTGGGGCGGAGTCTGAATCAGGGGAGTGGTCCCGCTGTGATTTGCGGTCGGCGAAGCCTTTGATTGAGACAGGACCGGCTTGGGAACTTGAGATATTCAATGAGGAAAATGTCTCTCTGATATATCTGTATCTTGTTTGTCTCGTGCACAATGATGTATTATGTTAAATGGTGCGAGTTTGGGATTGGGATTGAATTGTATTAAAGTTGATGAGTATCGGTTTCCGTTTAAGATCCACGAGGAAAAATAGTTAGATGATTATGATATTTTTTGTATGTCAAAAATATAAAGAAAGAATTAGTTTCAGGACATGAATACAAAAACATCTAGTTAAATGTTTACCTACTTATAACGATACTATTCGAAAAAATAGGTTATGCAAGAAGAGTAATGATAATGCCATCATTAACGTTACTGTCATCACCTTCATAGGTGGGATTGACTGTTTACAAATTCCTGGTTTAAGTAGAGAACAAATTATGTTGTCTAAGACTTATGTAAGTAGGTAATCCTTTATGCATGGAGTAGGTAAGTACCTCTGAGGTAAAGGAGAAATGACTCTGTTGTGCAAAAATATCCGTCCAAATCCTTCATGCATGGAGTTACGTCTATCCTCCATGGTAAGTACTCTATTAAAAACTCTATTAGGGTGCTTTTCCACCAGAGATATCTGATATGCAGCTATGCTGCGAAGATGTGAAATCTTATTAGATTATGATATTAATGGTTCAATAAATTGATCGATTTCTACCAATGAATATGATTGATATCAAACATAGAGAGTTATTGTTAGGAACGTCTTAAAATAATTATTTACGAATATGTTGAGTGTTGACAGAATATTTTAGTACACAGCCAAGTCCGATCCCTGGCTGCCGACCCTCCAAGTGTGCTCAAACAATTTAATATCATAATCGGTACAGCGGAGCGCAGCCGTGAAGCGATGGAGAAGACACGACAATGTAACTGATTCATATAATTATCTTAGCTATTGAAGCATGGTAGACTGATAGCCTAAAGAATGAACCTTTGAGGCAATGGCATGGTAAGGTAGGACTCAATGCCGGCGTTAGAGCCACTGACGCCCCAGGCGCATATTGTGGCGCCCACTAAAAAATCGAGCTTCCTTTTGCTCGAAAATTTTTTTGCTGAACTAATGGGAACGTTTCTTAAGAATTTATTTATGCTTTTTTTTGCTCCTCACCCCAAATGTGGCGCCCCTCCAACGCTCTAGGCCGTCGCCCCACCTTGCCCTAACGCTGGCTCTGGTAGGGCTCGTAGTACGGCGGCTGGTGTCCATCCTAAGTAAATCACCGAGTAGCAACAGCAAGGTCGGGTGGGTGACTGCTAGAAGCAAACATTTCTTGAACGCTTCCGTCCTTCGGGGTTCACGTCAAGGCATCGGTCACTGAGGTCCATCCTTCCTTTTTAATTGGCTGTCTAGCTACTACCATTCATCTAAAGCAGGGATTCGCAACCTTTTACACTATGCGTCTCACCCAAGTTTCTGCTACAACACTAGCGCCCCCCTTAACGTCCAATTTTTTTTGCAAATGGAGTCGTAATAATTAAACAAACGTTGAAAACTATACCTAAACGGGTGCCTAAATTATAATTATGATGCTTCTTTAAAAAAGGTGTAACAAGAGTTCTCCTTCAGTGCCGGCACTGCATTGGCGATTCCTCTGGTATTGCTCATGTCCATAGGACTAGGGACTAGGAATAGACGACGGTGATCATTTACCATGAGTGAAGAATATGGCTGGCTTGGCTTCAACCCATTAATGACCCACTACTGGGCACAGGTCTCTCCTCTTAAGGAGGCCTCGAGCATACTCCACCACGCTGCTCAAGTGCGGATTGGTGGAGGGGTTAGTAGCCAACCCGAGTGTCGGAAGTTTTTCAAGCCGCCCGAGGGCCTCCGACATGGCTTAACGACTGTTATCTTATGATAACAACCGGGACCGACGACTTTACGTGCCCGCCGAAGCACGAAGTGAAGTGAGTGAAGAATAACACAGCTGTATGTTGTAGATGACACCTTTGTCGTTTCTCACTTTTTTTGCTGTAAGAAGACGTATGTACAATGTTTGGTATAATCATTTAATTCCCATTCCCAGTTATATCTATTCATGGTCTATCAATGAGGCATTTCATCTGCTTTCCCGTCAGTCCTTCAGGCTATAAACATCAGCTTATAATTAACTTAACAGTCTTATGACTGACATAGGGGCACTGCTGGCGTTACTGGTTTTCTGAGTGTAGCAGCTCAGCGACTTGAGCTAAAATGTCCGTCGGGATGTGCACTAGGATGTTTAGGATCAAGGTTGGGTTAGCTCCGTAGCCCATTTGATATAGTGTCCATGCCTGTATAGCGAGGGGCCCTGTGTTCGATTCCCGGCCAGGCCTAAAGGCGATCCCCAATTTTCGGCCCCGAACCATATGCTATATCTGTGCTAGAACATCGGACTAGACAAGAGTAAACTATATACCAAAAAATTCGTCTTATTTATAAGATAAACATATTTAAATCTTAGCTTCAGCTGCTCTTGCCAAATGAACAAAATAATGCAAAAAAGTTTTCACAGTATTTACCTCATTACATACGATTTTATAATCGATTGAATTGATTGATAATGATCGATTGATGGAACATAATAATATATTTTATGTATTATTTAGTGATTATAATTATAATATTAATTTATTTTTTACATATTTTCGTATTCCATATAAATCAAAACTATGTAATATATTATAATTACCATTCAATCGTTACGCTAATTTTATTAAATTACATTTCGAATATTTTGACATCGATTAATCGATTGACAACAATGATGATGTAATCCCTAATAATGTCATTTTGGTAACCATAGTATTTATAAATAACACCACTGTATTGTCATATTTGTCATCGATCTTTCATCTTTCTACGCGTGTTCTTGTATATTTTTACTATCAAATATTTTCAGCGTATTTGGAGTCCTACACAGAGTACTTAATCACTACGTTCCTATTTACTATTGAAACTCATCGACACGTACACAGTGATTTTAATTTTCTATTGTATTCGCTTTCGTACTTGTGTTTTGGTGAATGTGTTTCGCAGTTTCGCTACAATTTCTTGCAAACCAATACTATATGAATATGGACTCCTTAATCGCCTGTTTTGTGACTGACAAAGGTTCAGAATAAGTCCTGAACACTGGATAACGTACCCTATACATCTTTAGAAGATCAGGAAGTTGCTGTGGCCATACTTACAATGAGTATATTATGGTATCTTGATTGGGCAAGGTACTAACGAAATATAACGCCTCCTGCACAACTACACGAAATATTAATATATTATAATGATAACTAATAAAATCTCTTGAAATATGCAATAGCTTTTATTATACAACCTTTTTATGACATTCGTTTTGGGTGAAAACCATTGAAGTAGTAGAATTATAATAGACACCCGCCAACGTAAGTGTAACATACATATTAAATAGCACTGTGACACGAGTATGACATAATCATAACCTATAATTAAGGTGATTCGTTCTAGGATTTCCTTAGTTGGCCATTGCTGGCAGCCGTGAAAATTGGAGAAATTGAACTTTTTGCAATAATCTAATTAACAGCCAATTTCCAGTCTTGTCTACTTAGGCCTGAGTTTCTATGGAAACTGGGGTTCTCCTTTGTGGTGGTTGTCGGATCGCGGGTGTAGAGTGTATTACTAATGCTACCATGCTACTTACTCAGGGAATCCTGGGTAAGTAGCAACTGGTTCCCAAGCCCCCAGCCGGAACACGACGAGTCGTTTGGCGGCTGACTCATGCTCAAGTATGGTAGCTATCCAGGCGAACCCCATGGAGAAATCAGAATAGTAATAATTCTGAAGAACTCTTTTGTTTAATGTCTGATGTTGATTTCCGTCACTGCACATCATAGTGTACCAGGTTCCATCAACACCACCTGGATACCTGGCATTGGTCCACAGTTAGGTGCTGGCGTAATTTGGTAGCTCGCACGTACTGTGATTTGGGGTTCTTCAAAAAGTGAGCCTATCGTTTCTTTCTAGGCTGACAACGCATTGGTGACTGCCCCCGGTGTTACTAATGTCCATGGGCGGCAGTGATCAGGTGACCTGACTATTCGGTTACCTGTTCAAGGCATAAAAAATCTCAATTAGAGTAATGCAGATTAGTTTAGCAGTTTGTTTCTTTTTGAGTTCAATCAACATTAAAGATAGGTACTACCAAAGTTTATCTTTATCAAAGTAAAATAAATAATTAAGAATTGTTGCTAACTACAATTTTAGACTACGAATAAAGTAAAATAAAATACAATAATATGATCTTGCCTTTATTATTTCTAATGCCAGTGCATCGGATTTTAATTCCGGTGGTCTTTTAATAATTTCGGTCGCATTTGATAATTTCAAATAAAAATACCTCACGAACTAATTTCTACTATATGGCTAATTATTTATTACTACTATTTACCTATTATTTAGATCAAAAAAGACTGAAGAAACAGCAAGTTTAAATTTAATCAATTTTGGTGGATTGGATTTTAATTCCGGTGGTCCTTTAACAATTTACCGCTGGCTTTTGATATTTTAAAATAGTGATATCTCATGAACTAATAATTTTTTTTCGGCCTCTACTATATGACTAATTATTACTACTATTTACCTGTTATTTAGGTCAAAAAAAGTATTATAAACAGGAAGTTTAAATTCGCCACCGGTAATCGTGTTTGTTGAAATTGACCCAACTCACACACTATGGAGATAGATCCTTATAACGAGAATGATCTCCGAACAGATTGTTCATTTTAACATAATGACATTTCGCCCCATCGCCCCATCGCATGCAAGTGCAGTGCAATAAAAACATGGGACAGGGTTGTTGCCGTCAATTACCAGCTAATGTATGACCGACGATATTAGATCGAGGAATTTTAATCACCGGACAACCCTAGCTAGAATCGTGCGGGTAGGGCTGTGCGTGGTGAGTTTTTAAGTAGGGTAGATCGGGTGCAATTGTAGCATTTATTTATTTATTTATTTATTTATAACTTTATTATACCTTTAATCTAAATGGTATAAAAGGTGGGCTTAGTGCTAGAAGCATTCTCTGCCAGCCGACCTTTGGGAAAACAGATACATCTAAGGCGGTATATAATAAAGAGATGATAGATAAAGCATAAATAATAACTAAATATAATATTTATATTGTAGGTCATATAAAAGTAAATAGAATTTAGGTTAAATTAGGGCATTAGGGGGTTAGGGCATTTTAGGTTAAATTTAATTTCTGATAAATGAAAGAGGGTGCCAGGCGTTTTTGAAATATTTCTAGATGGTGCCACGATGGTGCCAGCTTGGATTGTTTCAAACAATAAGGTAAGGTAATTAAATAATTGTAATTAAATAATTTGGTGTTATAAATTAAATGAAGTAACATGATTTTACAATTTCAAAAATGTAATGGACGGATAAACCATACCATTATCCATTCAACCATCAACAAACTATAAAACATGTTGGTTGAATTGTCAGATGGTATTCACCATCAGTCAACTTTAGTTTGCGTAAAGAGAATAGAGTTAAACATTCGGTAAAGAAAACGGTGACAGTGAGGGACGTTAAATCCTTTTTTCTAAAATTCCCAAAACAAACATTGCAAGAGAATCAAGAGATAAGCAAATAGTTTTATTTTCTATTAAGTAGTTCTTAATTAGTTGAAACTATTTATAATTGTTAACTCCGATTCAAATCGATACCTTATTTCTTGGCAGCATCTTCGTTTTCAAAGACAGACGGCATGCGGCATCAGTTATGTTATAGTTATGAAATATACGTATTTAATTGCTAAACGTTAATAGACACACCTGATGGTAAAAATATCGCCACCCACCTAGATACGCTAGTATCTCCATAATAATTATCATAATAAAAAAAAATAAAAAAAAATCTTTATTCAGTCTATCATTTACACAATGGTTATACAGTTGATGAAGCAACCTAGTACGTATAAAAATTTTACACTTGTGGCAGGATGCCCCGCTCTTCCTTAACATAAACTTAATAGACTGCAAAAACAAAAGAAACTTGCATATCATCAACCAGTATTATTATCATCACCATCAACCCACGCCTACTATCAGGGAATCCTTATTCCATTAAAAAACGTTCAGATTCCTGTTCCGTGTACTGGACTGAAAATTATTACATCTCTTATGAAAAAAAAGTGTAAAACTGGCAGCCCTGCACACGGGCAGGGGTGCTCAAAGCATCAAAAGCGCATCATACGATTGCGGAGCGGCGCCCCTGGCCAATTTTGCACACTTTTCCCCCTCCCCCCGCGCCCCTAGCGCCCCCCGCGCTTGCCCTCGGCGTCACGGATTCATTATATCCACTTGATATTACAACAAGAGTAGGGCGACCATGACACCATGAGCCCTTGTCTTGTCTTGGTGGAAATCCAATATAAATTTTTATATTGATTTTTTTTGGAATTATTAAAAGTATTTTGTAAAGAATGATGTTTCTTTGTATGTTTCTATGTACGATCTGTGTAGCGCGATGGTTGCCGGATCGCCGCGCCAAGCGTCCTGGGCTCGATTCCCAGTGAGGCGGAAATTTGAATGATGAGTTTGAATTTCTGCTCTCGGTCTAGGTGTGAATGTCCTTGTCTTGTGTATTGTCCACGGCACCCACGACACAGGGAATCCTAGTGTGGGGGCTATGAGCGTGAAGCGTTATTTATTAATATTGTATGCTTTGAAGCGTTTTGAATACTCGGCGGCTCGTGTATATCCTAACTCCTAAGTGATTGACAAAGTTAAGCAACAACAACAGTTACAACTATTGTTAAAAATTTCTTGAACGCTTCCGGGCTTCAGAGGCTTTTTCTCTCTCTTCAGAAGGCCTAGAGCATACTCCACCACGCTGCTCCAGTGCAGATTGGAGGGGTTTGTGGCCAACCCCAGTCCCCAGTGCCGGTAATTTTCATGTCGCCTGAGGGACTAATAAAGGAACTTATAAAGTTACATTTAGAGAGTTACATTTAGGATATAATAAACATTTTATCCTAAACATAACACGCACGCGGTCACCCTACCGGTCGTTATTTAATTTTGTTTTCCTCTTAAATGTCATCGCGGCAATATTGTTCGCAGATGAATATTAAACGAAGCGGCGGTAAATTACAAAACTTTTATAATTAATTGTTTTCGGTATTAATATAACGAGCGGTTATCATGTTATGCCCAATTTCATTTTTTAATTAGTGTTCAAACAGTGTTTTTGTGTAACTTTCCGTTTCGGTATGGCCAGTAGGGTGGGTGGATTTATTTGTTATCGTAATTCTTATTAATCCTACTAATATTATATGTAAAAGTTTGTGAGGATGTTTGTTACTATTGCATGCGAAAACTACAGAACGAATTTCGATGTTTAGCATACAGGTAGACCATATTCTGGAATATGATAAAGATGAATTTATTATCCCGGAAAAAATGGACGAAGCCGCGGGTAGAATGCTAGCATTGCCAGTAAGTAATATGTAAACATTTTTAATTACCCTTTCTTATTGTCTTTCTTTTTATCATTTTTAATTACCGTTTCAGCATAACCTAGCATGTTACTGGCAGCTAATAATGTCCCAATAGCGGGTCCGCAATATTACGGCGCGGACCGTCTCATTATGTGCCGCCTGTCTACTGAATCACGCGCGGACTGCGAAACGTATGGAGTAGTTCGCACCCTCAGTGGAAAAAAGCATAAGTCGTGTTACTTTGAATTTAATTATTAATATGATTGGAAAGAGGGACAAAAGCTGCATATTCTGATTTTTTTTTTTAATTTTATCATAAGTATTGACGGTTTTGTGCAAGAAATCGTACCTAATGTAAATTCCTTTGACTACTTACTGATATATCTTAACAGTTTTTTGCTGTCCTGTAAAATTGAAATTTTCATCTTATGCCATTTTTCACTGAGGGTACGAGCTATTGGTAGCGTAATTCTTGTACCAGCTTTCGGGTATATAAATTAAGGTTCCATTTAAAATCTTCCGTTTAAAACGTTATGTAATTATTGTATTGGTATGTGGGTTTATGAATTTTTAAGTTTCTCGTTAGAAAGATTTGTCTTTCTAACGAGAAATGGTAAGTCGGTTATTTCACAAGAACCCTGTCAGAAAAATTTGTCCTAAGCTCTTACGTATATCAACATGTAGATTGTAAGTATAATGACTACAGGCCCAATGATTAAAAGGCTCGTTAAGACCCGCTAAACACTAAAAATTTAGATCTAGTTGAGCCTGGAATGCCAGCACAGGCTCAGATAGGCAGCCTCTCATATCGATTTGAAAATATATTATGTGCAGAAATGCCCAACTGAAATTTTATTATTATTTTGTCATCAATTTTTCAACTTTGTAAAATAGATTAAACGATTGATAAAGTTTTGTTGTGTTTATACTAGAAAATTTGATTTTTAAGACAAATAAGTTTGAGCATATCTGATTTTGATGCTTAACTTTAGAACCTACACATGTGCAGCTTTTTCGTACGTACGTAGGTAGGTAGTACTCAGTATTTATTATTATTATTAGTATTTATAAGCTTTACTAGACTGCCATTTTTCGTAATAGCTTTGCTTTACAAATCTATTAAATAGACCCAAACATTTTAATTCTTTTGAGGTGCATGTACTGATTTGGCTAAACCTATAAAACGAATCCATTAACTAAGACAAGCCAAGAAACAGGATTAAAAAACAATCTCTCCATTGAACTCTACTCCACTGCATCTTTTATTCCCGAAGCTCGCCAAGTACCCTCATAACATTGCCCAATAAAGTTTATTCCTTTGTCAACTATCAATTTGTCATCCATTGTTACGCTCGGCTTCGCGCTCAACACAAGTGATGCCACGCGCCAGAAAAAACAATTAAATGTTATCTGTGGCACAAGTGTCATTCCTTTGTGTTTGAATAAATAATCTGTATTCCTATTATGTAATGCTGGATACAAGTATGTACTCTGAGCACTGGATATTGTTTTAATACTACAGTAAAATCTTATATGACTTTACCTTGAATTTAATAGTAATAGGTCCTTAAATAGGATTTAACAGGACCTATGAAATTGGAGATTTTATAATCAACATTTTCAGATTTAATTATCTGTTGATTGGCGCACGATTCCAAATTCAAATAAATCCAAAGATGAACTATAATATCATTGAATAAATCTTATTCGAAAGACATCAAAGACATGTTACATATTTTAATTTCAAATTCAGTCATTTGTTTTTTATAGTGTTCTGTTTTTATGAAATTATGGTAGTTTTTGGCGCCATGCACTCGTACCTATCAATGATGTTTAATAAATACTTTTATACCTACCTCTTTTACTTATAATATCATTGACTCGTATAGATTGAAAAGTCGTACCTACAATTTACCCACCGTACTCAGCAGACCTTGCCACAACAGATTTTTACTTTTTTCAAAATTTTGACAATTTTTTAAGTGGGAAAAAGTTCAACACCCGAGAGGCAGTACAAAACGCTTTCGCTGACTTCATCGTCCGGTAGACTTCTACAAGTATAAATTATATAAACAAACTGCTATCAAAATGGAAACACTGTATAGATAAATTGGGCCAGTACTTTGATTAGCTACAATAAAAAAATACCAAAATTAATTATTTTAAAATTTTCATACAAATCTCCAATTTTATAGGTAAAGACCTAATATTATTTTATACGTAAATCTAATTATACAGTCACAATAAATAAAGGACTAAAAACATGAGAGGTGTCAAGGGACACCCGGATGGAACGAAGTTCCTTTCGATTTAAGTATTGTTTTGTTGTACAGCGCCATCTCTGTAAAACTCTCTGAATCACTTCAAAAAAAGTGTCGTCATTCGTAAGAATCAAAAGGGTCGTAATTTTCCGTCTAGCCCCCTTTCACAACGCGCGATAAGGAACTTCGTTCCATAACCTGAAACCTGAAATAGACAACAGCATTTTAACTTAATTACCAATTTAATACTTGTGTTGGTAGATACCTGCCTAAATGTCGCTTTTCAACATTGAAGTATTATTACTAGCGTATAGAACCGACACCGCGAACATCATGTATGTCCCAATGCATTGGCGCCACGTGGCTTCAATCTTCAATGGATTCGTTCGATTTTGAAAGGAGAACGGGGGCTCAATTTTGAAAATCGAACCTCCCGGGCGGGACACATTTTATTCGAGATGTCTGTTCTATGACATTATACTTCAATGCTTTTCAATAGCTAAATCAGTAAGTACATCGATGTACCTACCTAATATTAGGCTACAGGTAAAACTGATGAATAGGTACTCGTGCTTAATTGAAATTCATACACCGCCGGAGAATTGCCGCATAAATTCATAGATTCTAAACTAATTATTCCCCACAAAGGCTGAGCTTGTCTATGGCCATTCAGCCAATAAGCGCGCGCAAAACCAATTACGGCGGTTATTATTCTATGAACAACATTATAATTAATCATAGATAGGTACTACATCGATGTAATTAATCAGAGCAACCTGGCCGCCGCATTAACTGGAATTTGGCGGGAGATAGTCAATGAAACCATGGATGTAGAAAAATGGATATGGTAGTTTGAGGTATTTTAAAAATTTAATAAAAAATATGCTTGCAGCTTCCCCTTTTCCTTTTGAGTTCTTATGCGGTGTAATTTGTGGGAATATTTTTTCTGAGTGTGGGTTGGTTACTACCATGGATATATTAAACTTATTATCCATGTTTACTACCAACAGCTTACACTCGGGAAAAATACCGGGTACTCCCACACTCCCAGTACTTAGCTAAATACTTATTGTTATGTACTTACTACTAGCTAAGTAGTTTATTTTATTAACTACCTAGTACTTACTAAGATAGATATTCCGAGGCGACTCGACGCGAGGAATGTAAGGACTAATATTTCATTAAACGAATCAATGCCATGGGTAAATAATGGTGACGATGAGACCTCTGCTATAATAAGAGCGAAATATTAGTATGAAATACTTACCAAACTGAGCCATTGCTTAAATAATTTTAATGTCCACGGAGATATTATTATTTTTTGGCCCACATTTCAATTTATTTACTTATTAACAACTCCTACCTCTGGGGGTTATTCGGCTATTTGCAACAAATCATACCGGCCATATCGCGCGGTATTCGCTAATTACCCGCCACGCACCACCGCGGTATTGTCACTGGCAAAATATCAAAACATTGTAAAATAATTTCGTAAGATTTTTTATTAATAAAATGTATTAAATAATAAGATAAGCAAAATTTAAAAAAATACGATTTGTTCGATTCTCGGCTCAGACGTTTGTTTGACAGGTAAAAGTTTATACAATAATGAATTTAATAAACTTTACCTATACTTACCTGAGGTGAAATAAAACTGTTCTTATTAAGGTTCAATTATTATATTATTTATTATATCTTAATATCTACGCCAATAGCTTTCAATAAACTCAACATTCAAAAATTATAAAAAAAACATTCTGAATGACTTGTGACACCGAGTTCTATAACAGTTGTTATGTATATACAAATAAAAAAAGTATAATAATAATTAGTTGTCACAAAAATTATCTACACATTAATTAACTCCAAAATTTACAAGTCCAAATAATTTTGTTAGTTAACTTAAAATATCCAAACATACAAACAAATTATTACAATATAGGTACATTGTTTGCGATCGCTAACAGCTTAAACTGAAGCGTTATGAAAACACACAAATTTATGGGTGAATAAATTCTAAAGCTGGCAACCCCGCCCCGGAATGCTTTGTGTCGATGTTATTGAATATTTTTATTATTAATGGCCGACATCAAAGGCAAAGGTTTATGGAAATATTTAGCCAACCGTTTGATGTCGATCTAACTTCGCGATAACTATTTTGAAAATGAAAATATCATGCGAGGGTTCGTTTTGGTTATAAAACAATTTTTTAATTTTATTTCATCGGCGGGCTTAATAAAAAACTTTTTATGTTTTTCATTATTCGAATATTGTTGTAAATATATTTTAACGTCTCTGTCGTATATACATGCCCACTATCATTGTAAATTCCATTCAAATCTGTTTATCCATTAACGTCCGTTAAAATCCAATTACTTAGCACCGCTTATCGATGATTGCTGGACTCTGTACTAATTAGGAAGTACAATATCACAATAGTACTGATTTTAATATTATTATTACTATTACAAGATCGCCTGGAAGTATAATTCGCATTCAGCCAAACCCGCTTGGGTTAGATTATTCTTGTAATCCTTCGCAACCTTCGTATAAATTTAGAAGATGTGCTGAGGAGTTTCTTTCGCTATTTCTTTTTCTCCATGACAAAACCTTTCCGAAGTGGTGGTAAAATCAAACATTTACGTTCTTACGTAATACGTACCTAGTAGGCAGCTAGTTGTCTACGATATTGTAGAATACAGATTAAGTAAATTAATTGGTTTTTAAATTTGAACTTGGTGACATTAGCACTGCGATAGACGCCTTCTAAATTGCCTAGTTAGTTACCATGTCCTCCTAATAAAATGTGAAAGTTGATATGAATGGTTGTTACTCTTTCACGCAAACTGCTGAACAGATTTTCATGAAAATCAGCTCACAGCTACACCATGATCTGGAATAACATAAAGGGTACTTTTCAGTCCAGAAAACGCGAGCCAACCCGCGGGCAGAGCGCTTACGAATATTTCTCGTAACTATAGAGTATATTTACGAGATTGATTAATAAATATAAATTATAAAATATAAATTAATTAAATTTGACATTATCAATAATTAAATTAAAATAATAATAATACTAACAATATAATAATATAAATCTTGACCAATGCCAGTAATAAATTCAATTTTATTATTATAATTTGAATAAAATTAGTCTACTACATTAAATAAGCAAGATTGATACAGCCTCTCCCTTGCCTCGAGTTGCTATGCCTAACAAGGTGCATGCGTCCATTGTATACGTATTTATGTTATACTAGGAAATCGCCCTCGCTTCGCTTCGAGAAAAATAGTTAAAAAATATATACCTAATATAGCCTATGTCACCCGGGGATAGTGTAGCTTCTCAACAGTGAAAGAAATTTTCAAATCGATTCAGTAGTTTCGGAGTCTATTCAATGCAAACAAACAATCAAATTTTTCCTCTTTATAATATTATTCTAGATGTAATGTAATGATATGTGTTATGCAATAAAGAAATTATGAATTAGTAACATCAGTACTTAACAAGATGAATAAGTCCTGATACTCAATGCACAGTCGACGTCTCGATAACAGATTTTCGATCCAAGGGGCTCCGCCGAGTACCGACCCTCCGTTACAATTGTTATAAATTTCTGTCTCTTTTTAATCAGGGCTGTACTTTCGCCTTTGTAAAATAGTATTTTTTTAGCTATATACCTCGTTAATATATTTCTATTATTTTTAGTAAGTACCTACATAATGCACGCTTTTGAAAAATCTTTATTTTTTATGAAAATAGCCGGCAAACGAGCTGACGATCCACCAGTCCTGATGATAAGTGGCTGTCGTCGCCTATGAACATCAGCAACAACAAAGGTGTGATGCCTTGCGTGATGTGTTGCCGGCCAAGAAAGAGAAAAGAAAAGAAAGAAAGAACTGGCTCTCAAGCCCCCAGCCGGAACACGACGAGTCGTTTCGTGGCTGACTCATGCTCAAGGGTGGTAGCTATCCAGGCGAACCCCTGGAGAAATAATAATAGTAAGAATGGTATTAATTGGCAATTAAAATCAATATTACCACTATAATCCCTCCGAGCGGCCCTACCACCAACGGGCCGGATTTACTCGCCTCTTACAAAATCTATCCAGCGTGGGATTGGGGTTAGTATTCTAAGCCGCCTCAAACGGCATGAATTTTGCTTATCACCTTGCATGTATGTTACTGAATATTTTATAAAATTTCGCATAATAACTTGTAGCAGAATTACTTTAAATAAAAAATATTAGGCAAACAAAAAACTGGGTACCTACCCAAACATCCATGTTTTCAAATATTCATTTCTATCCTTATGAGAAAAAATAAAAAAATAATACCGGCATGTAAAGCAATGATGGTAAACGGTGAGCGGAAAAAGGGTAGTGTACAGTTTTCTTCTTAAACCTATCCTATCTTTTTGAATTTGTTTGAATCAAGCCCAGCAGTAGGCTTGTGACGAATTTACATTTTGACACATTTCACCAGTTTACATTTTACGAAAATACTTCTGTAAAAAATATCATCAATCGTAATATTTTTAACCAACTTCAAAAATAGGAGGAGGTTCTCAATTTGACTGTTTTTTTTAGTTTCAATTCGGCCCTGTGCGGTCGGAATCCGCGGTATTTAAATTAATCCGAAGGGGACGCACCGGCGCGGCGGCGGCGCGGCGACGACTGACGATGTGACGACACCGACACGATCCGTCGCGTGTCATCACGTCACTTGTAAATATACTTGTTGGTTTATTTTGCAACGGCCCATCAAGTCAACAGAATTGATTGATTAAATGTGGACAGATTTTGCTCATATTTGCTCATGGACATAAAGCGGTGCAGAAACCGCAAACGTCTATGTATTATAAATGTACTTAGTGAACCCGGCATCAAAATCTGGGATTTGGAGCAGCGTGGTAGAGTACTCTTGGCCTCAAGAGGAGAGACTCGTGCTCAATAGTGGGCCATTAAAATGGGTAATTTGTTACAATTAGCTGAAAATCGAGCAGACGAGCACTGACCATAAGTTTTTGTCAGCCTTATCTAGGACCTGATATCCTGGTCAGCAGACTGACGTAGGTCAACGAGGACATCACCCATGTGTTGCTGGCTAACAAGGAAGCAGAAAGATCCGCATTAAGGAGGTTGTCCTAAATACAGTACCTAGTCTAGACCAGGTACGTCTGTAGTAAATACCCACCAGTAGGAACTTCTTAGTGGGGACTTCAGGAAAAACCCCGTATATTGAGCTCTTATGAAGCAAGAAAAACAAGATACGCTACTTCCTACCTACCTATTATACACTGAAACCGTTCGACGGCGTTTTGACCATATCTCAATGATATTATATATTAAAAAGAGGCAGATATGGCCATAAAGCGTGCCTTGCGGACATTGGAACAGATTTTTCGGTTGATTTGTAAGGGCATAACGTATCTATATTTATTTAAACATCATTGCCATATCTATACATTTTCGTCAACATTTTAGATGCTCCGTTCACGATCGTAATCGTGGTCACGGCTAGACTGACGGCTAGACGGCACGATCCCTGTAACTGGGTCGAAATATCGGTGTATAAAATATATATCGTGAGTGCCCGTATTATACTAAAAAATTCAGCATGAAACTGAAGGCCAACAGGTAGGTACACATAGGGTGTCAACTTTTATTAGAAGAAATAGAGTATACTGATTTCAAAGGAGGTAAATAAGAGTATGGACTTCCATAAAAGAGTATCATTTATTTTATATTTTTGAAAATGTATTTTTTGTACTCTTTGCAGCACAACAATTTTTCATTGTTTTTAAAAGAATTGTATGGCTCCAAACATTCTCTTTTATAAATATATCATAGATCAAGAGCTCGGTGTGTAAAAAAGAGTATTTTATCATATTCTATTAGTGTTATAGATTATATATTAGAGTACGCCTACATGATATAGAGTACAATACTCTATTTTAGAGTACGGTTGGCAACCCTAGGCCAACATTTAAGTAGGTTCACATGAAATCCTGTAATGTCCTCTATTATTAGACACTAGCCTCAATACTAGCGCTCTGCATACGGCTTTGCTTAAGTTTTCTGCGAAAAGAATTACCCATGTCTTATTTCAGATCACAGTCTACCTGTTTGCTAAATTTTATGAAAATCCGTTCAGTAGTTTTTGCTTGAAAGAGTTACAAACATCCAAACATCCTCATAATCTTTCACATTTATAATATTAGTTAGATCTCAGATTACCACCTATTAAGCTGCTCCATCAAGGCATCGTAAATTAATGACGAAGGCCTTTTAGAAAATGGCCCGATAAATAATCCCCTCAAAGCCAAACCTCAAAACTCTAACAACTATAGAAAACTCCTTAATAACCCGCAACTTCGTAAATCCGATCAGGATCATTGAATGAAACCTTCGTTAGTAAAACTACGTTAGTTAAGCCGAGGGGAACTGGATCAAAGTTAAATAAAACTCTATGCTACTTACATTATTATAACTTTTAAACTTACATTAAAATCATAGAAATCAATCAGAGGAAAAAAGGCATAAGATGAAAATTGCAATTGTCTACATAAGAGCAAAAAAGTGTTAAAATATCAGTAAGTAGTCAAAGGAATTTTACGATTTCTTGCAGAAACCGCCAAGATTAAAAAAATTGAGCATATGCAGCTTTTGTCCCTCTTTCCAATCATATTAATATGATGCACGCACTGCATTTAATTTTTAAGCATAGCATTAGATTTAAGCAGATTGTTGTATCTGTTGCAGTGCCCTGTTCCGAAATAATTGTTTTTCTTTCTTTCTAATAAATAAATTCAAAGTAACACAACTTATGCTTTTTTCCACTGAGGGTGCGATAGATGAAGATTATCATTCTTTTTAATACATAATATCATTGATTTAGTTAATGTCACGAGACGGGATTTGTTCTCTACGTTTGAGTTTTCTTGTTGGCCAAATGGATGTCGTTTACTGCTGTTATTAATTTTCGCATAGCCTGCCTGCTTAGCTGCCATTATCTCGCTAAATCAGCCGAATGCAAGGAGTGTTCTGGCTGGCTGGAAAAGTTCTTTCTTTCTTCTCATTTCTGCCAACAGGCAAGCAATGCATCGGTGGCGATTTTAGTATTGCTGGTGTCCATGGGCGACGCATCTCAAAACAATAGAATACCTGTGTTCATTTTTAATCGACTTCAACAAAAGGAGGAGGTTCTCTATTCGACTGTATTTTTTTGTTTCTTACCTCAGAAGTCAGAATTCAGAACCGATTTGGATGATTCTTTTTTTAATCGAAAGCTAGTGTTTTCATGTGGTCCCACTTAAAGAGCGAGATTTGACAATGGCATCCATGAGAAACCATTTAAGTCTTATTACATTAAGTAGGTATGTGCGTGAGAGATATTGTATATTTATAATGTAGGTATATGTAATAATTGCTCAATAAATAGAAAATATGAAATTTAGATTTTTATAAAAAGGAAACGTATCCATTAATGATAATGTACTTATATTTTGACAACTTGTATTATTTGTATTATCGTAACATGAAACACTTGAAATATGGTAATATAATATTATTGTACAATTAGATAGACATAATATTATTGTACGATTTGGTAATAATATACAATATACATAAAATTAAAATAAGGTATTTGAAAATTTATAGCAACGTTAAATGTCAACTACTTGCTAATTTTTAAAATAGGTGATTATTTGTAACGGGAAGTTAAATTGTTTGCCGGTAGAAATATTTTAATTATTTTATAAAATACCATTAATTTTGATGATTTGGAATTGTTTAAATCAGTTATTGAATTGTGTTTATTATTATTAGTATTTATTACGATCTTTTCACGTAGAATTACAAATTGTTTGTCTTGTCTGTGGTAGGTATATCAGGTGATACTCGTAATTATAGTGTGGGGGTAGACAGTTGGGTTGATAAAAGCGAGTGTTTGTAATTGTCTCGTTTAATTCAGTGTGTGAGCTGCTCTTCTGCAGAAGTTAAGTACTTTGAAATACTTTTATAATGTTACTCTGCCAGTCTATTTAATTATTGTTTAGTATCATTCTAATTAAAACGATTGTAGTGTCATAATTTTGTAAAGCTATACTGGAAGCCAGCTTTCAATTCAATATTGTCGTACTGTTTGTTCCGTTTTAAAATGTGTAATATTGATACGAAATGTGGAATGATATAATATAATATTACTGCGGTAATCTTGTGCCGTTGGGGTTTCTTTCCCCTTAGTTCTTCCCCAACGACTAAAGCACATTGCGAACTAAGGGTTTCAATAAATTAATTGCCGCAAATAATGTGTATCATTTACATACCTCCATAATAATATGAAAAAGTCACAATATCATGAAAAATAACTAGTCATTGTGCTTTTTTGGTTTACCTTTATTAATAATAGTACAAGTTGCAAATATTTGTCGATTCTCGCTTTATAACATGACTTCCAATTTATATTTCTTGTCTTTTTCATAACCATTACACATTGAATCTAACATCAGAAGTGTAGGAGTCGGACTCGCGTTTTTAATAATATATGTATCCTAATATGTGTTTATTTTCCAAGTTTCAGAATAGAAGAAAAATTGCGGCCCCGGACCAGCGGAACTGTGACGACGAAATAATAAGTTTTCGACGCAAGGATCTGCTACGTCACGAGATGGACAATTATTATAGTATTGAAACATCCAACAAGTGATCAAGGGAATCTCCTTAGAACAGCACCGAAGTGATTTCAAGAACGGTAAGGCCCTTAAAGGGCTTTGTTTTATGATAATGTTTAAGGATTTTATTGTATATATATTTTTTTTCTGTGCATTATGTAATTTAAACATACAATAAGGAGGCGGAATTCTCTCTGTCCGGACATCACGAGAAAACCTGTGAATTATTTGATTAAAAATAGACTTAATCGGATTAGAATTGAAGACTAACTTTCAATTATTTTTTTTTACGTACAGTAGATATAGAGGTTTCAAAGAATAGGACGTACTAAATACGTACTAAATAGCAACAAAGTAGGTATACAACTTAAATCTTTCTTCGGTTATGACTATCTAATTATTTACTAACTGCTTACAATGAAATGAATTTTCGAACATAAATAGTACCTATACATATATTTTACATATAATTTAATATTTCTTTATAATTTATATACCTAGTATAGACACTATGTAGATTGCAACAAATTCGAAAGGGAAAGACTAGTGCGCCAGTGAAGCGTTATTTATTATTATTTATTATTTATTTAATACACCAGATGTAAACTTTTAGAATACCCACAACTAGTTTTTATTTTGGTAGGTACCTACATATGTTATTTGTTTAACATTCGAATAAGACTAAAAATGACTTATTTATTTCCATGATTTGTAGGTTGAATCAGTATGTAGGTATAAATGTATGACAATAATTTGTGAAATATGAATATAGAGTAGACTGACGACAATTTTATTATTTATTTGAAAATTAATTTAAGCAATTAAAGTAGATAATTGAATCATGTAAATTGAGAGGATAAATATCATTAGGAATAATATTTAATGTTCTAATAATATAATATGCATAACTGCGTAAACATAATTACATAAATAAGAAAAAATTAGGTAATCCAAAAGGAAGACGTAGTTAGCTATGGAATAACTCCATACTTATATACTATAATATTATAAATGCGAAAGTGTGTTTGTTTGTTCCTCTTTCACGTCGCAACAAAGCTATTATATGGTATGATTTTTGTGTGTGGAGATAGTTAGGAGGGTGGAGAGTAACGTAGGCTATTTTTTTACCGCGGTAAAAGCTCTCATTTCCATGGGAAGCTCGATGTTTTGTTAGTTGTTAGATATTTAGTTCCGGATTTTGTTAATAGATGGCGTTAGTAAAATTCATTTGCAAGTTCTGAATCACGCTTTCAAATGACACAATATGTAAATTACTAAAGTCATAGGCAACTAATTTATAAATGAAAATCTGAATTCGCGTTGGACTTTGGTTAGAAATTAATATTGTAAAGGAATAAGTCGATAAGGTTATAAACTTAAAAGACATACGATTTGATTTTGGTTTTTGGTTTTGGTTTGCTTCGTGAACTGGTTTTGAAGACGGTTGTTGTTTTGGCTTAGAATAATAATTATTTTTACGGATAGTAGGTTTTAAAATTTAGATATTTTATGACTTTTAACAACATTTTGTGTTGTATTTTTTTTTTAAATTAGACTGCTTTATTTTTTTCCTTTTTTTTTGTAAAACTCTTCAAATACAAATTATAATTTCAGTGCTAGTAAATTTACTTAACACTTGGTAATTCTAATAAGTTATTCGGATTCAATTAGGTTATATTTAGTTTTGTGCCTAAAAACACAAATAACAATTTTCTAGTATTTGCTAGTTAGCTTGCGTTGTAGTACCCACATATAAAACAATATTTACGACCCAACTCGGAAAGGTTCGTTTATTAAGTCGTAAAGAGTCCAGGACTAATTATTGACATTAAATAATAATAATATGTAAAGTATTGGTTCATCTCAGTTATATTGTCAACTTTCAATGACCCTAGTGCGGACCAACGTCAAAATAATCTTATCGATAATTAATCTTATTATTGGTTTGCGTAGCCACACGTAAAATATTTTGATAGTTAATAAAAGTTTATATTTATTTTTAATGCTTTTAAAACTATGATTATATCTGATATATTAAACTATGATATATTATCAAGAAATTCTTTTTACTTTTTTGTATTACTTAAAAATATTGTAAAGAAGCTTTTTTTTTTTCTCTTTGAAATAAAATAAAGGTAGTAGGTAGGTACTGCTAATTGTCAATATCAATAATAAGTGGTATATATTTTTTGGGATGATTTGACTTGACATTCAAAAACTTCAATTTTCATAAAATAATAATTATTTAAAGGTATTTTTATACTTTAATTGTCCATGAGAGTGAATTTTTTTTTTGTTTGTCTCTATACTAAGAAGAAGTTTAAGTAACCGTTATGTGACTGAGATGTTCTTTAAATTGACATTTTTGTTTTGTTGGTACAATTGAAACAAAAATAGCGCAGTAGGTACTGTGTGAAAATTGCATTACGAGTAGAAACTGTTTAGATATTTCTCAAATAATCTTGAAGAAATCTTAGCTTCTTACTTTTATTACATTTACAATGACATGTAATATAATTTGCTGTAATATTTTTAATAGGGTTTACGATGTAAACATTTATGTATTACTAACTGAACCTTACGCGATTTGCAAAAAAAAAAAACAACTAATTAATAATCACAATCAAATACAGCCTATTAACTTAGAAATAATGTAGTTTTCAATTTGTGAAAGAATTTTTCAAATCGGTCGAGTAGTTTTGTGAGTTTATTCATTACGAATTTACAAAAATGTAAATCTTTCCTCCTTATAATAATATCACGTTTTTTTTTTAAAGTGAAACTTCTATGTAGACGCGGCACCGTATTAGGATGTTTTTTTTCTGTCACGAAAATACGTTACGGCCGCTTGGAAGGGGTTAATAATTAATTTAATAATTAATATATTATTTCAAAAGATTTTTTTTTATATATTTTATTTTGAAATGTTTGTATGTAATATAGCCCCAGTGAGAGTATATAGCAAGGAATATGACTCGACATACATTACATAATATAATCTTTAAGATTTATCCACAATGATTTATGATGAATTTAGATATTAGACACATACTACTCAATTACACAATTAGACAATTAAAAGACAAAACACAATTAAAAGATCTTACACAAAGATCTTATACAATTAAAAGATCTAATTCTATTAATTTCACAATATTTTTTTTTTATTTAGTTTCAATTAAGTTTATGTTATAAGTAAGTAAGTAACGATAGCAATTTACTATTGTCTACGGTTATTGTAGTAATTAATCATCACTGTTAAATTTTGTACTAATTGTTTTGAATCGGATGGCCAAACGGAAAAGATATTTAGTATCTTCGATATTGTTAGTTTACGTTTTGTCACACAATCGTGATGTGGATTGAAATGAAATATTATACAATGGATGGGTAAATTTTGAAATGAAATGCAATAATAATTGTGTAAGGATAATTTAAGAAGTGATGATTAAATTACTGAACAAACTGCTGATTATGTCTACTGAGTGAGAGTCCTAGCCTGACTCATGTGCAGCAGGTGAGAGGCTGGATGATATTACTGAACAAACTGCTGATTATGTCTTCTGAGAAGTTCTAGTCTAGACTCATGTGCAGCAGGTGAGAGGCTAGATCAAATCAATGAATAAACTGCTGATTATGTCTTCTGAGAAGTTCTAGTCTGACTCATGTGCAGCAGGTGAGAGGCTAGATCAAATTAATAAATAAACTGCTGATTATGTCTTCTGAGAAGTTCTAGTCTGACTCATGTGCAGCAGGTGAGAGGCTAGATCAAATAGGGATGTTGACACTAATTATAAATTAATAAAAAAATATGTCTAAAGTATTAGTGGTAACATTTAAAGGCCTATTTTAAGGCCTTATTTTATTGAAATCAATCACAATAAATTAGATATCATTAATTTTAAATGTTAAAAATTGTACTCACTGTCACGTGACCTTAAACGCAATTTTGAGAATATAACGTAATTGCTCCTATTTTATATGGAAATTCAACAAACTTTGACGTTTTTGGTGGGAAATTTGATAATGATTTTTACTTATCAATTTTTGTTTTTAAATTGAAGATTATTATTTTTATAATATTTATTTTTCGTGAATATCAAGGTTCTATCTATAAAATAAAATTAAATCCTAAAAATTAGTCAACATCCCTATTACTGAAGGAACTGCTGATAATGTCTACTGATTTAAATGCCCTAGCCTTACTCATGTGCAGCAGGTGGGAGGCTAGTGGGCCCTTATGAAATGAAATGAAATGAAATGAAATATCTTTACTTGTGTTTATCTTAATGTGAAAAGAGACAATATTCGTAAATGTAGTAGGAACTATATTATCTTGGTATTTTTGTGTACTTAGTATGTATAACGATGTAGTATTTTTAGTACTTCGAGAGCGAAGTACATGTCAGTCTGGCCGTGAGAGATATTGTATATTTATAATGTAGGTATATGTAATAATTGCTCAATAAATAGAAAATATGAAATTTAGATTTTTATAAAAAGGAAACGTATCCATTAATGATAATGTACTTATATTTTGACAACTTGTATTATTTGTATTATCGTAACATGAAACACTTGAAATATGGTAATATAATATTATTGTACAATTAGATAGACATAATATTATTGTACGATTTGGTAATAATACTTATACAATATACATAAAATTAAAATAAGGTATTTGAAAATTTATAGCAACGTTAAATGTCAACTACTTGCTAATTTTTAAAATAGGTGATTATTTGTAACGGGAAGTTAAATTGTTTGCCGGTAGAAATATTTTAATTATTTTATAAAATACCATTAATTTTGATGATTTGGAATTGTTTAAATCAGTTATTGAATTGTGTTTATTATTATTAGTATTTATTACGATCTTTTCACGTAGAATTACAAATTGTTTGTCTTGTCTGTGGTAGGTATATCAGGTGATACTCGTAATTATAGTGTGGGGGTAGACAGTTGGGTTGATAAAAGCGAGTGTTTGTAATTGTCTCGTTTAATTCAGTGTGTGAGCTGCTCTTCTGCAGAAGTTAAGTACTTTGAAATACTTTTATAATGTTACTCTGCCAGTCTATTTAATTATTGTTTAGTATCATTCTAATTAAAACGATTGTAGTGTCATAATTTTGTAAAGCTATACTGGAAGCCAGCTTTCAATTCAATATTGTCGTACTGTTTGTTCCGTTTTAAAATGTGTAATATTGATACGAAATGTGGAATGATATAATATAATATTACTGCGGTAATCTTGTGCCGTTGGGGTTTCTTTCCCCTTAGTTCTTCCCCAACGACTAAAGCACATTGCGAACTAAGGGTTTCAATAAATTAATTGCCGCAAATAATGTGTATCATTTACATACCTCCATAATAATATGAAAAAGTCACAATATCATGAAAAATAACTAGTCATTGTGCTTTTTTGGTTTACCTTTATTAATAATAGTACAAGTTGCAAATATTTGTCGATTCTCGCTTTATAACATGACTTCCAATTTATATTTCTTGTCTTTTTCATAACCATTACACATTGAATCTAACATGCGCGACAAATGGACGAATAACTCATTTAGAACCGATTTAGAAGATTCTTTTTATTGGAAAGGATGTACCTACCTACTTCATTTGAAGTTGTTTTTTTTTGTTAAAATTTTAGATTGATTTTTTAAATCATTTAAAATCTCAATTTATAGATACCTATCACACCTAATAATGTTTATGTTTTTCTCTTCAAAAAGCTAGCTACCACTTATTACATTACCATACATACTCGTATAGTTACATACATTTAAGGGTCGGTTATGCCAAATACCATTAGATCAAGATCGCTTGGGCCAGTGACTAGGTACTTACCAAATCAGGTAGGCAGGCCAGCAGACCACTCGATTGTCCGTTATTACACACATAGGTTTGTCTGTGACAGGTGTCATGACCGTCAACAGTTTTAATAAAACAACGGTAACTTGTAAGTATTTATTAAGTTCCAAAAACGTCACTAGCCACCGAATCACCGAATCATATTGACTATGACATTTTATTAAATGCTTATTACAAACACCGATTTACCAAATCACATTAAACAGTAAAAGATCATTCACGTTTTGTTGTATCACCACAATGCAGGCTACATAATATATTCAGCTACAATAAAACAGAAATACGTAAACAAAACGAGGTACGAAATGTCCGCATTTACAAGATCAAGTCAAAAAGATGGTAACTATAACAATACAATGAACGCGTGACGTCGAAAATTAGTCAAAATATTAATAGAGATAACGATATTATAGGAATTTCATTTTACTACCGATTCTATCTAGTAAGTACTTATAATATCGAAAGTTAAACAAACTTTAATATAATTATTAAAGTGTGTTTAACTTGAGTTTAGGAAATTAGGAATGCGTATATTAAATTGATATTGAGTTAAATTTAACATTTTATTACGACTAGATTTTTTTGTCATAATCGATGAGTTATCTTAAAATATAATTTCAATCACTAGTATAAGGAATATAACGACACTAAAACATTAGCATACCAAGAAAACACTAGCAAAATGTTTTGTATAAGTACCTACTCCATTTTTTTGGAAGATCTTATCCAGTAAACGATTACACTGTCTTTTTATCGTTATTTATAATTTTAAAATAAGGCAGACACAAAATGAACGTAATTTGAAAATAAATAATCATTTAATGGCAAAAATGATTTCTATTTACCATTAATATATTTTTTTCACTAATTTGCATTAATATTCCTATTAACGCTAAGATTGTTTACTAGACAAATCTAAAAAAACATGAGAGGTGTCAAGGGACACCCGGATGGAACGAAGTTCCTTTCGATTTAAGTATTGTTTTGTTGTACAGCACCATCTCTGTAAAACGCTTTGAATCACTTCAAAAAAAGTGTCGTCATTCGTAAGAATCAAAAAGTGTCGTAATTTTCCGTCTAGCCCCTTTCACAACGCGCGATAAGGAACTTCGTTCCAAAAACGGACCATACAATATACATAATTGTATATCCGTCCATATGATAATGTTCCATATGATAAATACACAGACGCGCGTTATTAATAATATTAAAATATGTAAACTAGACACTGCATGTATCATCAATCAGCCCATGTTGTATTAGTTCAGCAGTAAACATGACATACATTATATACAGTACGGCCGACGTATCTTGGCGCGTCTGTACATAGGCTTTGCGAACTTAGCGCATGTAAGACAGAGATAGCGACACGAACATGCTAACGTGTGACTGAGACATAACACTCCGCGTACATTGAGGTATAGTAGGAGGCCCTACTTACGAAAAAAACGTGCATACCTACGTTACAAAACATGGCGTTGTTCCTACTAATGTCCACTTTGACGTGATATTGATATTCTCTCGTCAAAGTGGGTTTTAGTACTTAATACCTTAGTAATAAGTCACAGTTTACACTGTAGTAAAGAGCAACACAATATGGCGAACATGGCACGTCTGACGTCATGAAAAATTTGACAGTATAGCGAAACTGTTGCGTATAGAATTGGATTGTTTTTCTTTCATACGTTAGACAAGAACGCCATTATGATTATTATTTCGTCTTTTAAATTATTCCATAACTGAGTATATACTTATAACAAATACTTCTAAAGGTCGTAGCTCATCTACACGACACCGCTCCCACCCAACCAAAGTATGAGAATTCAAAATAGACTTAAAATCGTGCTCTGTAGGTGCACTTTACAGTAACAACAAAAATTAGCAGCCCGCGCGCGGGAAGCAAGCTTACCGCAACCTTGCCACTCAATAGTTGCATCTACAGAGCACGATTTAAAGTTTATATTTGAATTCTCATACTTTGGTTAAGTGGGAGCGGTGTCGTTTAGATGAGCTACGACCTTAATTCCTATATCAATGGCCGCGTACCGAGCATTGTTGAGTTATGTTACTGCGCAGCTTTCCAAGATACATCGGCCGTATTGTACGTGTAATAATGATGTTTGCAGTCAGCGGCTATCGTCCACAGCCACCGCCGCCGCACTTGGAGCGCTTGGGCGCGCGGTAGGAGGACGTCGACGGACCACGGCTCAGCGGCATGGACTCTGGGGATCACACCAACACTTAACATTAAAATTCAAAATAATATATTCATGTATAGTGCGCTCCACTCACGTTCCACCTGACGTTTACAACAATCACACTCACGCCCTAACTCAGAGTCACTAAAGATTACTTAAATCGTTCCTTAGTACAGAATTTGTATGGTGATTCTTCACTAAGGAGCGATTAAAGTAACCGTTAGTGACTCTGAGTTGGGGCGTCAGACCGCGGTTTTTCCCGTTCCACTAGCTTGTGCAATGTCCACTTCCACCACTTAGACCCACCTCTTCAGATAGGTCATTATGAGCTCGGTGTGAGTGAAACTAATGACGTCATCAGTGACGTTTTCGCCGCGACCATAACAACCGTGATCGTTAACTGGAACGGCTAAAGGGTTATTTTGATTGTTGTGAACATCAAGTGGAACGCACCTGTTGATATCACTGATACACGTCATTTTTTTAATCTACCAGCTTTTCAGAGGGGTGCTTTGTCATGGAGAAGAAAATCCTTTAAGAACCTCCTCAGCAAATCTTTTAAAAATAAAAATACATTGGTATATTTATTACAAAAAAATATTACTAATTTGAACAGAACTGGTTGCGGAGCTGGTCATTCCCATGTGTCTTTGTCATTATTCTATACATGTGTCTTAAATCTTTACCTCTCACAATAACACGTTTATATTACTCCGAAGTACGGAAGGGCGCAATACAAACAGAACCATAAAAGTCATAAAACCCAAGAGTTTAAAAAAATACCCCTGCACCGGCCAGAGATTCAATCGCTCTATTCACAGGCTTGAACATAGGTTTGCTAGCAACTATGTTGTGCTGAGTGGTAATTCTCTTACCATCAAGTAGATACTCAGGTCGTTTGTCTATTAATATAATAAACCAATTTTCATGGGCGCCGGTTATGAACCAGTAATGAAACACAGGTTAATGTAGTACTGACCATCATCGACAGCTCCGAGCCGCTGGCCGGCGGCCGAGCCGTACTTCTCCAGTCGCTCCAGCATCTCTGCCCGCTTGCGCTCCTCGCGCTGCAACACACACACACACACACACACACACACGTTAGTTACAGAATTTATATTATGTTGCTGGCACAGAAGGGACTATGGGATGTGAATTCAAGACAAAGTATGTCGAAATTGGAACAAAACAGTTTTCAGCAAGCTTTTAAACTTGGCAAAAATGTATCTATGCATATTGAATATTAATTTCAAGTTGTTATCTCCAGACATTCCTAAGAAAAAGGATTTTGACAGTCGGTCGGATTGACAAACAACAAGCTTTTTTCCTTATAGTTACAGGACTCTAAAACTACCTCTTTCTGCTCTTCGCGTGCCCTCTGCGAGGCCTCCTCCAGCCGGCGCTGCTGGGCCTCCCGCGCGCGCTGGATGGCCTCCATCCTCGCCAGGTTCTTGTCATCATTCTTGTGGTACTCCGCATCTTCCTTCGCCTGTCGTAGCTCCTCATAGTGCTTGTACAGTTTCTTACCGAAGTACACCGCCAGGATGCATCCGAATAGCAGGTGCCAGCCGTAGCTTGCTATGAACTCCAGCACTGGGGATTACCAGATATTGTACTGAGCAACAACAATTGTTACCATGCCAGACTGCCATTCGAAGGGTCTTGTGTTCGATTCCCAGCGAGGCAGAAAGAACAATGCCCAAAAATTATTTTTTATTTTTGTTAGCGTCTTAAAACGTCACTTATACCGAAGCAATTCAATTATTTTTTTACGTATTTTAAAATTAATACCTATACCCGTATTACCCAGCGTAAAATAATTTTATAAATAAGTGATGAATTGACTATAATAACAATGATGTCAACAATGTCAATTTTCATTCGGGCACTCACTTCGATACATTGCTTGTATCAAGCAACATAAAGGGAGACTTCTGGCCAATATTACAGACAGAATTTTGTTATAAATGTTGGTATGACAAATGCAATTATGTCAAATTTCCATATCCGGTTGTCAATCAAAAAAAAGTCAGAATAAAATAATGGTAAAAATTACAGGCAGCCGTAAGTCTCCCCTAATCTATGACTCAATGGTTATAAGAATTCAATCTCAAAATACTTTGGTTCTGGGGTGTGTCTGCTGAAAATTCTTATATATCTAAGCTCAGAAATTAAAGCGGCGATTTCTAGAATTTTTTTTATTTTAAGACGCTAAAGTTGAAAATGAAATAAAACGATGTATGGCAGTTGGGCATTGTTCTTTGAATGATGACTTTAAATTTCTGTTCTCAGTCTGGGTGTTTGTGTTCTTGTCTTTAAATTACACATACTAACTTTAGTCAATGTTAATAGTAGGAAATACGAGATTTTAAACAAAATTAGTTTGGATTTAGGTTATAGTAAACTCACAGTAATATGGACTCTATGCCGGCGTATTAAAGTCGATTGCGCATGTAATGTCAAGCTATTAAGTTTCAAATTCATTTGACAGTCCCAAAACGCCATGTAGTTAGTAATGTATTATAATCACAGAACACTACTATTACTCCTGGCTAATTATAATAATTTTCTTTTTCATTTGACAGTCCCCTTACGTCACATAGTTTGTTGTATCATAATCATAATGGAATCAATGCAACCTATTGGCCCGAAGGATCTTAAAAGATTTCTGATTGGCCCTTATTCAAACATAAATGGCCCAATGGTTTTCTTTTGTAAAAAGGAAGTAAAGTTGCTTATTAATTTCAAAAAATTATTCCCAAAGAGGATTTTTTTAGGAAATAGGGTATACTTGAAATAATTTAATTTAATTTTTTGTCCAAAAATCATTGACACAATAATTTTTGTGAGAGTACTGGCTATGGGCATTCTCCTTTTAATGCTAGACTACAATCTCATCTGATGGAAAGGCGATATAATATAATAATGTCCAGGCGAAATGCCTTTTAAAAACCCTTTCTGGGAGGACTTTGATTGCCAATTTCAACAAATGCCCTCTTAAAATATGTAATATACCAGACAACTGGCAGTTAAAGTCATAACACATTTGTGCCTAATTATATTATAATATTAAAAACAAACTTTATATAATGTTAGGAAAAGTTATTATTAGCTTGACCAATACCAACTGCTGATAACATGATTTGATAAATAAAATTGTTGTCTGAGCTAAATTTTATAGCCAACAAATCACCAGCTCTATCTTCTATCTACTGACTACTGTAATCAACTGTTCTGAGTCACTAAAAACAAATAAACACATAGTGTTTGGAAGTTTTTTAAGAAGTAATGTTAAACCATCGAAAGTTTAAGATTTCATTGAAGATTTAGAATTTAGGACATTCTAAACAGGCAATTCTCAACTAAAATTCAATATAATATTTCGTATTTATTTGAAAGAAAACTTTCATATCCTTAGTTACCTACTTGCTTAGAAATTAGAATGCTTATACACTTACAATTGTCAACATATAGCTGCGGTTTGAGCATATCGTAGGACCACGTCGAGGGTGTAGGCTCTTGCACGTATGGAGACTCTTCCTCTTCTATTAGCATGTCTTCTCCTGCGTAATACTCGCCCATTTTACTGATAGGATTCCAGAACGGTCTCGAATGATATCACCTGTTTCCTGTCTGTAAGAATATATTTCGCAATACTTGTAAGTCCACATCGCAAGCTTTTTGACTAATAAAATCCTATGTAAACATAGTAGTTTGAAAGTTATTTATGATTTTGATTAATCTTACCTTATGTATTCAACTAATTTCTAATTTATCTTAATTTTGTTAATTTATATGAACATGACGTGTTGTTATTTTATAAAATCCACTGACAGTACTGACTACTGACACAGACACTTGTCATTGACATTAATGACGTTTAGTTCATAAGAGACAGTGGCACAGACTCAAAATATAGTACAGAATGCCAATATCAAATTCAATGATGCTCATTGCTCATCATTCATTACAAAATTACCAAGTGCCATCCGCATAGCATCGAGTGCGTTGGATTAGATGGGGACCGCTAGTGGTAAAATTTTGTGAGTGCTTCGAGAGGCAGGTAAAATCGTCGGTTCCAGGTAAGCGCGTCACATACGGCGAAGATACGATAATATTTTATGTTAAGATGCCTTGCTATAAAATATTATAGTATCTTAAGGTATCGCACACGGCTAAGATACGATAATATTTATATCCGCTCGAATAGCTCTGGGTCACACTGGGGTTATTTCCCCGCAATCTATATACAGGATAGTCTAATATTAATAATACGGCCTTACTATTAGATTTATTGGATAGCTCATCGGATGATGATTCTGACTTCGAATATGACTTAAAATTTTCTGCCGCACGTTGCCATTACCGAACAATTTGGGTAGAAATTAATCATAATATGATTAAGTATAAAGTTTAGGAAAGACCGCGGTGAGTTTAATCTTTACGAAGATTTTTCATCGAAAATGTTTCAAATATATTTTAAAAAGTCAAAGGAAAGTTTATAGTTTCCAATAGTTTCCAATATTTTGCGTACTAATAATAAAAACAAAAACATGAGAGGTGTCAAGGGACACCTGGATGGAACGAAGTTCCTTTCGATTTAAGTATTGTATTGTTGTACAGCGCCTGTTCAGACTTAAGATATTTAGTTTGGTTAGTTGCGGATAGATGGCGTTAGTAAATTAATTCTGAATCACGCTATCAACTTATACTTGTAACATACGTAAGTTCAAGGAAACTATTAAATTTTTTGAATTCGTTATGGATACTTAGTTTTATTTACCTTATATAGTTACGCAGTTTGTACAGCGCCATCTCTGTAAAACTAACTGAATCACTTCAAAAAAAGTGTCGTCATTCGCAAAATCAAAAAGTATCGAAATTTTCCGTCTGGCCCCCTTTCACAACGCGCGATAAGGAACTTCGTTCCAACAACAAAAACAGAGAGAATAGGTTTTTTTTATAAAAATATCTGGCAAACGAGCTGACGATCCACCTGATGGTAAGTGGCTATCGTCGCCCATGGGCATCAGCAACACCAAAGGCATCACTGATGCGTTGCCGGCCAGGAAAGAAAGAAGAAAAAGAAAGAAAGAACTGGCTCTCAAGCCCCCAGCCGGAACACGACGAGTCGTTTGGCGGCTGACTCATGCTGGTGGTAGCTATCCAGGCGAACCCCTGGAGAAATTATAATAGTAATAATGGTATTAATAAACAATTAAAATCAATACTACCAATATAATCCCTCCGAGGGCCCTACCACCAGCGGGCCGGATTAAGTCGCCTCTTACGACACCCATCCGGCGCGGGATTGGGGTCAGTATTCTAAGCCGCCAACACCAACACGGCTAAGAAGAAGTAAAATTAATATATTTCATTCCATTTTGCATCGAATATTGTGCACACTGTGTAAGGAGCTTACGATATATTTTGTATCTTAACATGGCATGTTACGATATATTAAGCATCTTAACATAAAATTTCCATATCGCTCGATATCTTAACATGCGTAATATGAAAATATTATCGTATCTTAGCCGTGTGTGATGGTTCATACAAAATGTATAGTGAGCGATATTTTATGTTAAGCTAAAATGTTATAGTATCTTCGCCATGTGTGACGCGCTTTATCATTAAATAACTGACATAAGCCGCATGTCAGAAGTTTTTAGGATAGATGCTTTAGAACATTAATTAGATAAAAATAAATGAATTAGATAAAAATATATTGACAATGATCAAGAGGTTGGTAATGATGTTGATGAGGTTGTTACTATACTGTCATGTTAAGTATAAACTAAACACAATAATATATTTAAACAAGCATTTATTTATAATAAAATTACACGATAATGTTACAATAAGTACCTAAATAAGTAACCAATACACTGACTCGCTTAACCAACGCAATTTCGACCAAATTGCTTTAGCATAAAGCTAAAGTGGCCTGCGTCAGCCGCTAGTGTACTGACAGTGTTCAATATATACAGAATACAGATAAGAAAAGGAAAACGTCACACCTGCAGGGATATTATAAAACATGACGTCAAAAAGTAAGGTATTAATATATATAAAAGACTATTTGGGAAACCTATGCGACGTCACACGCGACGTTTTGTATTTTTTAGAGCTGTATTTTAATTAAAAAAAAAACATACAAATTGCTTTCCAAATTGGTTGGGAAATGACAGAGTTCTTAGTTTAGTTGTTAACAAACACTAAAAAAGAATACAACGAAATTAAGAACTTTGCGAAGAAAAAACTCTTAATGAGAAAAATCCTTCATTATTACATACACAAAATAATGCCATATTTAATAGGCTAGTTGACAAAATTTGGAAATTAGTTTAAAACTATAGCTTAGCATCTATTTCACCCCAAAAATATATTATTCTAAGAAAAATAAGTCTTTTACATTAGTATTTTGAGTTTTTAGAAATGAACTTGAAATTGACCGCGAAAAAGGCCAAGACTGTCATGGCGTTTTGAATGACGTCACACCTCGCGAAACAGCCGTGTTTGTGTATGACAGTCAATTGTGTTTTTTAATAAATAATGAATTCCTCGTATTATAAATACTGTATAGTGCCCCAATGTAAAAGTACAACGATAAAAACGCCAAACAAATTATTCATATACGTTCCAAACAATAAACAAATACGTAGAAAGTGGTTAAATATGGCAAGGAGGCAAGATGCTCTTACTTTATCAACTGATTCCACAATTTATTTCTGTGAAGATCATTTTGATGTAAGTAATAAACACAACTTGATGTATTTATTTATAAATGTATAGTAAAAGAAATGAATTTTGCAAAATCTACCATAATATACCACACATAACCTATAAAATGTTATGACTTGAGTAGGGTTTTATGATTTATTTGAGTTAAAATATTATTTTCGTTTTATAAAATGTAATAATTCATACTCTTCTTATTTTTTTAGTTGCCAAACGATATGATTAATTATACAGAGTATCATATTATGGGTAAAGTTTCTCGAGTGCGCATGAAACCGATGAACAAAAGTCGGTGTTTATTGCAAAAAATTAGCCAAGCATAACGGCGTCAATTTTGGGCAAATTACTGCTGTTTGCTTTGTTAAATCCTGATTCCATAGCAAATTATATCTGTCTTTCAAGATTAAACTAAAAACGAACTGTATTAATTTAACGAGAATTGCTGAAAACTCCAAATAACCTGTTCATTTTATACGAAAATGACAGCTACAACGTAGTGTTTCGCGAGGTGTGACGTCACGCTTCCATGCGCTTCACTGATTGATGTTTAATGTCACGTGATTAAACGCCTCAATTTGTCGATTTTATTTTCCAAAAATATTATTAATATTTTATTATTTTAATAGAAAAGCTGCATTTTTGTTTACTAATTATCATGGTTAATCATTAGAAACTCTAAGCCATTCGATTTATTCTTAGTGGAAACAAGCCTATTTAATTTCCTTCATTTGTTTTTTCTCATCAAGAAATAACCACCTAAGAATCTGCCTTCAATTTAGAAACCTAGCAAATATAATAATCTTGTTATGTTACATTTAAGTCAAAAAGTTTATTAATGTCTATTGAGTAGTAATAGTTCCGTTGACTACACTTATAACTAGACCTAGTTTAGGTAAATACTATACGACACTATGCTGCGGAAGTAGTTGATTCTTTTAACTGCAACGTGTATTCAAAGTTTGAATACAATTTTGAATTTGATACAAAGTTTGAATATCAAACCGTAACACAGATTAGTTTTATCATAGTTATATCTGAACAAACGACTCAATAAAAAAATTTCAGTGTTGTAACAAAAACTGAAATCGACCTCAAATGCTAGTAAAGTCTGTAGTAAATTAAATGGTCTGTTATAGTGTTGAGAACAAACATGGATCGCCTCACTAACAATGCTACTAATATCTCATATTAAATTTATATAATTATCATTTTATTATGAAATAATCCAATTACTTCCACAGCATATAATTATTGCAATTGCACCATAATTTCAACATTTACAATTGGAGAATATATTTCTAGAATCATTTTAGAAACCGGAATATTATTTTAGTATAAACTAATAACATTTCGATTTACTTTGTCGTGTTACTTTTTAACATCTAAAAATAATTTATTTAAATACTTTTAATCTTTAGACTACTTAATGTAATATTAATATATTATAATAAATAAATAATATTAAAATTACACATGACGGATGAGAATTCAAATCATATTATAATATTTAATGAATAAAAGTTTTAAGCGTAATATCTAAATGTAAGCTTGTGAATATAACAACCAACATGTTTATTAATATGAAATAATTAGTTGCGACCCGCCCGCTTCGGCAAATAAATTAAATGAGAGCGCGCAAATTTATTTTTCATAGTATTGAAAATTTCTTTAAAGTTGAATTTTAATGATAATCCTTAAAAAAAATAAAGAGATACATTTACTCAATAATAAATCAGAATTATATTTCATAATGATTATCTTTTGCAAAGCGAAAAATAACTACCAAAAAATTGATTATTAAGAGAGCTGCAATGAGGAGTTGTTATTTTTATGTTTCAGAATAAAGAATTATTAAAACCGAAGCGAAGCGCGACCGGGGTAACCTAACCTCCTGATGTAAAACAGGAGCAGTAAAAAAATTAAATAAGAAGCGTTTACTTGTCAGCAATCGATTATCGTAAACTGGACACAATCTCGACACAAATAAAGACTTTCTTTACTTTAAATAACCAACAAACGAACTAACGAGTCAACTGATCACTGATGGTAATTACCGTTACCGTTCCTCATGACCCAGTAACAAAGGAATCACCCACCAGATAAAAAGTATTATTACTAGCGTATAGAACTGACACCGCGAACACCATGTATGTCCCAATGCATTGGCGCCACGTGGCTTCAATCTTCAATGGATTCCTTCGATTTTGAAAGAACGAGGGCTGAATTTTGAAAATGGAACCTCCCGGGTGGGACACACATTTTGTTCGAGATGTCTGTTCTATGACCTTTCCATTTCCTATTTTCCAACACGACATACTTTCACCCCAACTCAGAGTCACTAACGGTTACTTAAATCGCTCCATAGTACAGAATCACCTTACAAATTCTGTACCAAGGAGCGATTTAGGTAACCATTAGTGACTCTGAGTTGGGGCGTTATTTATTTACATTTAACGCACTTATCATGTCATCCATTCAAGTTTACAAGGCGTCAATAAGTCACCAAGTCCAAAAATAATTTTTAAAAAGGCAATTTTAAAATCGTATTTCAATCTTACATTTATTATATTTATTAATATCATTTCATTGACAGTAATATTGCCCAATAAATAAATACACACTTAAAAATATCCTCTTTGAAAAGTATGCTTTCGACTTGTCAACATATTCATGCCTTATACAGAAATATTAATGTATGCATCATCCTCTCTGTCTCTCTGTGTGTGTGTGTGTGTGTGTGTCTGTGTCTCTCTCTGTGTGTGTTTCTGTGTCTGTGTGTGTGTGTGTGTGTGTGACGTCACTAGGCGGCACACACGGTGCCCTCCAGCGGCTGCAGGTCCAGCTTGATGTCGTCCGACTGCAGCTCGGAGACCAGCTCGCGTAGCCTGCCAACAGTCAGTTGATATACTGTTACATGGAAAACTGGATTGATCAAGCACCCGAGGGAACTCCTCAACGATGACCAGCACACTCATGATTTTAATCTCTTTTTAGTGCATTATCCAAGCACTTTGTAAATTAACGAAGGCAAATACTTCAGCGCTCATAGTCCGGATGCTTGTGACGATTCTAAGTGATCGCCAAAGTTGGACAACAGCGGGCGCGGTGGGTACATTATGTTCGGTTTACACGTATTATTATAAGTAGTTAAGTAGACAACTAAATTTTAACAAAATTTTATGTAAATTTATACGTGTAAACGGACAATTTACTAGTTAAAATTTAGCACGTAAGTAAACAAGTAATTAAAATATTTGTATATTTTCTGTTAGGTAGGTGGGCTGACTTAACACGTTTGGACAGGCACTTTTTAGTTATTTAATAAAATGCTTAAGTAATTAAGTAGGTTGTGAAGAATTGTATGAACTAATGAGCTTTACTAAATTTTGCGTTTAGACGCACCTACTTAACTACTTAATACGTATAAATGGGTCTTTAATGACGAAAAATTCTTCAATTATCGTAAGATAACAGTCGCTAAACCATGTGGGGCGGCATGAATACTTCCGACACTTGAAATGAAATGAAGTAAGTTTTATTCGAAGTAGGTTTGTTACAAACACTTTTCGAAAGTCACTCAACGCCATCGCTTCAACATATCCCTACCGTGAGTGGTCCCGGGAGAAGAAGCGGCAAGAAACTCCCGGGATTTTTTTTTCCTACTCACAGTTACAGACAGCACTTAATACTACTTATTGCAATATTTGATATAAAAAAAACTCATGTCCAACTTGTTTTGGCCACTAAACCCTCCACTCCGCACTGGAGCAGCGTGGTGGAGCACATTCTAAGCCTCCTCAAGAGGAGAGATCCGTGTCCAGTAGTAAGTCATTAGTGAGTACCCACCTGGCGAGTTGTGTGGGCGTGACGTAGATGGTGTCGTCTCGCGCCAGCTCGCGCGGTGCCGGGTACTGGATGGTGCCGATGTCCAGGGCCTTGGACGACAGCGCCTGTAACCACACGAGACAAGGACCGATATATTATACATGTCAGCACAGAGTAAATTAACGTTGCATTCATCTGTGCTAGTTTCGTAGAAATTACGTTATTATTTAATTAGTATATTTTATTATCTTTAATTTTATATGTACGTAGTATAATATGTGTGTATGTATGTGTGTGTGTGTGTGTATATGTTATATTATATAATTTATTATTTCATTGTTAGTATATTATTGTCTGTGCATTTCTGTTGCAATTCATAATTTTAGTCTATATTTATTTGACCGCCTTCGTTGTTCTCCCACTGCCCAAAGGTTGACTGGCAGAGAATGCTTTTAGCATTAAGTCCGCCTTTTGTACCACATTGTTTTTGGTATGATAAAGTTTAAATAAATAAATAATTTATGAATCTGTCAAATTGGACATGACGTTGAAGTACGATGTGACAGTCTGTGGCACACGGGGACGCGGAGAGAACAGAGAAATACAATGGCGTGTGAACAAAATAAGTTTGAAGTACGATATCGCGTAGAATAGGGTCTTGGACTGTATTGTTAGAATTATGTGATATTTCGTCTAAAGCTAGTTTATGGGCCTAGAATACATAATTAATATGAATTAGTAATAAAGAATTAGGATTTTATTTTATTTTAGATTTTTAAAATATTTATTTTGTATGTCAAAATCACGTGACCACAAACGCCAATCACGACGCGTGACGTCATATTCCATATTATCACTTTGTATTTGCATAGTCGATGGTTATTAAACTTACGAAATCTCGCTTATTTTTATAAGTTTAAGCTTTTTAATAGTTATTCTGACGAGAATTGAAGTTATTCAAGTTCTGTTAGAACATTTTCGATGGAGAACCAATTCGCTCGAGCTGATAGCTCGAATTTGCCACGTATCGATGGCATGATGGTGGCGGAATTCTTCGTCAAAAACTCAGATTTTATTTCGTCGGAATTCAGAAATGTTAAAACTGTTGCGTAAGTATATACCGAGTAAAGTAATCATTACTTAAAATTGTGTATTTATTTCGAAGTTATATGTACTTTATAAGGGCTTAACCATGGCTTAACCCGTTATGTTTTTTCTTTTAGATCTTCTAGAGAGACATATGGAGATGACGCTATAGGCTACGTGCAACTGCGCCGAGAAAATGATTTGTGTATCGTGAAATGCAAAATGTGTCCAGAACACAAAGTCCACAAAAAGCTGTACAACATTACACTAACTGTCAATGAGAAAGAGGCGCAAGTAGTTAGTGTGACTTGTCATGACTGTGTTGCATCTGAAGGAGGATGCAAGCACACAGTGGCCTTTTTAATGTGGGTACATAGAAGATCCGAGGAACCTTCATGCACATCTATTCAGTGTTACTGGAACAAACCAAAACTTGCTCAGGTTGGTCGATCAATGAAATTTGTCACTGTAAGAGAAATGACAGGAAACCAACCTACAGCAGGCTCTACCCAAACAAATGACAATGAAGTTTTAAAATTATTTTTAGCTGAAGCGAAGAAAAGAGGCACAAAAAATTGTCAATTATTAAAGTATCAGCCGGATTATGAGACGGATGCTGTAAGAAGCCTGTCATTGCATTTTTTGTCCATAAAATATAACAATGTATTTGATAGTGAAATATTTTTGAATACAATAGCAAGTAAATTTGAAAAAGAAATTGTTGAAATAGTTGAAACGGAGACAAGAGGTCAGCACAAAATCTCACTATGGTTTGAGCTTAGATACGCTAGAGTAACTGCATCAAGAGCTTACGAAATTAGCCAGTGCAAGACTCCTGATGGGTCACTAGTCCAAATATTAATGGGTGCTAGAACTCCGGATACACGTGCTATGAAGAGAGGACGCTTTTTAGAAGAAAAGGTCAGAAAAGTTGTAGAAGGTAGAATTGGCAAAGTAACTGAATGTGGGTTATTTTTATCCAACAAATACCCTATACTTGCGGCATCTCCAGATGGTATATTTTATAAAAACAATGAAAGAGCTGTGATTGAAATTAAATGTCCCACAAGTGACCAGACTTATAAAAGTTATCTGCGAGATGGTAAAATATCCAAAAAATTCATGTGTCAAATGCAGATGCAAATGTTTGTAACAAATACAAAGATGTCTTACTTTTGTGTTGCTGATCCTGAATTTGAAAAAACTCAAATAGTGAATATAATACAAGTTGAATATGATGAAATGTATGTACAAAATGTTATAGATAAACTATTAATATTCTGGAAATCAAACATATACCCTTTGCTTTATAGAAGTACTACAGTAGAGTAGGTAATATTAAGAGGAAATACCATCACCGTAACATCCAAAATCCATTTTAAATCAAAACACATTTAGTTTGAGCTTTTTTCAGGTTTTTAATTGATTCTGTTCATGAAGATTTGTATTTTACTATTTTGATTTAGTAATAGTATAATAATATTAAATTACTGATTATGTTGGAATTAATTAAGTACCTAATGAATGAGATGGTCTGATTAGGTTTTCCTGGGTTTCCCTAATCCTAGCAACAAATGTTGGACCATGATTATGTATTCCCCAGCAAACATTGGAAAGGAGTATACATTCTGTTTAGGGATTTTATGTTTGTATAAATAATGTTTAAATGAGTGGATTAATTTTTGAAGGGGTGTGTTGGTTTATTTTAAATTAATTTGCAAAAATTAATCTTTAGTTGAAGGCCACTCATTTAATCTCATGCTCTTCTCGATATCTTATTGGTAGGATACAGACATGTTACTCGTACTTTCCAACCTATAAAGGATTAATATAATGGTAATATTTGAAAATCCTAAACTCTGAAGTTTCTTTACGCCCACATAACCTTATTTCCTATACAATTAATTAATTATTGCAATTTACGAACAGGCAACATTAAAACATCAGTCGATGACCCTGTTCAAAAACGACAAATGCAAAAACAGTCTGATGATGACCAGGTATATGCTTCTCGGTTCTCAGTAACGTAAATAGGATGACCTAGCTTTCCACATTATCTAATTGAGCACCCATGCTCAATGCTAGTGCTACTACATGAAACATGAAGGAGGAAACAGAAAATAAATAAAAAAACTTTTGTTTACTTTCCAAAATGTTTTATTTGATAACCCCATAGCCCCATATTAACAATATTAAAATTTACTGTATGAGACTATCTTGTAAATTTACTAGTGCACATACTACTATCATAATTTCATCTATTATGGACAATAAGTTTGTATTTAATACTGAATGTAACTTCGACATTGCAAATTCTCGAACTCTTCTTATCACTCTTTCTACATGAATTCTAATGCTTGCAATCTGCTTTGTTTCGCTTACTTGTTTTTTCGTTAATTTTTGTCCACTAGGTACAGAAGGGGGCCTCAGTATTTTTAAACCTTTTTGCAGTAGTAGTGGTTCCAAATGTTTAAAGCCCCTGTCTGCTAAAATATAAGTGCCCGATGGAAGCAAATCCAAAAAGTTACAGTCTTCTACCAGTTGCACATCACTGATTCGTCCGCTATATCCAGGAGAAATATAGTTAATAAGGCCATCGGGGGTACAACTTATCAAATATTTTAATGTGTTAGCCTTTTTATACTCAGACCATGTTAGTGCTTGATCAACTGCTTTGGAAGGCTTTTGAATCTGAATTTCCAAACAGTCTATAATGCATGAAACTGAGTGATATTTATGTCTGAAAGCAATTGGCATATTTAGCTTTATTGATTTTTTTGTATGTTCGTCTATTGTAATAATAAAACTACGTAATGAATTTGCTATAACAGGTACAGTCTTTCTAAATATTTTGCTGGCATAAGACCATGTTATTCCAAACTCGTCACCTAGTTCGGTGAATGTTGTACCTAATCTGATTTTTTTAAGGCATAATAATATGTGCTCTTCTGGAATATGGTGTTGTTTTTGGATGATATCTACTAAATAATAGCAGTTATCTGGAATTCCAATATAAAAACGAGGTCTATGCTTTATTTTCTTTAGTGTAACTTGAAGTATTTCTTTTTTATCATATTTACATTGTGTTTTTAATATTTCTTGCTTTATACTACTTTCAGACGACTGCGACTGCTCAGATTCTATGAATAGTTCTTCTTTTTTTGTTGGTGTTGAAACTTCACTTTCAGAGGTTCCTTCCTCGCTGGAAAACAATTTTCTTGCTGTTTTTGTTGCACTTAATATTCTCAGTTTTCCTTTATCCATTGGTGAAGTGGATACATTTTTAGTACATGTCTTTATAGGTGAAACTGCTGTGTTTAATGTTTGAATGTTAGATTGAATTCCTTTACTCCTATATTTATTATATATATGTACTTGAACAGACTTATTCTGTGATGTCGAGGGGTTTCCTGTAGGAGTTGCTTTGCTTTCTTCAAGTTCTTCTTTGTTTTGTATTGAATCTAAAACAAATAACAACAAATAGAATAAGTTTAACAGAATTAAATATGTAAAAAACGAAATTTAGAAGATAAGATAATAAGATTAATTCCTTTTTATTGTAAAAAAATAAACCCTTTAAAAAATAGGAGTTACTACCTTTGCTACATTGAAATGTTTCTTTATTTGCTGCATCCTTTAAAGCCTCTTCAACTAATGTCTTTCTTTGCCTTTTGACAATAACACTACGATCGGCACTTGGCGCTGTTCTCTTTCTATCAGGCTGACAGGCAAACCTTGAAGGCAAACATCCATCTTTCATACGAATCTTCTTGATATACCCCTGTATTTTGTATTGCATGAAATTCTCCATATCATTAGGTAGCTGAAAATAAAAAATTAAAATCTCATCAGGCTACTTTACTTTAAGACACTTAAATAAACGTTCTAAACATAACATCTAATCAAAATAAACAGTATCCTTGTTATCATACAGCAATGTCGTATTTGACATTATGTAATGTAGATATAGATAAATGAGTATTGTGGTTGTATACTGTAATGCATACTTACATCAAAATGATCTTCGCAAAAGTAAATCTTTGATTTTATTGATTGATCTTTCCAATCTCTCCTGGCAAGTTGCAACCACTTTTTTCGCATATTTAAGTCGTGCGGCACAGGTATAAATAATTTATCAGGTGTCCTGTTTGTATTATTTTCACACAATGGCACTGAACAATATTGATAATATCTAACTGCACACATTTTTGAGCTTTTTTAATCACTTTGAATATGTACAAGCTATACCCTGTCCACAAATCTTAGAGACTAAATTGACGTTTCATGGGTGACCAGTTTCGGGCGCAAATTAAATAGTGATGACCATAAACCGAAAAGTAAATCGGAAAAATATTCGCCGCTTTTACGGTATGTCGAATATTTGTATTAAGGAGTCCCTAAAACTGGTATAAAAATAAGTTTAAGCAACTATATCAAATATAATGATATCCATAATATATTTACCGTAATTAACTGAACTTAGAAGTTATTTTACTTATAAGAAAGAATATTTGGTTATGGCTACATTCGGTATACAGCTAATTTTATACTATATAGCCAAGTACTAAATATGTAGGTAGATATGACAAATAGGCGACTTTCTCTCTCTCATCAGTGGGATTGAATTAATTTAATTTAAAAGATGAAGGATTTAGTAATAACTTAAACACATCAAGAATATTTATAACATAACTTTATTCAGAATCAGACCTAGTGCTATCACTGTAAAATGTATCATCTGAATCACTACCAACTTCTATTAAAAACTATTTTAATATATAAAAAATAAGATATACGAAATATCTCATCGACTATATGCCCCAGGCAATAAGTTTTAAGAGAAAATAAATTTTATCATCTTATCAATGATAATATTGTTACTAACTGAATGTTTTTTTTTATTTAGTTCAAACTTCTCGCTATTCTTATGACATGGTTTACGATTCAAAAAACCGGAAAAGTAGATCGCACAAATTTAGCTGGTAACATTATTTCGAACTTTGACATTAGCGGTTGTCATTTTAGTCTCTAAGATTTGTGGACAGGGTATACAAGCAAGCAGTCAAGGGTATGACAAGTGACGTCATGCACATCAATGACAGGACAGTAGCGTTTTAGCGCGAAATTCAAAAGTGTAAAATATTTTTGCTTTTATTTCCATAAAAATCGATTTATTTCTGCGGGAAAACATTTTACAGATATTTTATTATCTAATCAACACGCTGAAACATTTTTAACAAAACAGTCCAAGACCCTATTCGCGAAGAATCTTAAAAGTTACAAGTCCAAACTAAATAACGAGTAGTACCTAGAACCTACAGGCAATAAATCTGCGTATGTGTGTGTGCCTGGAATCCTGTGTTTTATTTAGCATCCTGACATACGCCCACTGAGAGATATCTAAAGGAATATCTGGTAGAAGAATCAACAATACTGATCCTCACTGTGCCTCACCTCATCATCATCACTCACTGTGCCCACCCCCGGCCACATTTCCCCAGCGGAGACGATATATATAACAAAATATATCTTCGTATCTGCTTAGACTTAAAGTTGACTGATTTAGCAGTCCGCCTTTTATTCTCTATTGATATTTTTTTAATAATAATAAGTTTATGAATGAAGCGACGGGGACATTGCAGATATTCGTACAACCGAAACCGATACAATTATATGAATAATTCACATCATCCGACGCACTATATAACAAGTTAGTAGAGTGGTAGTGGTAGTGGTGGTGGTACTAACAGCGGAGAGGTCGGGCGCGGGGAACTCGGCGAAGTCGGCCTCCACGCAGCGCCACGGCCGGTGCAGCAGCAGCAGGCGCTTCGCCTCCGCCTGCAGCGCCACCAGCCGCTCCTGCAACACACCGCACGTACTAACATTGAAGCATTATGTACTAAAGTCAATATTAAAATACCAGAACAGACATCGCGAACAAAATGTGTCTCGCGGGAGGTTCTGTTTTCAAAATCCAGCCCCCGTTCTCTTTTCAAAATCGACTGAATCCACTGAAAACAGTTGACAATTGGCTACGGTTCATTGCGCAAACATCGGGATCGCGGTGTCGGTTCCAAACGCTAGTAATAATAGTTCAATGATTACAACATATTATAACATTTTACCAAAAAAAGAACCGACTTCAAATGTAGTATATGATGCCATTGTCAGATCTCGGTCTTTATGTGGGACCACACGACAAGCACCAGCTTTCGATTAAAAAAAGAATCATCAAAATTGGTTCACCCAGTCTAAAGTACGGAAGTAACAAACATATATAAAAAAATACAGTCGAATTGAGAACCTCCTCCTTTTTTTGAAGTCGGTTAATTACTTACAGAACTCAATGTACTCAATATATATTCTGTAAGTAATATGTTGTAATCATTGAACTATTTATATCGTATAGAACCGACACGACACCGCGAACTCGATCGTCACGCTGAGTTATAGCTTATGAGTTACAAACTATATGATTTATTACCCCCGATCGCGATGTCTGTTTTAGTACTTTTAGTGCAAGTTAGTGCATATTATACTTCAATGATTGGGTATTTTTTTATGGATATAACTGACAAACGAGCTGACGATCCACCTGATGGTCCATGGCTATCGTCGCCCATGGACATCAGCGACACCAAAGGCTATGCCTGATGCCTTGCCGGTTAAGTCTAAGAAGAAGAAATAAATAAATAAGAGGCTCTCAAGCTCCAGCCGGAACACGAGTCGTTTGGCGGCTGACCCGAGCAAGAGGGTGGTTGGTAGCCAGACAGGCTTCGCGGAAAGATAATATTACCAGCACAGACTTAAAAAAAGAACAGACGGATTGTCAGCAACAAATTCAATGAAGCACCCATAGCAATACCAACTCCTCTATTCGTACAAGTATCACACGCACACATTGACACCATGCTGTTATTAATGGGCCGCCATTACCACGTCGGATTGGTCAGACCGCACTAAAAATTACGCACACATGGTAAGCGGGCGGTGTCACTCTCGGTAAGACAAGGTGATGTCTGGCTCTTTTTTAAGTCTGTGATTACCAGTAATAAAATGACATTATCCTTAGGTGAAGCCAATTAGACCGGCGTCTGTCGCCTCTTACGCAGTCCTGGATTTGTCAATAGGCCGTATAGGCCGCGGCCTAGGGGCGGCAGCGTCCTAGGGGCGGCAGATTTCAGAAGATGAATATTATATATGATTTTGCTATTAAAAAGTGTCGCAAAAAATTGTAATTCTTGTCTTTTTCGCACTTTCTTAGTGACTAATTCAGTGCCTTCCTTACTATGAATGGAAAATTATTATTTTACGAAGGTACATGGGGCGGCAAAAACTAATTGGCCTACACTCATAAAAAATATAAATCCGGCACTGCTCTTACGACACCCTAAAATGCCGACATGGGATTGGGTCAGTAATCTAAACCACCCCAGTTAAATACTTCAGTCACCACGCCTGTCCTCGCACGCCACACACACCGTCACTCCCAGAGCACGGACACAGTACCTCGAGCTCTCGCCGCAGCTCCCGCTGGCGCGTACGATGCGCCTCCAACGCGTGCGCGTACCGGGCCGGCTCCGCGGGGAACTTCACCAGCCCTGAGCGCGCCACGAACAGCGTCCACTCCTACAATGACAGGTGACATGAGGGAGTTGACAAAGCTTGCTACTAGATGGCGTTAAAATCAGTTTTTCAAACTTTTCCTATTTGGTAAACAATCATTTTTGTAATTTATAAGGCAGATGTAAAATGAAAAATAATTAGAATAAACTATAATTTAATGCTAAAATTAAATTCTGTTTACTTCTGCTTATTTTTCAAAAGTAATTAAATAAAATAACAATTAAAGTAGTACCAAGATGTTTTACCAAATAATAAACAAGCGGTGGACTGGGATATTGTTTTAAATTCACACAATTCACAAACATTACAATTAACTGATAACTGCTGTTCATTAAATTTACCCTAAAATATTTAATTATAATATTATTAGTACAGTTAGAGGAAACATTATTGAGTTCAAATTTATTTATAATCAACAAAATGTTTAGCATTTATTGTAGTCTCAATTGTTGTTGCATTGTCGTCTCAATAGATGTCACTGTACAGCTTTCTGAATCACGGTGTAAAGGTTTCTTGAAGGTTATATAAGAGTAAAATATTTTCAATTGTACTCGCGCGGAACTTGTGTTTTTCTTTTTTTTTCTTGATAGATAAGCTCGGGTTCCGTTGTCCATCATGATTCATGATTGAGAAATGAGGAAATGTATTGAATCATTTGATTTGAATCAAAATTAAAATCAGACAGATCAAGAGTTAAGACTGGACTGGATAAATAGTCTATTTTTCAGGTCTATTGAAACCTATTCAGTAGATCAGTAGACTCTGCCTGCTGCCTGAGAAGGGAGTCCCGGGTTTGATTTCCGGCTGGAGCAGATATTTCTGTGATTATAAAAACATTTTGTATTCACGTCATAATATTATTATGTTACTTGTGTTGTTTATACCACCCACGACACAGCCCACAGGGAATCCTAGGCCCAATTAATAAACCGATCTCGGCTTAAGAGCACGATCTCAGATCTTACAAATGTCATTTTTACGTACGATTTGACATAATTCAGCATTTCAAACCGAATCTTGAGATTACAGAAATATTAAGATCGGTTTATTAATACGGCCCCTACTGTAGGGGTACGTGTGCGTTGCTCGAGCACGCTTGTAGAAACAAGTTACTCACATACAAGCCGATACGTTAAAGTCTACTCGTCAGCGATACGCACACATCTATTTTATTAGTGTGCGGTGCATACCGAATTAATTTGCCTTGTGTACCTAGTTCTACTTCTATTGTCTCTATTGTGTGTGTGTGTGTATGTGTGTGTGTGTGTTTGTGTATCCGCGTGTGTGTGTGTGTGTGTGTGTGTGTGTGGCTCACCGTCTGCAGCTTGGCGAGGTCCCGCTCGAGCGCAGCGGCGGCTTGCCTACGCGCGCGCGCGTCCGGCGCGGCGGGGTGCTCCAGGGGGCGCAGCGCCCGCAGCGCCATGCGCTCCGCCCGCCGGCACGCCGCCAACCGCGCCGCGCGCTCGCGGTCCACCGTCCTGTACCACACAACACGCATATCAACATTTGTTAATTGTAGTGTTCCATGAGACCATGCGACCGCTGTACCTAGGGTTCTCTGTATACCATACCCACATGATTAATGTTTTCTATTTTTTTTATTTACAACTATTCAACATTATAGTCAACCTGTGTGCTAAATTTCATTAAAATATGTTCTATGTTTTTTTGCGTGAAAGATAATCCTCAGAAACTTTCACAATCATAATATTAATAGGATTTTATATAATAACTAGCTGACCCAGCGAACTTTGTATCGCCTAACAATTGATTAAATTACTAAAATGGCTATTAAAAAATAAGGGTTGATCGTAGAAGGGTGAAAATTGAGGATTGTATGTATTTTTGTATGTTGTATCATAAAAAAATAGAAATTAAAGATTTTGTCTAAAAAATAAAAATAAAAATTTTGGGGTGGACTACCCCTAACATTTAGGGGGATGAAAAATAGATGTTGGCCGATTCTCATAGATACCGGATAAGCACAAAAAATTTCATCAAAATCGGTCAAGCCGTTTCGAAGGAGTATGGCAACGAAAACTGTGACACGAGAATTTTATATATTAGACTAGCTGTTGCTGGCATCTTTGCACGCGGAATTTATGTATAATATTGCGACTATAAATTGAGATGTAAGCTATCCTATCTTTCAAATTGGATCAAACTGCACGCGGTGTGCAAATTTAATTAAAATCGGTTAAGTAGTTTAGGAGTCCATCGCGGACAAACAACGTGACACTTAATTTATATATATTAAGATTAGTGAACTCACCACGTCAACACCTTGAGCTGATGCTGCAGAGCCTCGTGGACCTCCCCGGCGGCCACTCCAGCCGTCACCTTCACCGGGGTCTCTTCTACACACACACAGACACATGTTACATATCTGTACAACACACACCTTCCCACCTGCACCGGTGACGGTTAACAATACGTACAGCAGTTCAAGAATGGCTTAACTGAACATATCGCTCACCTAGTAATATAAGGGCACATCTGCAAAAAATGCGAAATTGAGTTTATATGGTATACGTGTTTAAAAATGCATAATCTACATAGTGGTAAATATGTATTAATATCTATACTAGTAACAAAACCCATACAATCTGTAAAAAACGTAAAAAGAACCCATAAATTAATTTTAATCATTTTTACAAATTTATCCTCGTTTCTGTAAAATATGACAAACGTAGATGTGCCGTTGTATTACTGGGTGAGCGATATTTAACGTGAATATTGAATGGAAAAATATTAAGTTATATTATGTAAACTTTAATGGACATAATATATTTGATAGAACGCTAACTATGAGCCGCGCTACAGATACGTATGCTGCGAGAAAGCCTGGCGGCAAAATCGAATTTGTGGATGTACGTTCGATGAAAGACCGACTAAAGTCGCTGATTTGTGGCAAGCTGCCTGAATTTTTTATAAGAAGAACGAAAAAATGCTGGGCGGCTTTGCCGAAAGGCTCGAGTCTAAAGCATATCGCTCACCCAGTAATACAACGGCACATCTATCTATGTTTGTCATATTTTACAGAAACGAATTTCAAAATTTTTATAAAAATGTTTAAAAATAATTTATGGGTTCTTTGTACGTTTTTTACAGATTGTATGAGTTTGGTTACTAGTATAGACATTAATACATATTTATTTACCGCCCCTGTAACCATGACGTCATCATTGAACTGCTGTAAGTAATAACTTTACGATAATACTCGTATTACTTACTGAACAAAAAATAAATCACAGGTAGAATAAGATATATGGAATTGTTATAGTTTGAACTGTTTAAAGATGTTGATATACATGAAGAAATATGGAAAAAAGGCTAAAAATCGCTTAAAATTGTTATCAATAAATAGGTCAAGCATTTCTATAAAACATTAAGATAATAATTTCTCAGTTTATATACTGGTTTTTTGTACAAAAATAAGAATATATAATAAAAAAGGGAATCAATAATGTTTCCGTACGGCTATAAGGAAGTCTTTATATCCACCATAATAGTGATATGTATAACATGCCGCTATTAAATATACAGGCTGAATTTTTCAAGTGTGCGTGGATGGCCAAATTGGAAACTATGAGGAATAGCGAAAAATGGTCAAAGGAGTCTTGGAACCGATTTTGATCAAAACTAAAACTGCACCATTAGATTTTTGAAAAATTAATTATCCTGGCCAGGAATCCAACCAGTTGATTTTGAATTTCTTTTTCAAAACACTATGATTTAAATTTCCAATCATTGAAATATATTTTGATATTCCATCAAATAATTACTGAAATGAATTTAGAAACCGTCCACATGAAAATCAATAAAAAATATGAAGACTTCCTTTCTTTTCACTTCATAACAAGATAATAAAGTTGTTTAAAATAAAATATAATATTAAAAGCGACATGAAATTGTTATATGACAGGAGGCATTTCGACTGGAGTCTGTGTTACCTTTAATCACTTCAAATAAACCAGAATACATTTATATTGTACGACTATTAAAATTTATCGGCTGATCTGGATACTCAGGTATAAGTCACACTATGGACGGCAGAATAACTCTTTTAACCGACATAAACAATACAAGCTGATAAGTGCAACTAAAATTAGGTCATGAGCGCATCTAAACTCCGGCAATGAACAAAGCTAAACTCGGGTCATTAGCAAAGCTAAACTCAGCCCATGAGCAAAGCTATACTCGGGCCATGAGCAAAGCTATACTCGGGCTATGAGCAGAGCTAAACTCGGACCATGAGCAGAGCTAAACCCGGGCCATGAGTAAAGATAAACTCGGCCTATGAGCTAATCTAAACTCGGGCTTTGAGCAGAGCTAAACCCGGGCCATGAGCAAAGCTAAACTCGGGCCACGAGCAGAGCTATACTCGGGCCATGAGCAAAGCTAAACTTGGGCCATGAGCAAAGCTAAACTCGGGCTATGAGCAAAGCTAAACTTGGGCCACGAGCAAAGCTAAACTCGGGCCATGAGCGGAGCTAAACTTGGGCCATGAGCCGAGCTAAACTCGGGCCATGAACCGACTCGGGTATAGAACGTCGAGAATGCCACCTGTCAGAACTATTCAAAGTTAATGTCACCACACGGACATGCGCATTCAAATGAACGAACATAATATGACAGAACATTGTTATATTAGTATCATTCCTTTCCTGTAAAAAAAGCGCGAGTGTGTTAACACTGGTTACTGTACCGCCTTCCCTTTCACACATATGCTATTGGACGGAGATGGTATAACTTTTGGATATTTCTCAAGACTAATGTTTATCTCTAATAATATACTACATTAAAAAATGACGAAGCTAGGATAAGAAAACTAGGAAACTAACCAATACAATGAACTTGACACGGGACCTTTTGCAAATAAACAAATATCACAATGCAAAACTAAAAAGGGATACACCCATGCTGAGACAATATTGATGCAACATTTATAAAATAATGGAGGACGCTTACGCGGCACTTCTTTTTGTGGAGTTGCTGGCATCACCGCTATGTGTAGCACAATATAAAACACTCATTTATTATCAATTTCATTAATATTGAAACTTTGACATTAATATGAAAAATATTTATATTCAGAATAGCAATAAAAAATTGCATTACAAGTATCATACACGTATTGTACATTTAATTAACTTACTAAGCTTTATTTAATATTTAAATATGTAAGAAAAAATACTGACAAATTATATAGACGTTTAAAACATGCATCGCTAAAATAATTCTAGTAATGAGCAAAAAATATCAGTATCACATGCGAAAACAATGACGATCTAAAATAACTTTTATTTATTTCTATATAGCAAGAAAAAAACTATTTATTTAATGTAGTAATCTATGCCCTTATATTATGTAATACAGGCATGACATAATATTGTATGCAACCATGTATGGTCTAGCTATATGAAACATTGAAAAATAAGCTTTCCAATTGATCAAGCATGTAACTAAATATGTATTAAATACAGCTTCCTTGACTTAAATAGACTACCTAAACTTTATATATGTATTTGAAACGTTGAAGACGAAATAATGTACATTAACAACGTTATAATAAATAATTTGTTCTAATTTTTAGTGGACTCTAAAGCTATGTCTAAATTAGTGTCTCACAATAATACAACAATCTCACAAACATAAATGAATTAGGAATCTATTTATGTCATAAAAATATAATTTTCCTACGGTTTATTTCTAAATCTTTATTCAAAACCAAGGTAACACAAGAGATGTTACATGGGTATATTCCCGAATATCATTTTGCATTGGTCTAGAATTCTAGATGGGAGATGTATGTAATAATTCAATTGATTTTAACTCATTAACGGCTCACTACTGAGCACGGGTCTCTCTCCTTGAGGAGACCTAGAGCATATTCCACCACACTGCTCCAGTACGGATTGGAGGAGATTATTTAATAATACTAATTAATTATCTTATTACACTCTTCTACGACACTTGGTAAATGTCAACGTCAATTAATAACAGATAATTAATATGGTTATTTATTATGCATGTCGACGCTTGAATGGAAACATTGAATAAGCGACATTGAGCTAACTTAACAGGAGAGCAATTTAAAGTTGGAATTTTCAGAAAAGTTGTTGTATATGCCACAATATAGATGATAAAATAAGAATTCCAAAACAGTAAGAATAACGTCGGTAGGAGAATTACACAAAAATATATTATTATTTTTCTAAAAATTCCAACTATAAACTGCTCTTCTGTAAAGTTAGCTCAACGTCGCTTAGTCAATGTTTCCTTTCAAGCGTCGATGTGAATGGCAATGAATTAATACAGTTAATAAATAAGTGTGCGGGCAGACGATGACATGCGAGTTAGGCAGAGGATCGCCTTACGTGAGTAGTCCCGCGGAGACACGGCAGGGGGCGCGGCCGCTGCGCGCAAACAACTCTGTTAGATCACACATCGACACACACACACACACACACACACACACATGGTACATTTAAGATGTCATTTATTACCCCGGGGTCACCAAATGGATGGACAAGTAGGAGACCCTATGGGACATATACCAGCTGGCAGATTCACGACTCCTTTCACACCGTACCCAAAATAGATTAAATAAAACCGCAGAATAAACACAAGCGCATTGATTAACACAGAATTTAATATAGCTAAAATCCACACTCACACAAACTGTCTTCGATAATGCTAAATCAGTGCTTTTGGTTAAATCACAAAAGGACTTAACATAAATAAATTTCACACACATTACAATTCTAAATGCAAGCCCTCAGTAGGCGGTAATTAAATGTAAAGTCGCCTCTACATGTTCGCCAACACTTGCCGAGTGAACAAGCGCCAACGTGTATAAGGGGTCGCTTGTGGTGGCTTGCCACGCTCGCCTCACTTCGAAGCCCTGTCGGTTTTTGTGCACAAATCAAAGGCGCTTGCCTCCACTTTACAAACGCCATACACACGTTGGTTCATCACCCGTCATTACGCTTGGTTCAGAAGACGGCTTAAGTAACAGTGAGTGCGTACAATACGTACAATGGGCATGATGACAGACTTTGAAATACGGTTCTATATTTTTGGGAAATATATTATAATTACAACGTATATCATATTTCCGCAAAAAAATAAGGTTTAGTAAAATAAATGCACTTTAATTTTTAAGTTTAAAATTCGCACCAAAACACTGTCAGGGCGTCGCATGTGACGTCACGTCTAAATAAAGTCCAAGACAAGATGCCATTATCAGTATAGTCATAATCGTATGTTTACTTAAGCGTGACGTAATTCGCTCTGACTGAGACTGATTGGCGTTGAAGACATCATGGCGGCTTGCCGTATTTTGTAGTTTTATATTATCAAAATATTGTTAATCTCGCTCATAATAATACAAATAAATGAGTGTTTTGCAATCCACTTATTGAGTTTCATTAAATAAATACATAATTTTAGTGATTTTTACTTGTTACTTACTGTCATCATGCCTATTCGTGCGTACAGTATACCAGAGCATACTAGGTTCGAATCCGTCGGTGTCCGTGTATGTGTGATGTATATGATAAACATAATAAATGTGTGTTTGTGTGTGTGTAAATATATAATAAACTACAAATACATAGTATGTGAGACGGAGGTGCCTACACGTACAATGCGTGCGTGCAGTGCGTGCGGTACGTACCGAGTGCGGGCCCGCCGCGCTTCGCGTACACCTTTAGCTTGTTCCGCAGCGCGCCGCGCTCCGTCTCCAGCGAGTCGATGTCCTGCTGCAGGTGGTCCATCGTCTCCTCGAACTCCTTCTCCTTCCTATAACATACCACACCATACGGTCACTTGATTGTTATCATTACTATACTGGCTGTTATTGTGCAATACGGTGCTTTAAAGGGCACGTATAACAGTTGCTTTCGGTTGTTATAATCAGTCTAACGCCCCAACTCAGAGTCACTAACGGTTACTTTAATCGTTCCTTAGTAAAGAATCACCATACAAATTCTATACTAAGGAGCGATTTAAGTAACCGTTAGTGACTCTGAGTTGGGGCGTAAGATTCCATTGTATTTATTGGTTATGTTGAAGTGCTCACAGCTCTGCGGCTTGTATCGATCCTAAGTGATCGACAAAGTTAAGCAACACTGGGCGCGGTCGGGGATGGTTGACCGATAGTGGCAAACATTTCTTGAGGGCTTAAGCCGTCAGCTCCAGTAATTATCTTAAGAGTCGTTAAGCAATGTCGAGCGCCTTGGGTTCGCCACTTGGTGAAGAGACCAATCTGCACTAGAGCTCGTACATGTTAGTATAGCCGTGTGTATGTGTGTGTCAGCGGTACCTCTTGAGTTGCTTCTCTCTCTCTCTCTCTCTCTCTCTCTCTGTGTGTGTGTGTCTCTGTCTGTCTGTGTGTCTGACTCTCTCTCTCTATCTCTCTCTCTCTCTGTGTGTGTGTGTGTCAGCGGTACCTCTTGAGCTGGTTGTGGGCGTCGTCGAGCTTGCGCTGCAGCGTGTCGGCGCGCAGGTCGGCGTCCCGCGTGGCGCGCGCCGCCGCCGCCAGCTTGCGCTCCCCGAGCTCGCGACGGATCTGCATCTCCGACAGCTCCTCCTGCTTGCCCTGCGGACCATACCACCACACCACGTCATACCATGGTTAACGGTATGAGGTTAACCTCTGGTTTACGGGAGAGCCGCGCACAATTGTAAACTATACATATGTATAGACATTAAATTCAAAAGTGAATAACACCAAACCATGATAAAAGGCTTTGGAGGTTATTAGTCCTGATGTTAAATTGTAAAGAGGTGTATAATTTTTGACGACCCGTTTGGCGTAATGGTTACCATGTTGGGTCGCTGTGCCAAGGGTCCTCAGTTCGTTTTTCAGCGAAGCGGAAATTTAAATGATGAATTGGAATTTATGTTCTCGGTATGGGTATGTGTGTTCTTGTATTTGTGTGTTGTTCATGACACCCACAACACAGGGAATCTTAGTGTGGAGCTATGACTGCTATGAGTAAGTGTAGTGTAATAGTGAAAACAAACTGGTTCCCAGTATACGGTCCTGCGATACCCCAAACCCCAAAATACCTTGAGCGCCTTCCTAAGCTCCTTGATGTCAGCCTCCTTGTTCTCCAGCCGGATGGTCAGCGTCTTGGTCTCCTCCAGCTGCTTTTTCACCAGCTGCGCGCGCAGCACCACCGGCGGCGTCGGCTGCACGCACACACACACATATATTATGTATTATGATGACGTCATTGTACAGTTACATCAGTTTGAGTTGTTCGTCGGCCCTGGAGGCCTTCAGTAAGCAAAAAAAACTAGTAAGTATAACACACTCTTCGCAATTTTGGTATGATGTTACAAGCACGTGCCGCGTTCGACGTGTCGGGCCAAGTTCAGAAGGTCTGCCACGCGTGTCAGACATTCATAATCTATCACACATATCATCACACAAAAAAGACAACCCTGACGTTGTCAGAAAGGATAAGGGTTGTGATTAGAAAGACAGGCAACATCTGTTGACGATAAGCGCTGTGCGACCTGAATTATACTTTCTTGTGTCGGAGCAAGAGTCGCTATTTATTTATATGATTTTCCGGAGTGACTCTTCTATATCCATAGCTACTTTTAAATATTATGTGGTATCGTGTTCGTACCTTGTCTTGTGGCACGTTGGTGAGCGACATCATGTCGTACTCGCGGTCCTGCGCGAATGTCGCCAGCTTGCCTACGTCCGCCGCCACCGTAGCCAGCGCATGCTTCATAGTGCGCACCGGGCCGTGGTCATCCTAACACATTACATATAACATAATATATAATAATATAATAATAATAAATTGAACGAAGCTCTTAAATTAACAATGTATAGGAATATGAGTCGATTCAATATTCTTAAAGTTATTAAAGTAATTTGATTATGACCGATATTTAACGTGTTAGTCGGTATAAGTGTACCATACTCTACGTAATCTTCTGAACAAGGCAACATTGTACAGGTACCTCCCAGTTTCCACCACAGTGCAGAGCGTAGAGCGGAGCGAAAAGCAACAAACAGTCAATCAGATATCTTCATTGCCACTGATTTATCTAACTGGTTATTTATAAAATGTTTCCACATCACTCGGTTCCTCTCCGCTTTGAAAACTGGTTTTAAGCCTCGTCTACATTACAAAGAAAACCTGTGTGTAAAATTTTAGCTTCCGCGTTTGAAGCCTTTGTAGTCGACTTGATGCGTCAGTTAGTCAGTACTTTATAGGTAACGTATCATTCAAATTACATCAAACAAAGTCCACCACACACACTGAACTATTGTTACTAGCGTATAGAACCGACACCGCGAGCTCGATGTTTGATTTCAGTGGATTCAGTCGATTTTGAAAAGAGAAAGGGGCTCGATTTTTAAAATGGAACCTCCCGACGCGACACAATTTTTATTCGCGATGTCTGTTCTGGTACTTTAGTACATTATACCTGTTGATAAGTCTTGTCGACAGCAGCCGCCCAGATGGCCTGCAGCGAGGCGTGCGGCAGGGGCGCGCCGTCGCCACGCTCGCCGGCGGTGGCCGCGCATGCGCACGCTGCCCGCAGCGCGAGGGACGCCGCGCGCGAACACCGCCAGAGGGCGTGCGCGCTGTCGCCGCGGAGACGTTCTAGCAGCTGGAACGATAAGTGCCTTTGTGATACGTACTGTTAGGACATCCAGGAATTTATTCAAACAAATCTTAACTGAGGATCTGAAGGCAATCGTTCTAGAGTCTAGACGGAATTCCGGAGTAAACTATCCTCAGTCGTTATGCAGAAATTATAGATAAGTAAATTGTTGTAAATGGCCTTAAATGGAGTTATAAACCCTTGGAAATTAGGCAATTACACGCAATTGGTCAATTACAAGTAAAATGAATGCTACCATCCTCACTTTGCTGCGGGAAACCTATACCTTTGTACAACCAGCTGAAATAAAACATTTCGACAAGATTCTATATCTAAATTGATTGTGTGAACCAAGTATCGTCGTGTTGTGACGTCAAGTGTGATCAAGTGTGGTCAAGTGTCGTCAAGTGTCGTGAAGTGTTGTCAAGTGTACACCAAGTGTCGTCAAGTGTCTGACCTGCATGTCGAGTGGCAGCGCGTTGAGCCGCACGCCGGGCGGCAGGCGGCGGCGGATGGCCTTCAGCTGCTGCTGCAGCGACACCGCGCTGCTCCGGATGGCCTCGTGCAGCTGGCCCAGCTCCTGCTGCTGCTCCGACGGCTGGGGGAAGAAGAGAACAGCACTACCGTTAGAACATAACATTTACAGTATCATGCCATCAATCTCTGAATAGACATAGTAATGAGCTAGAACTGGAAACCAGTGGCTACACTTTACCACCGTAGATATTTTTATAAATTAAATCGATACGATTATTTTCCGCAGCAAAATGTTCAATCGCTTGTTTATTAAAATCTGGTATTGATTGAATAAATAAAATAATAATAATTAAAATTCTTGCTCAATAAAAAAAATACACAAACAAAATAAACACGTGTCTTGTAACCGAGCTATCCGCACGTGATATTAGCATAAAGTCAAGAAATATAGATGTGATTAATATAATGAGTAATCAATACTTGGATAAGTGTCACCAGATAGGTGACTGGCAAGTGGAAAAAATTATCCCTTCCATGATTTGGAGGGTATGTAATGCCATTCGTTCTATTTGTAAACAGTTGGCGACACGAAAACTTCCAACACTTGGATAACTTTTTACCCAATTCGCATCGCAGCAATCCAAACCGTGGATCTGTAATAAACTTAGATCCTCTCCAACACAGAAATACCCATCAAATTAGCAAATTGTGTGTGTGTGTGTGTGTCCCTCACCTGCAGCGTGACCTGCAGCGCGGCAGCATCAGCAGCGAGCGCCCGCGCCAGCGCGTCGAGCGCAGCGCACGCGCACGCCACGCCCGCGCGCCCGCCGCCCGCGCCCTCCACGCTACTCAGCGATAACGCCGACCACATCGCTGATAGGTACGTCCAGCATCGCTCGATACCTGAACAATACATGATACAATTATACGTGTATGCGGTTATTTGGTTAATGGTTAAAGCAGCATTACTATTGATTTAAGGGTTATTTTCAGGGTCATTTTAAGGGCTATATAGGTAACCCTCATACTAATATAATAAAAATATAGCTCTCGTAATATAGCAAAAAGTTCTTGAGCTGGGACTCTTTCTAATGTCCTGTAAATTTAAGTTTTGTCATTAAGCTGTTAACAGCTAAAATTGGGCAGCCGTTAAATCTCAATTACATGCCAGCATATTCACTTAAATTTTCTATGTCAAGGGGTATCCGTTTATGTAAACACACAAAAATCGTATTTGTAGACATTAAACATTTTATACATAAACGGGTACTCATTAATTATATGCACAGAAATCGTGAGTACCAGTAACATAAATATTAATAAAAAATAAATATTTATTAAAACTAAAATTTGTATGGTCTTTAGTTCACTCAAGAATGATCAACGACAACGCACCGCAGGGAATTCGTAGTCTTCGCAATCTACTTAATTATTTTACAATGGTTACAAAAAGTTATAAAAGAAATTTTGTACATAGGCAATTGTTTAAACATTTTACTAAATTTTAACTAAAAAGTGCCTGTCAAAACGTGTTAAGTGATAAGCCCCGCCCACCGCCTTAACAGAAAAAATTCCAAATTACTTGTTTACTTGCGTACTAAATCTTAACTACTACTATTAAATCTACTTGACTACTTAGTACGTGTAAACGGAACATGACTCACCATCCAGCGAGCAGTTCTCGTCGAGCTCGTTGTTCTTCAACAGATGCGCGGCGGCATCGAGCGCGCGCTCCTGCGCCGCGGCGTCCGGCAGCGCGCCCGCCGCGCGCAGCAGTAGCTCCGGCGAGCACGACTCCAGCGCCTCGCTCCACATGCACACCATGCACTACACACACACACACACAGAGACACGTTGTAGTACTAGGATAACTACAAACACAGCGCGTTCCAACAACGCACACATACACACCGGTCACGGACACGAACAATGAAATGAAATGAAATAATCTTTATTCATGTAGGTATCACTGATACTCTTATGCACGTCATTTTTTTTAATCTACCAGCTTTTCGGAAAGGTGCTTTGTCATGGAGTTCAATCATAGACCTATATGTATATACTATACTAGGCAGGCTGTTCAGTACTAAAAGTTTGGACAACTACATTGACACCAAGTGGTGCCGACGCATTTCAGTCGGCTGCGAGCAAGCGAGACAAGTAGATGTCATGCTTTGAAAATCTCCAACTGTTCAAGAACTCATAATAACGCATTATTGTTTATTGTGCACATTTAAAACGTTTTCATTATTTACGTTTGAACTTTATTTGAGTTTATTTAATTATAATTGGTAAGTAACTATATTTTTTTTACATTTTTAAAAATTATTTAGTGCAAAATATTTAATACCGTCATCTTGAAGAAAACTTGACAGAACGTAGGCATCGCGTCGCCCTCCGTATTCTATGCCAGCACGTAGTGATTGAGTACTCTGTGGCTGGTGCGACTGTGACACGGATTTTGTTTGGAACAACCCGTCTAAGTTCAATACGATAATTTATATGATTAAACATTAATATGATACGATACGAATCGTGAGCATCCATTGCATTTAAAATGTTCACTATCCGCGATGATATAAGTTTAAAATCAGTAAAATTAATCTGCTCAATACTACTTCTATTTGTGTATGAGTTGCTCGACTTATAATTTCTGATGCCTTTATATCATCTTTTTCTTTACATTAACCATCATACAACTAAAAATTGACTAAAACATAACTATCAACCAGCAATACGGTGCTTATAGTTAGAATATACGTCTTTAAGTCATAATGACCTAAATTGTGTATCATCTCTAATTCTGTAATTTATGTACTGCATAAATACAAAACACGTAGAAATATCATTGGATGACTTTAATATAATCCCTCCTCAAACATCACGAGTTATAACTTGAACAAGTGACGAGTCTAAAGGGATATAATATCAAATAAAAAGTAAAATATATTATTATACGAGTATGATATAATACAATGTCTGATTAAGAATTAGCAATAATTTAAGGGCATAATATAAACGTAAGTGTTGCTGTGATTAATTTAAGACTACTTTAGATTGGTAACTTAGATATGTTTAGTTTGTATAAGGAAAGAATGGTCTGTCGCTTATGATGGTTTATTTGCAACTGGACAATTTATTCTATACACATGCACATATTCGTCCGCATTCAAATATTTTATGACAGACTAGGAAATCGCATTCGCTTCGCTTCGAGAAAAGTAGTAAAAAAAATATAATAATATATGCCTATGTCATCCGGGGATAGTGTAGCTCCCCAACAGTAAAAAAAATTTTCAAATCGGTTCGGTAGTTTCGGAACCTATTCAATGCAAACAAACAATCAAATCTTTCCTCTTTATAATATTAGTATAGATTGCATCAATAGTAAGCTTATTTATAAAATGGATTAAATGTAAACATAGAACGACATAAATTATTTTAACAAAGTATTACATTAAATAAATTCAGAATTGTCTGTGTCACTTACATTTATAACAAAACTATAACTATCTATTGTATAGTCAATATTTTAGTCAATTTTGCTATAAAAATTATCTCGACCTTCATAGCATAACATAATAATTTATAAAACTCTGCCAATTAAATTATCAGCTGATACGTTTGTACACGCATGCGGCCGTAACGATAGAACGTTACAAGAAACGTTGCAACTGCGATACAGAAGTTTCATTACCAAACCAAAATCCATATCATAATCGTATTACCTGTATCATGAGTGTATCACGTGTATGATGAGCGCATCACGTGTATTATGAGTGTATCACGTGTATGATGAGCGTATCACCTGTATCATGAGCAGCTGGTATTCGAGCTGGCAGCGGAAGCTGTACTGCACCGCCGTGTGCGTCTTGGTGATCACCTCGCGGTCCCACACGTTCACCGCTGGGAATCTGGACATACATAAGGGGCATTACTTAAAGGTCCCGGCGGAGAGGGGGTGTTCACACATGTCAAACAATCGTGGCAAAACTCCAGCCGTCCAAGACGCCTTCAGTCCGAGGATTTTTAATCATTTTATTATTCTTTATTTGAATTGGCGAGCACTATTTTATTTTATTCTTCTTTTGTTATTTTTTTTTTCATTGTCAATCTTGTCTCTGTTCTAATATGTATTAAAACTACTCATTCCAAACGGTTAAAATATATTTTATTTAATCACCGACCATCCCCGTCAGTAACAGGGGGGTCTTCAAAATTTCTACATAACCTTATTTTGGAGGGGGAGGAAGTAAAGCCTTGTCAAATATTCTTATTTAATATTTTACAATTCGAAATACTAATAATAAAGCATAAAAATCTTCTATTTTCGTCAAATTATGAGTTTTATTGGAATTTATCCTTTTCCAAAACCAAGCAATATCTACATAAGAATGGGCAGGAGGGGCTCAAGAAATCTTTTATGCTTTTACGGATGGGGATAAGGGGGGGTCAAAAATAGCAAACATTGTCCTTACGTAATTAACGAATGGCCCCTTACAACACACAAAACCGTGACTATGGATTTGGATGGATACAAAATAGCTGGATGAAAAGATGGCAATAAATTGCCCACGTCAATGTTTCCGCTCGAATATAATGTGGAAGTTACTAATTTAGAGCGTTTTCCCATCCAAGACTGCTTCGCCACTTTTCATAAGTAAGTGATATAATACTTATACGAGTAATTTGTAAAAACTGTGGTTCTGCTGTGAGTGTAGGAATTCCCTAGTATGGTGTTGACCCTGCTGAGAGTCAAGTTATGATGAGCGAGCTAACTTACCTTTCTCTAATTTGTCCTAATATGATGTCAGCCTTGGTGTTCAGCCTCTGGAGCAGCAGTATGAGCAAGATGGCGTCGTGATCACCTGGAAATATTATTACGTTTAATACAACAGGTGCTTAAACAGCACATTCTTTGTTTTATTATAGAGTAGAAATGGTTAAGGAGGCAACAAATTTAATTAACGAAAAAAAACTGTGCACGAATTAATATAGATAGGTTCACACGTACAAACTATCGATTCATTTTCCAATTAAATTTTATTTTAACTTTTAAATATTACTATGTACACCGAAACGTAGTCTTCATGCCTCGTGGTGGCAAAACGTTACAAAAAACCCTGTCATTTCTTGTTACCCAATCAACAAATACTAGATATAAGTTTAATAATTTAAAAATACTTTTAACATGTCGAGCGCCGCGTCAGCCATAGGTGGCTGACACTGGACTTCCCGTTTAGGCCGCGTCAACCACGCTGGCTGATACTGACCTTTCATATAGGCGCGTGTGGCCTGACGGGGACTACCTTCAAAATCGGCGTAGCGCTCAACGTGTTAAAACTAAGCTTTTAAAGCTTTACCAACCATCCGAAATAAACAAAAGCATGTGATGCCGCGGGCGCGGTCGGTAGTTGGGTGACCGCTAGTGGCAAAAATATTCTTGAGCGTTTCCGTGCTTCGAAGGGCACGTAAAGCCGTCGGTCCCGGTTGTTATCATATGATAACAGTCGTTAAGCCATGTCAGAGGCCGTCGGGCGGTTTGAAAACTTCCGACATTCGGGTTGGCCACTAACCCCTCCATTAACGGGTTGAAGCCATGTGATGACGTCACTAACCAGCGGTCGCCATGAAGTGGTCGGGCAGGCACGCAGCGAGCATGTCAGCCCTTGCGCGCGCCTGCGCCAGCTCGAGCGCGCGCAGCTGCAGGTCGATGGAGCGCGTGGAGGCGCGCGCCGCGCTCACCAGCCCGCCGAGCTCCGCCGCGGGGGACGGCCGCGCCTCCCGCCCCGCCCCCTCGCCCGTCGACCCGCCCTCCGACCCCGCCTCGGAGCCTGCTGCGACCGTGTGATATAGCATAATGTACTAAAGTACCAGAACAGACATCGCGAGCAAAATTTGTGTCGCGCGGGAGGTTGAATTTTCAAAATCGAGCCCCCGTTCTCTTTTCAAAATCAACTTAATCGCTTGTGTTTCCTTGTTAGAAACATCATACGAACAGAAATAGTGGATAAAACTCCTCAGTGCTTATCATTGAAGTACTACGAGTATTACTAGCGTATAGAACCGACACAGCGAACACCATGTATGTCCCAATGCATTGGCCACGTGGCTTCAATCTTCAATGGATTCGTTGGATTTTGAAATGAGAACGCGGGCTCAATTTTGAAAATCGAACCTCCCGGCGGGACACACATTTTATTCGAGATGTTTGTTCTATGACATTATACTTCAATGGTGCTTAACTGCTTATTATCTTTTTAAAGTAGCATAATATCTAAGATATGCGGAACAGGTTTAGAAAGGATAATATAGCTGAAAGACTACAAACGACAACCAAAAATGTCATTTGACCACATATCGGTTGTCGGGTACGTGAGGTACGTGGGGTACGTGGGGTCCTGGGGTCCTGGGGTCGTCCATACCTTGCTTGTTGTCGAGCTGTGTGCGTAGCTCGTTGTACTGCTCCGTCATGCGCTGCACCAGCTCGCGGAACTTGACGATGGTGGCGTCGCGGTCCATGATCGTCTCGAACGCCGCCTCGCGCTCCCTCACCGCCTAGCACACACACACACACACACAAACACACACATTAGATGGGCTTACTCCCGCGGCCTGCAGACCCACGTACTCCGGCTGCAGTGTCGTACCTACATACCGCAGCGGGAGAGAGCCGGCCGGCCACCCGCCAGTCGCAAACACAACATCAGCCCACGCGCACGGCGCACTTACTATATTTAAATCGCGACTACCGATCGAATAAACCAGTTATACCTATCATACAGTCTTCTTTTATTCGCGGTCTACACCCACGGACCTCCCGAAGGGATAGGCTGCTCTATACTTATTTTTATGGAAATAGCCGACAAACGAGTTGACGATCCATGTGATGGTAAGAGGCTACCGTTGCCTATGGACACCAGCAACACCAAATGCATCACTGATGCGTTGCCGGCCAACAAAAAGAGAAAGCAAAGAAAGAAAGTATTATGTCGAGGCGACCCATATATATCAATTCGGCGAAGATATAATAAAACAGTGTCGGGCGGCTTTTAACGCAATAATTACCTACTTCAAATCAAATCAATGAATTCAAATCAAAATCATTCGTTCATACAGGTATTACTAATATAAATATCACTAATCGTCATTTTTAATCTACCATCATTTCCGAAAGTAACTTTGTTGATGGAGGATAAGAAACGGCGAAAGAATCTCCTCAGAAATGTCGGGACGTTATACATCAAATCTGGCTAGTCGAATGTCCCGAGTAGCATATGTATATGTAACAACCAGAACAACTAAAGTGTCAGTAAGTCTTTGCAAATCATTGTATGCACCTACTACATCTTCTCACCAGATCCCAGGGTTGACTGATAGAGAATGCCACTAGGCATTAAGTCCGCCCATTATACTTCTTAGTATTAAGGTTGAAGCAACACAGGATAAATAGATAAATAATAAGTGCGCACCTCCCTGGTGGCGGCGTGCGCCATCTCGAGCTCCTCGCGCAGGTCGCCCTCCAGCTCGCGGTTGGACTCCACCAGCTGCTCGTGCACCTCCTGCAGCGCCTCCAGCTCCGACACGTCCTGCTTCAGCTGCTCCACCTGCACGCACACACACACACTGCAGTGTTCAGAGAGTCAATAATACACACGCTTTACTCTGTAATAGGTGAGGTATGAATACGCAGAGCGCACATTTGCACTCGCCACAATAGTTTAAACTGAGTGCAGCACCACTAATTGAGTTTAAACATGGTTTTCAGTTATAGATACCGTTATGTTGTTGTGGTTCCGGGACTACTCACTACACACAGACACACACACACACACACACACACAACTTTACATTATATTGATCCTTCAACTGTTTTATATAAGAAAGTATGCATCGACTCCATCAGTCAGGTCTGTGCCACCCAGTTCCCGAAAGTACTCATGTATAGTGTTAAGAGTATTTTACCCTCTGGACATCACCCACCATCTAAAATCCGTAAAATTTTAACAAAAAAGAACCGACTTCAAATGATGTACATCCAATAAAAAAAAAATCATCGAAATCGGTTGGCGCGATATTGAGTTATTCGTCCATTTATCGCGCACATACTTAATGCAAAAACACTTGACGTAGATGCCATTGTCAGATCTCGCTCAAATGGGACCACACGACAAGCACTAGCTTTCGATTAAAAAAAGAATCACCAAAATCGGTTCACCCAGTCCAAAGTTCTGAAGTAACAAACATAAAAAAATACAGTCGAATTGGGAACCTCCACCGAAATACCGAGATAACATTTCTTAGCACTTATCAGAAAGTCCAGCGCTATTGAAAAAGGCCACGTACACCTTCACGATTGAAAAAACCTGTCAGCAGTCACCAGGTCTCACCTGGTCCTCGAGCGCCATCTTCCTCTCCGCCAGCTGCTCCACCATCTCCTCGGCGCCGAGCGCGGCATCCACCTGCTCGCGGAGATCAGCCACCTGCGCCTCCAGCTCGTCCACCCGGTGCGATAGCTTCTCCTTCGTGCGGCTCAGCTCCGCTATCTCCGACTTGTACTGCTCTATGTCCTGGACAGGAGGAGACAAAAGACAGAGTTAAACTATCCTCTCCTCACGATATTGCACGACTTACAACGCGCAAGCGTGTAGGTGTGCTTTACTCTCAATATGCCGCTCTGTGTCGATTTTGCAAGATAGCTTATATCTTAAGTTCGTTACATCAATGAAAAAGGGATGTTTCGGAAATTGGACATATTAAATTATAAAGTCAGCGTATTTTTTTATTTAATAATTACACATATTTATGAATGCTTTTACATCTAAATATTGACGAGGACAATAGAATGGGTTCGGAGAATAGAAGAACAGATAATCATTTAATGCCAAAACTAATTTCTGTTTACTTATAATATTTTTTAAACCAAATGAAATTAATATTTCATTAAAAAGTAGTACCAATATCCTTTACCAAATAAGCGTGTTCAAATTCTAAACGGACAACACAACAAAGCGTACATACTTTGTGCATCTTCTGCATCTCGTGCTTGTCGTGCGCGGAGAGGTCGCGCAGGCGCACGAGCGTGTCGCGCAGGCGCACGTTCTGCTGCTGCAGCTGGCGCAGCTCGTAGCCCGTGGCGGGCGCCTCGCTCGCTGCGTACGGGTGCTCTGTCATACGCCGCCGCTTTACACCACGTGCCAATACCGCACCCAGTACCCCCCCGCCTCCCCGGACCGCGCGTGTGCGTGTGCGTGAGTACGTGGGCGTGTGCGTGAGTACGTGTGCGTGAGTACGTGTGCGTGAGTACGTATGCGTTCGTCCATGTGCGTGAGTACGTGTGTTCATACGTATTCGTACGTGTGCATTAGTACGTGTGCGTTCGTAAGTGTGCGTTCATACGTGTACGTGTGCGTTCATACGTACGTGTTTGTAAGCTTGTCGATGTGTATCAGGGAAATTAAATATCCATAATTATCAAAATTACAAAACTGCATATGAATAATATTTTACAGGCTTAAAAAGTATTTCATGGTGAAACTTCTACCTAAAAAACTGTATCGAATATAAATATCGCCATTTATTTCCGTGCAAAAGTTACGAATATGAAGTTCCTTAACATGCCGCAACAGTTGTATCTAACATGTACAAGTCGATTAGTCAAATTCAATTTAATTGTACTTAATTGTACACTGATGCGCGTGCAATACGTGCACACTGCACACTTTGTGTGTGTGTGTGTGTGTGTTTGTTTGTTTGTTTATCTGTATACCTAATAACAATTTCTCATGTATTAGGCCTATTGACATTATTTTGTAACATGTAACTGTATCAGAATAAACAACACATTTGTACAAATGCAACAGATGCAATTGAGTGTGTAATGAGTAACGTCCGGGGAGGCTTTTTTGATTAAACACAAAAAAACAACAAAACAAAACAAAAAAACATGCTTAAAAAGTACAAACAAAAAAAAGAACAGAAAAAATGTTTTGGGGGCCTAGAAGATCTAACCACAGATGGTTACTAAGGTCCCATCCGACCTTGAAAAAGCTTGGGGTTCAATTACCAACTCGTTAAACTTGTGTTCAGGACTTATAAGTTATATATTATACTTATACATACATACATGCGTATTTAAAAACCATTATGAATGATGATACACTACATGATATAACCATTTTATTGCTACCATGTATATTAAGGTCATGACGTATAAAACACTCTATAAAAATTAATAAACAAACATATTTACGTACATTTTCTTGGCGTGTATGTACTGCTACAAAGATATTATATCATATAAATAATATAATAAATAAACAGTATATACATATTATATTTTTACATCTGAGATAGCACAACGTGTCATCACGTTGTGTATATGTATAAATATTTTCGCAATTATTATTTATTTTATGAAAATTTAATGTGTGACAAATCTTGCTAATTAACCTTAGTTGAAAAACAATGTATTATTTTAAGTGAACAATAAAGCACTATAATGATAACATAATAAAATTCAAGTTAAATTGACTCTTCCAAAACTGTATGTAATAATATAGAAAAAATATACTACCACCTTCCAGAAAAGATACACGGTGTTATAGCCCAATTTGCGCTGAAATGGTGGGCATTGAAATGACACTTATTTCTTTATTTAATATTTCGTACACTGCTGCTATTTTTGAATGGGACTCTGATTAATTTTATAACGTTTTAGTATGGAAAGAGATAAAAAACAATACATGCATATTACTATAGTCAGTCATGTTAGTTAACTACACACATAATAAAACCTCACTAACCGTCGAGGGTTGCCAGGTCTGGAGTCTTTTTACCTGTGTTATATTAATTCAGTATCATTTTATTTATCACAAGAAATTCTGGAAGCTTAAATGCCAATATCATTTTTAATTGACTGTGAAAAGTAAGGTGTTAATATGAATATGTATATGTATAAAATATTAAATAATGAGCATACAACGTAATTAAAAAATAATAATAAATGAAATAAAAATAATTAAAATGTAAGACAGCAAGCGGCTTCAGTGTAAAGTGCGGAGCTTTTAGCAAATAGAAGATAGCAGAATTTTGAAATAAAAATTAGAACCTATTATTATTATTATTTCTATAATTTATCATTATTTACATATTGCTAAACATGATCAACAATACTGCACTCTAATACATAAGAAATTAATTAAAACTTACTTCGATGTAGGAGAAAATAATTCTTTATTGCTAACAGGAATGAGTGTATCAATCGAAGGCGTTGCCTACTTGGTACTTCGCCCTAATCAAAACACTAACAGGCATCGGAGATATTACGATTAGAATTACGATTTCTGCCTAAATTATGCCTTCACTGATTGAAATATTTATAAAATGTTTCCTAAAGTATCAAATGCCTATCTTTTAATCATAAATGTATCACTGATACACTATTTCCCACTGTCCTATTAATAATTTGATATAGAATTTCCTCCCAATATTGTGTTCGAATTCGTTACACGTTTCTAAACACCCCATTCATGCATCTGTTACTTGCTGGATCCATTAAAATTTTCTAATCACGCTCATTCAATCAGTGTATGTATATTGTATACCTATCTATCCCGTTTGTAATCACCCCACATTTTTAATAGTTGCAAGTTTTTACTGAACTATACTGTCATTCATCATCCAACTTTGATGCTAATCACCCCACATAATTAATGGTTGCAAGGTGCAACCCTGTTGCTAATCACCCCACATCGCACACTACACAACATCAACTCACGTATGTTCCCGCCGGCCTCCATCTCGGCGCGCATCAGTTGCAGGTCCAGCGTGGCCTCCTCCAGCTTGTCGCGGCACTGCTCCAGCTCCAGCTGCAACGCCTCCGCGCGCTCCTCCGCCATCTCGCGGTCCAGCGCCGCCATCTCCGCCGCTTCCTGGAGTTCCGCCGTCTCGTCCGTGTGCTGCTCGAGCGCTTCTTGCGCGTCGCGGATCTGTAACACCGCATCGGGAATTGTTGTGACGACAAAACTTGCCACTTTAATTGGTCCAATTGGACCAATGCTCGGTACATATTAGATACATTCGTGTGAAATTTTTAGAAGGACCTATTTTCACTTTTGAAACCAATGGTTAATTGCGAAATTTTATGCAACTAGACAAATACTGTGTTGACCAGAGCAGTGAATCAATGAAATGATATATAATAACAATTAACTAAGGAGATGTTATAAGGAAGCACAGTTTACTACGGCAATAGAATATCCTTGTAGCGCCATCTATCATCTACCTCCGCCACTAACCTCCTGTTTAGCGCTCTGCAGGTCCCGCCGCAGCTGGGCCAAGAGACGTTCATTGTAGACGCCGCAAGGTGGCGCTGTTTAGTATTGTACAACAACCGAACGCACTAGTGGCGCCACTACACTAACCTCCTGCTTAGCCCGCTGGAGATCCCGCTGCAGCTGCGCCTGTGACTCCATGATCTTGGCCTTGAACTCGTTGGCCTGGTCGAGCTGCAGCCGCAGCCGCTCCAGCTCGCGCAGCCGCTCGCGGTCCTCCGCGCGCCGCACCTTCAGCGTCTCCAGCTTCTCCTTCAGGTCCTCCACCTCCGTCTTCAGGTTCACGATCTGGTGGGAATCGTGATGTGGTCAATGTAAGGCTCCATGTATCTAGACACGCGGCAGCGTGTCAAGCCAAGTTCAAGCAAAGGAACTGGCTAGCCAGCGCCGAGTGTAATATTACACGAACCACTTGGTGCCACTTTTGACCCTTCTATAAATCAAAACCTCTTTAACGTAAACACATAAAACTACGTGTGTTTGATTATATCCATAAGGACATGTAGAAGCCCAAATTTCATGAAGCTAGCTCAAATGGTTACAAAGATATGAAGGTCAAAAAGTCGTAAATTTTAGCACTGACTGACTGACATATAGTACCTAAATCTAACCTACTTCCAGATAACCTAGAAGGATGAAATTTGGAATCCAACTTGGTAATTGTGTGTAAGCGTAGGAAAAAATCAAAAAAATAAAAAAAGTCGAAAAATAAGTGGTGTCCCCATACAAAATTTGTATGGGACCAAAGCAGAGCCATCTAGCGTCAGTGAAAAGAAAAGCTTCGGTCCCATACAAATATTAGCCAACTCGCATTTAAATTGTGAGCCCGTTATGTCACGTAAAACTCGCACTAAGGACTCTGTGCACGCGGGGCCCAATATGGCATACTTCAGCGCATGGAGTATTGAGGTAGAACGAGGGCCATCTCATATGAAGGAAAAGTAGAAAAAGTTTCCAGCTGTTTACAGAAAATAGAGGTTCCAATAATGGCCATTTCTAAATGGCGCTAGTTTGTGACAAATAGATATACGAACATGGCTGTTGTAAACGGAGTGAAGTTTGCTGAGTTATGCCACCCTAATTAATGGCGCTAGTTTTCGCCAAATAGATATTCGAACATAACTGTTGTAGACCAGCATCGCAGCCCCACCCGTAATTTTACGCGTTTTACGGATACTTTTCCCTTTGCTGTCCCTCGCGGAAAGTCGTTGTAATGTACAACAACACATTCAACGCAACAAACCATGCGTGTTTTCCATAGAAGCTGATATACTTTGGTACACCATTAAAACAATGCACGGTGAGGCAGATCTACGCTGTGTGGCGGGGCGTGGGGCAGTGTAAGAATCGCCTGTTTGTCATATTTATTTAGATATTTAGTACTCGGCTAAACAGTATAAAATTAGTTGTATACCGAATATAACCATAATCAAATACTCGTTCTTCTAAGCAGAATAACTTTTGTATTCAGTTAATCAGGGTAAATATATTATGAATATAATTATATAATGATAATATGGTTGCTTAAACTTATTTTTATACCAGTTTTAGGGACTCTTCAATAATCATACAAATATTCGACTCACCGTAAAAGCTAATGTTTTTCCGGTTCAATTTCCGGTTTATGGTCATCACTATTTAATTTACACCCGAAACTGGTGACCCATGAAACGTCAATTTAGTCTCTAAGATTTGTGGAAAGGGTATATTTTTCTTTACAAAAAGTAATGATATCCCACCAAAAACATAAATGTAAAAAAGGAGAGCCAAGTTCAATACAAAAAATATGCTTGGCTGTGGGCTTCGCCGCAAAAAGAATGGAGATCTAAATGAGTGCCAAGTTCTATGTTAAATCGAAATATGTATTTATAGGAACAAAACAACATTATGAACAAGTGTTAAACTCTATTTCTTTGCTTTGTTGGATACCTATAACAACTGCTGTTATTTAAAAAAGTGAGTTCTTAAAGTAGGTTAGATTTGACTTGGCCAGTTTTCATTACATCAGTCATTTTATAAAGTCATTCAACATTTTAATTCTGATAAAAACTGGCCAAGTCAAATCTAACCTACTTTAAGATCTCACTTTTTTAAATAACAGCAGTTGTTATAGGTATCCAACAAAGCAAAGAAATAGAGTTAACACTTGTTCATAATAGTCCAGGGTCGATAATTTTTGAAAACAAAAAAAATTATAATAGGATGAAACCTATTGCAAAAGGAAGAGAATATAACAAAAAATAAAGGAAAAATAATTTACGGGCGATCTGAGGTCGGGAAGTGGGGGGGAGGGGGGGTTTAAGGGTAAAAAACGGTTTATCTCAATTTCCAGCAAAACTATAAGTCCTATGGAAAAAAGTTAAATGGCAAAGTTATAGGTAATAAAAAGGTCTACAATTTTTGTATTTACACTTTTTTCACATAACCTCAAAATTTATGTGAAAAATTCAAAAAACCAAGTTTTTGGTTTTTTATTTTTATCTTTTACAAAAAAATTTTTTTTTTAATGAAATTTTGTGAAAACTTACCTTTCTATGTCCCAAACATACTGTAATTTTTTTGATTTAAAATATTTATTTTTTCACCTTATTTTGACTTAATATCGAAAAATCACCCTAATTTTCAATCGAAAATTCACCTGTCAAAATATCCGCTTTTTTAAAAAAATCTGTGAGCTTTTTATTTGCTAAAATCTCTACTTTCTGATGGTATATAAAAAAATATACACTGCCATGTTAAATTTTCTCAGAAAATGCAATGAAACGACAACTATTTTCACAAAAATTATTCGAGTTCGAGTTTTTAAATATATATTTTTAATATTTATGTACAATTTTGAGCCATTTATTAAAATTTACACTTTAATTAATCGAAAAACGTCAAAATCCATGTTAAATTAATAAATTAATAAGCAAAAAAATTACAAATCCATAAAGATTGCAAGAAACATGCAAAAATAGTTGTCGTTTCATTGCATTTTCTGAGAAAATTTACCATAGTAGTGTATATCTTTTTTATACCATCAGAAAGAAGAGATTTTAGCAAATAAAAAGCTCACAGATTTTTTTAAAAAAGCGGATATTTTGACAGGTGAATTTTCGATTGAAAATTAGGGTGATTTTTCGATATTAAGTCAAAATAAGGTGAAAAAATAAATATTTTAAATCAAAAAAATTACAGTATATTTGGGACATAGAAAGGTAAGTTTTCACAAAATTTCGTTAAAAAAAAAAAAATTTTTGTAAAAGATAAAAATAAAAAACCAAAAACTTGGTTTTTTGAATTTTTCACATAAATTTTGAGGTTATGTGAAAAAAGTGTAAATACAAAAATTGTAGACCTTTTTATTACCTATAACTTTGCCATTTAACTTTTTTCCATAGGACTTATAGTTTTGCTGGAAATTGAGATAAACCGTTTTTTACCCTTAAACCCCCCCTCCCCCCACTTCCCGACCTCAGATCGCCCGTAAATTATTTTTCCTTTATTTTTTGTTATATTCTCTTCCTTTTGCAATAGGTTTCATTCTATTATAATTTTTTTTCACTTTTCATTATTTTTAAAGGCTTCTACCCTGGTCTATAATGTTGTTTTGTTCCTATAAATACATATTTCGATTTTACATAGAACTTGGCACTCATTTAGATCTCCATTCTTTTTGCGGCGAAGCCCACAGCCAAGCATATTTTTTGTATTGAACTTGGCTCTCCTTTTTTACATTTATGTTTTTGGTGGGATGAAATATAATCCTGCTAGTATTATAAACGTGAAAGTTGGTGAGGATGTATCCATGTTTGTTACTGTTGCAAAAAGCACTAAACGGATCTTCGCGAAATTTAGCACACAGATGAACCATGATATGGAATAAATCTTCAGCATCTATATTGCCGTATTTTACTTTTGTCAAAAAAAAACAAGAGTGAAGATTAATTAATAAAGTGTCACATCTAGTCATTCCTGAGCGGTATATCTTGATTCTTGTTTTTTGCGTTCGCATGACCACAGTACACATTTACCGTGGCATGACGCTGCGCTGTTCGACTAGTATTTTGTTAAACTACCTCCATGATTCGATTCTGCATTTGAGTAAGCCTGGGAATACACATCCGATTTTGTTTCCGATTGTCTGATCAGACTATCTGATCCGACGATCGAAGAGAAAAATCGGACGTGTATTCCCAGGCTAATAGTACATAATAGTAATTTTATTGTAGTTAATACCTGTGTTACACATTTTTTAAAATAAGAGTAGTATTCAAAGTGCTGTTGACTTTGTGAATGTTTATGTCAATGGGTCAATAAGTGTTCTGCACGCTATGTCGCAATTATTGTTTAGTGTACCTACTCTGAGTTATGTAAATTCTCATGTAAGTGAATTTGTTAATTCTTATGTGAAATTACAGGGCTATATAAAGCATTATGCATCAGCTCAGCTAAATAACACCTAAGTGATGACTGTGAAACACAAGACTCGACATAACGAGCGCACTCTATTGAAGTATAATGTACTAAAGTACCAGAACAAACATCGCGAACAAAATTTGTATTGCGCCGGGAGGTTCCGTTTTCAAAATCAAACCCCCGTTCTCTTTTCAAAATCGACTGAATCCACTGGAAACAGTTGCCAATTGTCTACGGTTCATTGCGCAAACATAGAGTTCGCGGTGTCAGTTCTATACGCTAGTAATAGTAAAGTGGTAGTTCAATGGAGCACGGACTATTTCTGAGTGCCTTCCTATTGTTAGCGTACTATTATATAATTACAGTGCAATGCATCCTCCTTGTTTATCTATTGTGAATATCAGTATGGTAATTGACTTATGCAGCCTACTGTAACTGTCATCGGTCTGCGTCAGTATTGATGATATTGATGACATTAGAGCAGAGCACCGAACGCGAGTCATTCGTCTTTCGACATTTGGCCTGAACGGTCGGTTGCAAGTCATGTCTCTCTGGAAGTTAGTAGTATTAGAACCTAATTTTAGTAATAAGATTTATCTTGTGGAAAAGTATAATAAAGTAGCTGTTGGATATCGTCGTTTCAATTGGCTGAGCTCAACACTATGCATAGCGTTGGTACCTTACCTCCTGTTGCGCCTGCAGGTGTGCCAGCTTCTCCTCGGCCGAGGATCCCACCTGCGGAGACGTGATACTCTGCCCCGGCGTGTACTGCGGCGTCAGGGTCTCCACAAAGCCCGTCTGTAACACACACGAGACACAGATTACCCCCAATAGATACCGCATAAGTGAAATTTTCTTAGAGTTTGAACTCACAAAATTCGGCGAAAGGTGCGGCTTGTGGGGGACATCAAAATGCGCTGTGATTGGCTATTTCTAATTCATACTAGAACTTGGCGGGTCAGTATTGGTCGAAATTAATGTCGTGAACATGCAAATGCACGTACGTGTTGGCGCGCGTCAGTTGCCTTGTATGCGGTATCTATTGGGGGTGATCTGTGACATGAGATAATCAACATTCCTGCTTTTACTGTACCCTACTGAAAACAACAGTTCATTTAATGTCAGTTTACGTTTGATTCTTCTAGCGTTTTGATAATCATTGAGATATAACAGCGAATTTGTATACCTAATTACCTACTACCAATTTGTGAAATTGTCGCTATGCCTATGACGGAATAAATATTTCTTGTTCTTCATATTGGCCATATAAGCCGTCCGTCAAGAAGCGGGTCTATCGTCATCTTCTTAGCCAGCAACGCGTTGGTGACGCCCCTGGTGTTGCTAATGTCCACTTACCATCGGCGGTGATCACTTACCATCAGGTGACCCGTCGGCTCGTTTGCCTGCTCAAAGCATAAAAAAAATATAAACAATGGAAGTAATGTTAGTGCCATACTCACCTCGACAAAAGACGCTCTCTTGGCCAAGTCCGGCGAAGAAGCGCGCTCGGCTGTCGGCGACACGTATGACGTCAGCGACTGCCGACTGCTTGCGAGAGATGTGCGTGAGCTGCGAGCCAACCACTGCGTTACGTATCTCAATACATCACATGACCATTTAACTATTACAGGACGGCCGCCGTATCTTGGCGCGTCTGAACTTCGCGCAGAAGGCTGTGCAGTAACATAATTCGGGAATGCTCGGTACGCGGCGTATTATGTCTCAGTCACACGTTAGCATGTTCGTGTCGCTATCTTTGTCTTACATGCTCTTAAGTACGCAAAGCCTATATCTGCCCTATGTTCAGACGCGCCAAGTTACGTCGGCCGTACTGTACTAGCGTACAGAACCAACACTGCGAACTCGATGTTTGCGCAATAAACTGTAGCCAATTGGCAACTGTTTCAGTGGACTCAGTCGATTTTGAAAAGAGAACGGGGGCTCGATTTTGAAAATGGAACCTCCCGCGCGACACCAATGTTCGCGATATCTGTTCTAGTACTTTAGTACATTATATTTCAATGCACATGACAATAGAAGCGACGTTTATACAGCCTGTGCTGGAAATGGAAGCGAGAATAACAAGTTATAGAATCCTTAACATTACTTACATTACCCTTAATGCCGATAAATAGATCATAACATGGTAGCTATAAATCGAGGGAAAATAAAGATACAAGAAAAAAAATAGCCAGTTATTTAATTTTAAAAATAGTGATATAGCGAATCCAATTTTGTTTTGACCACAATATCAGCTGTTCAATAAATTACGAGGCATTCTTGAATGGTAAAAAGCTCTAGCTTAAGGGCTCTTTCAATTTAGACGTTTCGTGTCGGACCGCTGTCGTACGTTTACCGTCCCGCTAAATACGACCCGCTGCCGTACCGCTGCAGTACGGTAGCAGTCCGTTACCAAACGCCTAAATTGAAAGCTTATCTGACTGCCGTGCGTTTGTATGGTAGTGCTGTTTAAATTTATTTAGTTTATTTGAAAGAAGTGAAGCCATGGACTCTGACGAAGAAACATTACTGTTAGTGCTCTTGTCAACCATCAAGCAGAAACAAAAACGACGCCCCAGTAAAAGAGCATCACCGATGTTTTCGTTAACATGTAATTTCGGCGATTTCCATAATATTTACCCTAGGTTAAAACAAGATCCAAGCGATTTTTTTAATTACTTACTTAAGAATGTCTAGAGAATGTTTCTAAGAATTACTTGAATTAGTTAAAAATTAAATTCTTCCAAATTCTTCCACGTTCATATCATCTATTTTAAGGAAATAATAAACATGAAAATTCGATTAAATTACCTCTCACGTCTAGTCACCGCACTATTCAAACACGTGGAGTTTGCAACGTAAACGTCCTGTCGACGGGCGTTCGCGGTACCGACCCCGCACTGTTGCCGCACCGTGCGTTTAGTATGAAAACAAACGACCGTCCGTGCGCCGTACGACAAACGCACCGCTTCGGCACTGGAGCGGTCCGACACGAAACGTCTAAATTGAAAGAGCCCTAACGAATTGTCACGTCGAACTGAATTTTAAAAACTGCTCAACCTTTATTAAATTCAAAACCACAAATCCCGCGTCATCCCGCTCAGGTCAGCCTAAATTTTGCATCTACGAAAAGTATCTTACATAAATCCGAGTTGACTTAAGAAAGTAGTAAGAAAAAGAAAATGCTAAGATATAAAGTGCATAATAATATACAAGACTTGGTGCTGCCGCAAGCATACTTACATTTCGTGATATCATTAGCGAAAAGGCAACGGTAGGTCATTGCAGGGATACAAAATATAGAAGTAATGCAAGTGGGTTAACAATACTTAATTTAGACTGAAATAAGTCCAAGATGATCATTGATTGGTTGATTGGAGCCATCCATAAATTACGTTTCACTAATTTCATTACTTTTTGACCCCTCCTCTGTCACAGCTGGTGGCATTTGTGAGATCCACCCCCCCCCCCCCCCCTCTAGTGTGACGTCACATTCTTGCAATTTTACCCCTAGAAATTATTAAATTAAAACAGCAGTTCCTAAATAAATTTAATTTCCACTTAAACAATTTTTTATTTCCACTTCAAACAAAATCAACAAATTAAACCTTGGTCATATAGGTAAGGTTGGAGATATTTTTAAGCATTTGGTTAATAGACAGTTCAAAGTTTACTTACCACGAAATGTAAGACCCCTCCCACCAATTGTCACATAATTTCACACTACATCAAACCCCCCCACCCACCCCCCCCCCCCCCCCCCCCCCCGTAACTCCTAACTTATGGATGGCCCCATTGCTTAATTTATTTATTGATCGTTTATCTCTTGATATCTGACTTATGTATTATAGAATAATAGATGATCCTCTAACACGCATCTTCGGCGCAACAAAGTCACAAATAGCCAAAATGTAAAATTGAGTTAGTATGCCAAATTGTCTATAAAACAAGCATTTTACGTGAAACTGTAGCAAAAACTATAAACAATCACTAGTATAATATTTTTAACCTACTATAGCTGACAGTAATCCAGTAATATGGAAATAAATGCGAAAAAAAAAATCTTAAAAGTCCTCTACAAAGTGAGCTGTTGTGACTTTGTTGCACCGAAGGTGCGAACAATAGTTGCATACATCCATGTAGAAAATCAAAGTATCCTGAGGTTACATTTTAAGCTGAGTTTTTCAAATACCATTACTAAACCTGCTAAGAAGTGGTAATATATCATTAAGGCAATCTTAAAAAAACAAGAATAAGCATTAACACAAAAATGGTGCATAAAAGAAGAGTGTGTGAAACAGCAGATTGCATTCATAAATGATATATTTTCTTTTATACCTGATTTATATTCTGACGTACTTACCACATGAAAAATAAAACTTAAGAATAATCTGACTACTTCATAAACACTTGACTAAATCACTAAACATTACTGTGAGTTTACTAATATACAATTTATATACAATCACAACTAGAATACTCCATACAGGGTTGCCAGATTTTTTGTTTACTTTCCAAAACTTAAATATAATAAATTATTTTCTTTGAACCACACTTAACAAAAAAAATCCGAATGTAATAACGAAATATTTGAAAGAACGTTTTGTATTGTATTTATCTAGCCCAAAAATGTAAAAAATTCAATTTTCTAATCAGGCGTATACAATTTTCTTGAATCTAAGTCAACTTACAAATGTTACAATATTCCTTTATGATTAAAAATTACCATTACTGGCATCAGTGGCAACATAAGCATAGTAAGGGTAACATCCATAAACCGAGCTCAGGCTTCGCACAGACTTTAAATAATCCAAACAAAAATAATGGCCCCAAAGGCCCAAATCAACCTTAACATCAGCCGTTTTATATAACTTTTTAATTTAGTACACTTAACTATTTTCTGAGCAAAGTCCAAGTCTAAGTGTGGTTTATAGATCTCACCCAGCGAGCTGGCAACCCCGATAACACCCAAATACTATATCACACGTTACCTCGACATGGACAATGTCCCGGCTTTCGTCTGCGCGGGGGACGCCTTCCGTCGGACCCTTCATTCAATTATAGTGTTAGTACGTATAATGTTAAAGTCCACAATGGTCTGCAGACACACATGTAACATTGCTTCGCCCCCGATGGTTTTAAAACAGTTTGTTATACACTAGGCGCGATAATAACACAGCTTTTTGGTTTGGCAAAATATACTTGTCATTAGGGATGTCAGGAAACCTATTAAATGTAGAAACTATCAAATATTCATAGCTATAGCCGAAACCGATTAATTGTAGACTCTTAAATTTATTTAAAAAAGGTACAGAATTTAATTAACACAAAATTACTTTAATGAAAAAGTCACAATTTCGGTCCTTCGAGCCGATTCAATTGAGAAAAAAATTAGTTAATACAACAGATCTAGATCTTTACTTTTTGTCTGCAAATCTAGAAACTTGTCATGTAAAAAGGAATCGATATAGGTACCCTATCATTTCAAAAAACTGTGTTACTTATTCAAATCATAATTAAGTCAATGTTTCACTGTTGGGCCGTAAATTATTGTATTAAATAACTGTAAAAATTTTATTTTATAGCCTTTATAACTACAAATCTAGAATGTACAAAAGAAGCACTAGACATCAAACTTGACCTTCGTATTCCGATCATACGTACAATATCAGGAAACATTTGACTTCTAACCTAAATTAAATTAGGTATTCAGTTTTCTATGCAATTACGAAAGAGGCTGAAAACGTAGAAATCGCCATTACGTGAAAAGGTATTCGAATGTTTCCTAAAATCATTTATTTATTTTGAACAAGTTGCGAGATTGCATTTAAGAAACACCGTATTACTTTCAATATAAGGCCAGTCTGTGGTAGTTGCGTTTTTTTGCAGTTAGACAGTATCAAAATGGTATGCAGTCTATCTGCTTTTACGATACTGATAAAGAAGCCCAAAAGCCAATTAAATTTTATCCAAAAACCGTAAAATTGATTGCAATGCTTGAAAAAGAATAAAAAAGCTGATTTTACAAAAATATAAAAAATTCAAAGCATTTTAAGCATTTACCAATTACCTAATATATTAATATATCCGAATCCGTTATATACGAATATCCGAAAGCCGTAGTACAAGATTTTTAAGTACAAATCCGAATATATATCCTATCCACTGTAATAATATTTTTAGTTGACCTCATAATCTAGTCTACAGTGCTAAGATCTGAGGTTCGTTAATAGTGAAACAATGACTTAAAATATAAATAATCCGACGTATACAAGTTAATAACATTAAAATTATCACAACAATAAAATTCAATAGTAACCGATGACACTTATTTGGTTTATAAAAAGCTAAAATACCTTTTAATACATAATCATTTCCATATGAAAGTTAGGAAATGACTTTCGGTGCAAGTTGATAACTTCTGAAGCGTAGCTAATTTTTGGCTGGGTACTGTGTGGGCTAATGACAAAATTTTTAGCTTTTGAACAAACCATGAATTTCTATTTTTTGTTGTTTTTGTTTATGCACCAAATTAAGTAAAAGTTAATATGTCCAAAAATATAATGTCATTATTATCATAAGGAGATTCTATATAAACAATAAGCAGACATCGGTTACTTTGAATAACAAACAGTTTTAATAATAACAGTTATCACAAGTTAATTTGAATCTTTGAGACACAACATCAAAATTAAATGCTGTACATGAATATCTATAGTTATATTTGTATTTCTTTGCTGTTAATTGGAATAATTAAAAAAAACGTATTAATAAAAAAACTGTATCCTCCATCTAATTTTATTGTTTTATACACTATCACGGTTGTGGATAGTTAAAACATACTCTTTTTCAAAAAGAGAGTTCATGTTGGCAATACTGAATTTGTTATTTTAAAGCGTCTTGTTGTTTTTTGGTAATTGACACTAGAAAAATATCATAAGTTAGTCAAGTAATAAATGTCCCTCTTGAAACTATTCAATGCGATCATACTTTTATAGCGATCATCTTATTCACTGTCATTAATAATACATAGACAATATAGACCGAATCGACAACCCTATTCCAATTGACAGCATAAGCATAGACAATATTCCATAATTAAATAATTAAGTCTACAGTGCAAAAGCTACTAAGCGGTGCAACTACATGTCGAATCTAGTACTCACGTGGTTGGTCTAGACCTCTGGGCCACTGTTATACTAGCGAGAAAAAAACACTATCAGTTAAAACACTCTATTGTTTTGTTAGTCTGTGCATACATACTCTTGGGTTTGGGAACGTTAAAAAATATTATAAGGAATTTATGTATGCACTTACATGGGAGAGAATTGTGAAGAGAATTGAAAACACTGCCTGAGACGGTCACATCTTGCAAGCTTAATAAGACCTTCTTCTTCCAATCATAAGGTTTAATTTCAACAATTTAACGATAATGAATCGTTGTGTTAAGCATGACCCAATATTACACTCAGGTTTATTGGTTTAATGGTTTAACAGGGAATTTCTTCACTGTTAATATTACAGTCATAATATTTTTGTCTTTAGTGCACTACAAAAGCGTGATTTAGTTTTTAAATAATTGACTTGTTTTTAGTTATAAATTATGTACTATTATTTCTTCTGTGGTTATAATAAAATAATTCAAAATGATGGTGTCGAAAATTATTTTTTAAAATTAAAATTTATATATCATACATCAAATAATTTTATTGAAAAAGGAAAATTATGTTTTTTACATTGCTGTCAAAAAATTATGACCAAAGTTTTTTATTACATTAATATAATATTAAGAAAACTATTGTTTTTGTTTTGATTTTGGACTGACTGAATTATTAATTATACAGTTAATAAAAAAATTGTTAATTGTTAAATTACATGTTATTTAATAAAACAATTTTGATGCGGATTTTTCAATTCTCTTCTAGAAATACTGAGGGTAATGCAAAGACCCAATAGATTATAAATTTCGTATACTGTAAGAATTGAGCATTCTCTTATTGAGACCAATGCACAAACCTCAAATTGTGAAAACAAACTATCAGGAGAAATGTCATTAAATGTCAGTGATAACTACAGATGTATGTAATCACTAGTCATGTTAAATGATTGTTATTGTCAAATGTGTATAGTTTGTCAGACAAATATGATGAAATATCATTTTTTAATAAACTTTATGGAAATAGATACGGCAACACTCATATCTGAAAGCAGGGTAAGACGGTAAGTCGGGGCAAAACGAGACATAAGTTATTTATATTTGTCTTATAATCTGTCATATTTTGCCCAATTAGATTTTTTAAAGTTTATTAAAATTTGAATACAACACATTTATCCAATGCGCTATATCTATGTTCTGTGTTAGCGCATTCAATTTTGAAAACACAACTATACTATATTGGAATCCATTATTCGAAGACTAAATTGATAAATACAGTATTGCCATGTATTGACAGTAATTTACAATAAGGGGTAAGTGTCGATATTTCAGTATCGAGTATCAACACCCACCGAGATATAAAGACAAACTAGATCATCGAATTAAGGATTCTATTTTCTAACTATTAGCAACTTACATGTTACAAATTCAAATGTATTTTTGTATTTACAAAGTATAGCATTATTTTGCATTAAACACACAATTCTAAGAAAATAAAAATCGTCTATAATTTTTCTAATATAGATAAAAAAATTGTTTTATAAACACTAATAAAATTTTTAGATAATTGTTAGACAGCGAGCCACCTTAAGAATTTAATATATTTAAAGTATTTGGCTATTTTAGGTGGTTTCATTCATAGCGTATTTCATTCTATATAATATTATATTATGTTGTAAGTTAAGTAGTATGTGTGTATTGTTCCATATCTAAACTTTCAAAAAGTTTCAATAGCAACCACGCGAGGTGTCTTAATTAACAAATAAATCATAATTCAATCTTTAAAAAATCACTGTTCTTCTAACAGATTGCTTGAAAAAAGAATTATTGAAAAAGGTAGCAAGTTACTTAAACATTTAAACATTGCTTAATTTATCCGTTTCTAGCGTTTATCCATACAGAGCAACATACGAGGACCATACCCATTATTTCTGGTAGATCTGTCTGGCGTGAATTCTGACAGTGACAGCTTCGGTGTCATACTTCTAAATACAAATTAAATTAGAACAACATCTTAATTATTAATACCAATTACCTATTTCAAATTCAAAATCATTTAATTAAATCATAATGTAATTATTTGCTTCTACCGCCGTTTCAAAAAGTTGTTATATCATCGAGGAGAAAAAACTGCGAAAGAAACTCCTCAAATAATAATAATAGTTATAAAATATACTTCTAACATATAACTGAATGTGTCATTATTATTTTCGGACATTCTTGTCTTTGATTTATTAATTTTGAGTATGAACCGTAACTTAGTTTAGTATTTAAGTTTCTCATTTTAAGTGATGTAAAAATCTTATGAGAAATAAAGTTCTTTAAACCGAATACCTATTCATTACTTAACCACAGTGCAATTTTCTTTTACAAAACACAAAAACTTTGCGAATAATTTAATCAATCAATTTATGATCAATCCTTATTTATCTATAAATAATTAAAAAAGTACAATATGAACATATGTAATAAAATTTACACTCAGCTATGAGTATTTTAACCACAATAATGTTTGTATGATGGAATATTACAACACTTAAGTGATTTCGAAAGTATGATTTAACAGCTAACCTAACCTAAATAAAACATTAAATTTTAAGTCTAACAAGAAAAATAAAAATTGAGCCCTGAGCGCCATCTCTTTACTTTAAATGGCAATAATTAATCTAGTTCTTTTAAAATTGTTTATTTTAATATATTTTGTATTAATAATTTTTCAAAAAACCCAAAAAAAATTATAAGTCGAGAATATTTATAATTTTTATTATTTTGGTCCTTAGTGTGTATACACACTAAGAATGACATTATAATACCCGTGACCCGTAATATAATGTCAGTGACTTCAGTGAGTTGTCTTCAATGAACCAATGTTGTTTACATTGGCCATTCGTAAATTAACCCTTATGCAACCAATAAATGATAATCCTACTAATATTATAAATGTGAAAGATTGTAAAGATGACTGTATATTTGTCTTTCAATCACTAAACTCTTATCCTTCTTCCATAATCAAACTCACTGTTCATTTTCATGGAGTCATATATTACCAATGATCTAATATAAAAATCATAACGGATAAAAAAGTATACATATTTACTTGAACAAGTAACAAAATATAGAATTCTGTACATATATCAGCATCTCAAATGGAGAGATCGCATTGATTTATGAGTAAGGGCCTAACCTAATTCATTACTGCTACCGATTACTTTTATTAAACAGGAAATCAATTAGTTAAAATAAATATTGTTGTTACTTATCTACACAATGGCAAACACTTTTATTTTTCTTATCAGGCTTTAATTACTAATACACATATAATAATGGATTTCAAAATCCAACTATATGTCAATGTAATATATAAAATGTTAACTTCTTTACCTGCTCAGCCTTCTATTAGTAGGAGCCGGCCTGGACTCTTCAGTGGAGGTGGTCATGGAAGTCTCCATGGGGTTGTCCTCTCCATCCAGAAGCTGTATTTGAGTCTGACGGACGAACACCCCATAATTCTCTTCACACTGAAAATGGTATTTCTTACATCAACTCCCTTTCGATTTGATTGGTACACACACGCACAGATTTTTATTATTATTTATTTATAGACGAGCACCTAACCTAATGTGTCTATGTTAATTGTCCTGAAAAATCATTTTTGCTGTAGTGATAGCTTCTATGATTTTAACCAGCTATTGAGTCGGTTTTTAAAAGCATTAATTGAAGTAGCTGTAAAAATTTCTTCAGGTAATTTGTTCCAATTCTAAACCACTCTATTGCTTAGGAAGTTATGTGCAGCTGTTTTAACTTAATATATGTATAATAGTATCCAAAAACAGTCATAGACATTTGTGATTATTATTATTATCATTATGGAGAATCCTCGATCATTTATATGATGAAAAATACTATTACTATTATTATATTTTTTTCTTTCTTCAAAGTCAATACATATACAGGATGAATTTTTCAAGTGCGCATGGATGGCCAAATCCGAAACTATGTGGAATATCGAAAAATGCTCAAAGGGGTTTGATTTCAAACTATTCATTTTTCAAAAATGTAATGATGCATTTTTAGTTTTAATCAAAATCGGCCCCGAGACTCCTTTGACCATTTTTCGCTATTCCACATAGTTTCTGATTTAGCCATCCATGCACACTTGAATAATTAAATGAGTAAACTCTAAGAACTTTACCGTAAAATAAGCATGACCTCGAACAGTTCCATTGTTCTTTCCCTTGGGCTCGTCCAAGATGATTCCGATCCATTTACCGCTTGCAAAAGTGGGATGTCCCACGTACGCCACAGATCCCTTCACATCCTTCCCCACAACCATCACTCGCTGCCCGAGGGTGAGTGTTTTATTTGACATGATTGAAGACTACAGCTGAAACATTTAAACATTTTTTTTATGTAACTACTCAACAATGAACAATCCACCTGATAGTAACTGGCCACCGTCACCCATAAAATCAGTAACACCAAAGGATTCAGATGAGTTGCTGACCAAAAAGGAATAGAAAAAAAGAAAAAAACTGACTCTGAAGCCAGCCAGTGAATTCATTCTATTAACTGCTTCAACATAAGATTGTGCAATATATTTCATTAAGAACATATTTAGTTAAAAGACATTATTTCAACTTCAACATAGGGCTTTGTCTCATTTCGCTACTAATGAGAACTAGAGCACACTTCACCTTATTGCTCCAGTATGGATTGGAGGGGTGAATGGCCCACATGTGTCCAAAGTTTAATGCCACACAAAGGCTACAACACAGAACAGTATTGTTTTAAGATTATTAAGAATCAACTGTTGCTGTTCTCTCCTAGCAGTGTTTACACCAGTGGCGGTACAGCCATACAAGCCGAAAAGCCCAGCTTACTATCATTGCTTTACTATCATCACTCTGCAGCTGTTAACACTCATATTATTTGTTGGTAAGTATTATAAGTATGGAATGGAGTGTTCTGTGTTGTCGGGCCAAAGATCCCGAGATGCTGGGTTGTACGACACAACTGGGTTTGCCTTCTTCTGACGGCCTAGGCATGCCACTGCTTCACACGCACAGTGTCATTGCTCAGTGCATAGCAATTGGATTCTACACTACCTTCCTTTAGTTTTAGTTCGAGAAGAGACAAATGAGAGTTGACTAGTTGCAGTTGCAGTTGACAGGCTGATATCCTGCTACCAGTGGAGTGTCCAGGAGTTTAATATGAATGAACCTTATTTCAATGTGGATAACAATTACAATGTTTTGCAATATCTTGAATTCCTTCAGGGAATTTCCCTGAGACAGTGGCAGATATGAATTTAATTTACAAGTTCTAAACATACATAACTTGTTATATTTATTGAATCACACAACATTTGAACAGCTTGACGGGGATAAAAGTTATCCATTGCAAACACTGTCACAATTTAGTTTTAAGTTTCAACTACATTTTTGTATCAGAAATATCAGAAACAACTTTTTTATTTATATAGTTATATTATTATAAAATAACTTTTACAGGCTTAGCAAACATTACAGAAACTTCTACTGACTCTACTACTGTAATTTCTCACTTCGTTGTATCACCAAAAGATCCAGTCTAGCTGGAGAAAGTAATGCTTTTTTAACCTTAGCCTCTTTAAGACATTTTTAGCAAATATACGGCGGTTATAGTAAGACTATGAGATGTCCTGTGAACGCACCGATACCTCCATTGCGTGTCACATAAATCTAAAGCGAATATTTTGCCGCATAGGCAGTATCGCATTAATATTTTTAAACTACAGAACCTATGATTAAATTTACTTAAAAATAGATAGACACACTCGAAATATCAGTTCAGTGTATGATCAAAACCTAGTATACCAACCATCCTACTCCTTTTATGGTTCGAGAATTTAAAAATTGTACAATGAAAGCATTTTTGGATAGTTACCTTAGCAAACGTAAGTTAGCCAATACTCTACCACCTATCTGTATTGCGCCTTCAAAAACGCATTTCGTCGTATAATTTAACCACTCGTTAAGTAAGTTATTTACAATAAAAGCATTTAATTTAGTAGACAAAATATTTTCTAGCACTGTAAAATAATACTTGGGCCTTTTAAAATGTCAAAGGTGACGCTGTCTCCTTGACAGTTTACCAGATGAGTCAATCTGTCAGTTTTACGTGTCAAGTATGTTTTTTGCACACGGGCAAAGATAAAATTTATAAGGATATGGGCTCCTGTGACCTGCAAAATATTCAATTTTAGCCTGGGAATACACGTCCGATTTTGTTTCCGATTGTCTGATCAGACTATCTGATCGTATTTACTCGATACACGTCCGATTTTTGCGTCAGACTTTTTCTGAACACAGTCGTTCTCGAGTTGTGAGAGCGGTAAGTGCTTGCTTGCCACTCTTGCCAGAAAGAAAAGATTGATGGCGATTGAAGGAATGTTGACACTAATTATAAATTAATATAAATTTATGTCTAAAATATTAGTGGTAACATTTAAAGGCCTAAAATATGATTCTTTTATTGAAATCAATCACAATCAATTAAATATCATTAATTTAAAATGTTAAAAATTGTACTCACTGTCACGTGACCTCAAACTCCATTTTGAGAATATGACGTCATTGGAACAATTTTATATGGAAATTCAACAAACTTAGTAGACAGATAGTATTGAATATCGTTTAATGACGTCACGTGACGTTTTTGATGGGAAATTTGATAATGATTTTTATTTATCAATTTTTGTTTTAAAATTGAAGATTATTATTTTTATAATATTTTTTTCGTGAATATTGAGGTTCTATCTATAAAATAAAATTGAATCCTAAAATTAGACAACATCCCTATTATGGTTACTTATTGCATATTTGCTCGTGTTAGCGCGAAAGAAGAAATAACGTCGCTATTGGATTCAATATTCAATTTCAGTTCAGATTGATTAAGTATCAATCTGACAAGACTTACTGAGAGTAATTTCTACATATAACATTCAAAACTACTGAGATACCCCGAAGTTTTTTGATTGTTATAGTTATAGATGTGTTATAGTTGTAATATTGTTATGTTAATAATTCTGGACAACAAAATAACTGACTTCAATGTAAGGGATGAATCAAAAACTACTCGTCAGATCTCGCTCTAAGGTGCTTGTCATGTGGTCCCATCCCATGAAAAGCATCAGCTTTCGAGCGAGAACTTTCTAGCGTCGATAGTTTCGGAGATAAGCCCTCCCCCCCTTTCCCCGCACGAGTGATCCTATAAGGGTTCCGTTTTTCGTTTTTTTTTGTGCGGAACCCTAAAAATATAGTTGAATTAAGAACCCTTCCTTTTTTGAAGTCGGTTAAAAGTATCCCATAACCAAGTACGTTTTTCTACGCTCATACGTATAATAAGCCATTCGATGCGTACGTTCACTGTCACGCTAGAGAGTAGGGTTCGAACGATACTTTCGATACTGAGTAGGTATCGATACTTTTGATCGCGATACTCGATACTGAGTACTCGATACTCGTACCTGGTAATTACTCGCAAGTACTCATATGAAACGTCGGTATCGAGTACTTTTAAAATACTGAGTACTTTTCAGTATTTTCATATGGAAAAAGATCAACTGCGGCCCGTTTTAGCGCTCGGACTAAACAGAAGTTCACTGTCGACGACCTTTTTTTTTTTTAGCTGTGATCTGACTGTGGGCCTCGCGAGTACTCGATACTCGATACTGAGTAGTATCGATACTTCAGGACCGATACTTTTTTGGTATCGATACCATACCCGTCGATACCACACGAGTACTCGGTATCGATACCAGAGGCCGATACTTCGAACCCTACTAGAGAGTAAATTGGCAAGTCGGAAGGAGGAATCGGACGTGTATTGGTCTCTGTAGAAAAGTATGCAGACCGCACCTTCAGACAATCGGATCGGCCATAAAATCGTAGACGTCTTGGCGCTGTTTCCGACTCGGACGTCCGATCCTACTATCTGATCGGACGTGTATTGTGTATTCAAACAAATGTATGGCACGAGGGCCTTATCGGACGTGTATTCCCAGGCTAAAAAATCAAAAAAGGTCAACAATATATCGTAATCAAAATATCCGTTATTAAAAACTATGAATCTTTATATTTTTCATTATCATCACGTTCCAAAAGGCGGAAGTCTTACAACTTGCAAGCAATACGTTTCGTAATTTAGGTCTTCAAAAGACCTCGAGCTTTCTTGATATGCCCTCGACCTTGTTATTGAATTAACTATTCATTGCCAACAACGCAGCGTTTATAGGAGCTGTAAACATCATGAATGATAAGAAATAATAATTTAAAACCAAATGGAAACAACTGCATTTTGAATGTTATAAAGTAAACTAGAGCACAAAGATGGAAGAAAGGTCCCTTATACTGAGTAATGTGGTTTTCGAAATTTTTAATACCCTGTAGATTGTAAAAAAGCCATTAGATCATTATGAGTTATGATGACCCCTATGAAAACGCCTGCAAGTCCTACCCTACGACGCGTTGGTTGTGGGCTGGCATATATATTTTATATACAAGAATTACTCATTTAATGGTATTAGATAAAGCAGGTATGTGGAATAGTTTTCGAGTTATGAGGGGTCAAAAGTGACTCCAAATGGTTCGTGTAATATTACACACGGTGCTGCTCGGCAGTCAAGCACGTACCCAGGATTTTTTTTCGGGGGGGGTCCGTTTGGGTAAATGATTAAAGTACCTAAATGACACGTAAAAGCTTCTCGGAAATAAATAGCAAATCAATATTCATACGATAATAATTTAATACTTAGATATTTTCAAAAATGACTCAATGTTACAACATTAAATTTCTATCTGTAAAATGGGACACTTTTCAAGGGGGGAGGGGGGATGCGGATGGGGGAGGGAGGGGGAGACTTGTTGTTTTTAATGACCTCGCATACAGGTAGGTACAACTTATATCAGTTTCAGAAAATTATAAAGCCGTTTCTCCCATACATTAAAATCTAGACTAAAATCTAGAATGAATGGACTAGTGCTAGAGCGTTAAGAAACAATAATTACATACACATTTGTCTTTAAATTCTTATAATAATTATTATAAGAAATCCAGAAATCAGTTATTTTCGCTTATCTATTAAGTTCGACTGTAGTAGGGTTTGCTAATTCCCGACAATTTCAAAGTCCCGGGACACAAGACAGCCTACAATCGAAGTCCTGGGAATTCCCGGGACTAAAAATGATTACATAGTCTCGAGTCTCGACCGGAAATTAAAATTACGAAAAGTCCCGGGACTTCGAGACACGAGATGTCCCGGGAACCAAACCCTAGACTGTAGGTATAACACTTTCGGGGGGGGGGTCTGGACCCCTCGGACCCCCCCCCCCCTGGGTACGTCCTAGTCGGCAGTTGGCTTGAACATGGCTTGACCAGTAACGGAATTTTTTATGAGTGTAGGCCCCTTTATTTCCGCCACCCCATGTACGTTTCTAAAACAATAATTAAATAGTAATATAGATAAAATAGGTACAATATCAGGTAGGACCATGAGAAAGCCAGTGAACTTCTTTGACTTTAATCTTTGAAATAGGAGTGAGCCTCCTCTGAAATCTGCCGCCCCTAGGCCGTGGCTTATACGGCCTATTGACAAATCCAGGACTGGGCTTGACACGCTACCCGCGTGCCTAGATATAGGTACTGTAAATGGTAACCTACTTCATTCTTCAGTTTTATTAATCAATAAGTTTAATAATTATTCACAGTAGGTACTTATTCATATTTTATCTTTCTTGTGCACATAATAAATACGGAAATATCTAGTTAGTAGTATGTTATACCTACCTACTGCTTAAAGACGTAATGTAGATGACCTCAACATTGCTTCGTCACATCATCACATCCACACATAAATGGAACATGAGTCATTTATCAGTAATATTACTGTTTGCTTGTGGCGAACTGACGAACGCCAAGGTAAGACAATGAGACAAAATTATGGTTCCCTATGGTCTATAAATTACATTTTATGATGTAGCTCCATATTCGAAACATGGCCTGCAGTTTTAATGTTATAATAAGTATAAAGTATTTAATAAAATATCTTCTTCCACAAATCCGCAATGGAGTTTATTGCGGAAATAGAGTAGGTGCTGTTTGGGCACATTAGTAATTTATTTCACAATATTTGCTCTTCTCACTAAGTGCCATTATGATATCATTAATGATAAATTAAGTCTACTTTTAGGTATTGATGTTTGTATGAGTAGGTAGGCAGATTTAAATCTACTATGAAGTAAGTAAAAGATACAATACAATCAGTGCCGAATGAACCACGTAGCAAGAGTAGCAATTGCTACGGACCCCGCGCGAAAGGGGGCTCCGCATTGACTTTATATACTTAAGAACCCATAGTAGACCAAAGGCTCTTTGAAAGAATTTGCTACGGGCCCCGCGCTTGCTTAATTCGGCACTGGACCAATAGCAACCACCACAGTATTGTAGGTACAGTAGACATAACCTATAAATTCTTGACATTCATTGTCAGTTTCCTTTCCTTTGTGTAAAGAAGTCAATGACATGTGTGAGCACTGAGCAATATTTCCATGTTGGCATTCGGCATTGCTTGCGTGACGAATCCTTGCTCAGTCTGTGCTCATTTAAGTGGAAATTTACCACTGCAAGAGCAAGAGGCACGATTACTTTCACTTACTTGTGGGAATATTGAATGATCCCGTTAGCGGAGGCCGCCGCCACGGGGCCAAAACGAAAAATACCATGTACAAAAACATGTTTATTTATAATTGAGACACATCATTTAATCAATACAGCAATTTATAATTATGTCGTAAAAAACAAAAGTGTTTAATGACTATTTCGTTCGGCGTATTGCGACTGAGCTGTCCAAGACGTTGAGACGGCGTCGAAGATTTAAAAATATTTAATTTTTTTATATTACATTACTGATGACTGCAAGGCACGGGGCGCTCGGGCGAAAGCCCAGCTCACAATTCTCTGTATACGTCGGTGCTTTCTAAATACATATTTATATATTCGATAGGGTTATAACGCGAACGCTCTCATTACAACTATGATGATGTCACGAGGGGGTGAACATGTTACTTGTCGATGTAGCTACGCGCGGCTTAGAAGCCGTGCACCTTGAGTTGCTCGTGCTTCACGAGGCCAGACTTCGTGAGCCACTGGCAAATGTTCTCGCGCTGGTCGCCCTGAAGTTGAAGCACCTCGCCGTATTCTGGGTGCTCCACCACGGTACCGTTGCACGCGAACTCCTTCTTGCATGCCCGCACGATCTTCTTCAAGTCATATTCCGACGAGAGCCCTTGCACCGTTGTTAGCGTCTTACGTCCGTTCCGTTGTTGGATTCGGACGTGGACTAGTCCATCTTGAACATCGTCTTCCGAGCTTTTGATAGCATCGGCGAATGGGTCGAATGTGTTGAGATTCTGGATGGACATACGATTGAACGTAACTACTCTTTGTTCCAACGAAACGCTGCGATACTACGCACGAACACCAAATAACTGTCACTGATAACGTTCCGTGATTTACGCGAGCAGACTAAGCAACGACTAATTTACGCAAACTCCAGAATGTAATGGCGGAATAAATGGCGACTTCACCAAAAAAATGAGATTGTCACGCGGAGGCGGAAATAATTATCGATCGAGACCATAGACAACTCGATGTTAGTTTTTAGAAAATAAAACGAGCTATTCACTGTAAAATTTTCGTTGCTTATTTTATCAGTTTTAAAATTAGCCTTTTAGCTTTGCATATAATTTTGGAACATAATCATCGTATTTCGCTACATAGAAATTTCCAGCAACAGGCGTACCCAATTTAAATTGTTGAGCAAATTTTGCAATAGAAAATTTTCCTCTTTTATCACCGGAGTTACTAGGTAATTTGGGCATTTTCGAGAAATCACATTTTTCAGGTTGCCTGTAAACTACAAAAACATATCTATGTAGACCTGTTCCTTTTGGTGGCCCAGAACCAATGTAATCGGATAAAGTTTCGCCTTTGCTCAAATCTCCACCGTAAATATTTCCCACTAGCCAATGATGCCACTCTCTAAACTTTGGATTTTCGCGACTTGGAGCGTCAGGATAGACCATTGCCAACGTGTAATATTCAGTATCTTTACTCGCCCACTTCACGCTGGGTTTGTCTTTAACTTGTGTTGGAGTTAGTTCTTTGCTAATATCAACTTTAAGCCCACCTGGATATTGTATCTCAACAAGTTCAGACGGTGCTATTGAAAGTACATCTGGTACAACACAATGTTGTTTAAAAAGACTTTGAATATCACTCATGATCGCACATTCAACTCAGCTGTAATATTATTAATTGAACATAAAACTTTAATTCCGAAATAACACGTCTTTTAACAGGTATCCTAGCAACAGTAGTACCGCAGGTGGTACTCTGTGGTAGTATCTAAAGCTGCCTATACACGAATTTTGAATGTGGGTCAGGAAAAATTATTCACACGTAAAATAAAGTTAATTATGAGAATTGTGTACTACATAAACTACATTTTACTTCAATTAGGTAAAAAATATATAAAGTCATAATTACATATATCTCTGTGGTACTTCAATGTCTATGCTTATATTACAACTTTATGGTCTGTCACAGATTAAAAATTATCGGTATGATAGGGTTGCCCGATTTTATCCTGTTTTGTTTTTCATTTTAATTTAATAACGGTTCATGAATTTCATGATTCATCGTTCGTTCATTTTATGTCATGCATGTCGATTCCTTTTGCAAGTTTCAGAACCTTAGGTATTTGAAATTTAATTATTTATTTTATTACTGAACAACTGTTTTAAGAGTACATAATATAATAATCAATGAGATATTATAAGCGTTGTTTATTTTTAGACAATTTACGTTAGTTTTTGAACAAATGACGCTATTTTTCATTTTAAAATTATTAAGGAATATGTTTATCGATATTTTTACAATTCCAGCCTTGATGCAGAGGGTAGGTACACGGGTAAAAACAAATTACCGGTGCACCCACCGGTGGGTAGCGGCCCGAAGTTTTATATATATATAAACAATAATTAATATAGGTTCAGCGCTCAGACTTTTTTGTTCGGAAGTTTATTTTTAATAAACTTGACAAGTGCCAGTTAAACTCGATATGAGAGGGTTCCGTACGTTGATTATGTATTTACTGCATTTCTATTTTATTTATTTTTGCCGTTTTTATTAAGGTCTTATAGGTTTTCCTGTAATATGAAAGTAAATAATTATTCTCTGTATTTTTTTTTATTCTAGCGTCAGTGGTTTCAGAGATAAGGGGGGAATGGTAAATTTTTGGCTTTAATTTTCGTTCTTTCTTGAATAATTTTAAAACTATCCATTGTTAACTATAACAAAAATATATTGGAGATCCTTACAACAAGCCCTTTCATTTGACATACCACACGATACGGTTTGCAAAACGATTTAAGTATTGTTTAATTTTGATTTTGTCATTTTATTTTCCAAAATTCAGTTGTTTACATCTTCATCTTTGGGTCACAAAAAAGTACATAGTCACTCAGAAGCACAAGTGATCCTATAAGGATTCAGTTTTTCATTTTTTCGTACGGAACCCTAAAAAAAGGTCATCGGGTGTATATTTGTCTACAATTATTACTATTTATAGCTAAATTGGTTCAGCACTCAGACTAAAAAAAAAGTATTGGATGTACACAAGTAAATAGGTGTATAGGTACATTTGGTACAAAGCAGTGTTATAGTGCGAGTTTTACGTGACATAACGGGCTCGCAAGCTCGCAACATAAATGCGAGTTGACTATTTGTATGGGACCGAAGCAGAGCCCTCTAGCGGTAGCGAAAAGTAAAGCTTCGGTTCCATACAAATTGTACCCAACTCGCATTTACGTTGCGAGCCCGTTATGTCACGTAAAACTCGCACTAAGGACTCAGGACTTTATTTTAAACGCTGGAGAGGGGCACCAAAATCAAGTTTCTGCCCCGGTTCAAAAAAATCGTAGGTTTAGGCCTGATGGTACAACTATTACCGAATACAATTTGAATTTAACAAAAAATTTGTAACAAATAATATTTTATAATAAAATACATTAAAACCAAAACATCATGAGCAGTCTTTATTTTTAGCAGAGTCCAGCATCGCTTCTGCAGTTAACGGCCTCTGTAATCTCTGTCCCATCTGATCCTTCTTCAGCTGTAGAATTACACTTTGCGTATTATGTATGTTCTTCCTCAAGTCCTTGATCCTTTTACTCCTCTCAGTAATCTCAATGTTGACATCTTCTATATCTTTAAACATGGAGTCTACGTCAATGTCTGGTAAATGTTGTTTTGACTTAAATCGATAGTTGATTATCGTTTCGAGTTGTAGGTTTAGCATCTTGTTCTCCATTAAGGATGTCTTTTGTTCGTAGTCGATGCACATCTTGCCGAATCTCTTACGAGTCTCCACAACTATGTTCATGAGGTGTTCACATTTCTCTTCCAACGTCATGTCTTCGTTATCTGCAATATAAAGGTTAATGTTTTTCAAAGACTACTTTTGTATGGTTCTTGGATTATCAAATTGTTGCTTTGTATGTATTTGGAGAATTTGTTTCACATTTGATTTAGCAAATTTATATTGTATAAGAATAGTAGTTTAAGTTTTAAGGGAAACGTGAGTGCCGCCGCTTGTATGAGGTTTATTTTATTTTATTTATTTGTTTTATTACAAAAGGTTCCATTTGTTACTGAATTATGCAGCTGACTATCTTAGTTTTTCAGCAGTGCGGCCTCCGGCTATCTTTGACAAAGGCTAGACTAGCCTTTGAAGTATAGGCAGTGAAATGGAAAGGTGCAATAAAAAGAGGCACTAGTATAATGAGCAAGGGTATAGAACTATAGACTATTGTAAAACTATTGCATCTACAAAACATTCAAGTAGAATTTAAAGTCTTAATATTATTATTGATATATGGAATGCATTTCAATGTTTTAACACACATTTACGTGAGGTGCAAGTTGTTAAAACATTTGAGTCAGAAATTCTGACTCTTAAATGGACAGGAAAATTTGCTATGCCTTGTTATACAATAATTGCATAATGTAAGTATGTATTCTATTCAATTTGGTATATGTATCTTTAGTCACACTAAAGGCATCAGTTTAATACTTTTTAAGAAAGAATATGGAATGTGGAAAGTGGAATATAAGTCTGCTTTCAAATTACACCAAGTTGACCAAGTAGAGAATCTGTCTTACCCATAATTAATTTCCAGGCAGTTTTGAATCCAATAGGATTAACGCTAGTTAACTAAAGAAATTTCTTTTGCCTTATTTTATTTGTACGAATAAATAAATAGTAACACATTTCAGTTTACTTTTTAAAATTCAAAATGTGATAGCTTTATTTGGCAATGACCATAGAGCACAGAGTACATTTCCATAGAGTAACTTAACATCATTCTTTGACAAAACAACAGCCTACAAATGGCCTACAACATAGATGCCTACCATGGATGTGTACTCTAACTGGATAGGTAATTTTGTAGAGGTACCTGAGGACGGATGACGTCATTTCCTAAGGACCGTTTTTCTATTGTGTTCATGTTATCTATAGTCCCAGGATATATCATTCGATTATGATTTTTCAGAATAATATAAAAACATCAAACCACTCATTTACACGTGCGGCTCGCGGACCGTCTCGTGGCTCGTATGTAAGCCACGTCCCCTACGCGTGCGAGCGCTATCTTGTGTTTAGACGCGCGCTGCGTTCAGATGCGTTCGAACGTCCAAGTATGGAGCACGTTATCGTAATATATCGGCATCCAGTCAATGAAACCTTTCTGCCATGATTTTGTTGGCAAAATACTCAATATAGATTGTACTATGGCTAGATTTCAGTACATTAGGCTTTTGTAGTACAATAAGCAACTATATATATATATATATATATATATATATATATATAATCTAAAATGGGCCAGAAATTAGAATGATGAGGTATAATTTCTGTTCTCGGTCTGGATGTGTGTTCTTGTCTTTGTGTGTTGTCCATGGCACTCACTAGATAGGGAATCTTATTTATTTATAGGTTGTAAACAACGTAAATATAAAAAAATTATTAAGTTAAACACATTCTTAACTATCAACCACCCTTACTTTGCTTTGGTTTGCGTACAGATTCTTATTTTTAAAATAAAAGAGCATCCTAATTTTGAAATATTTCCAGTAGTTTTTTTAGTTAAATTATTACAAACAAACGAACAAAACATCAAAATTTTCTTCTGTATAATATTAATTTCAATATATGAAGTTTTATTATTAGTAGTTTAAGGTTAATTATTATTATCATTAATTATTATCATTTAGAAGCGCTCATAGCCCGGCGGCTTGCGTCGATCCTAAGTGATCGACAAAGTTAAGCAACATTACAGCGGTCGGTAGTTGGATGGGTGACCGCTAGTGGCAAAAAATTCTTGAGCGTTTCCGTGCTTCGGAGGGCACGTAAAGGCGTCGGTCCCGGTTGTTATCATAAGCCACTAACCCCTCCACCAATCCGCACTGGAGCAGCATGGTGGAGTATGCTCTAGGCCTCCTCAAGAGGAGAGACCCGTGCCCAGTAGTGGGCCATTAATGGGTTGAAGCCAGCCAGCCATTATTATCATTCAGTAGGTACCATACTTTATTATTTCATATACATAATTTTGCATAGAAGTTAATACGATTTCGAAAAATACAAATCCAATAGAACACGTACGTATGGCGCTAGTTACCGTTGTTGAATGAAACGCGCGCGTGTGTTAACACGGCGCGAGCGCTCGCGCGAGCCGCTTTAAAAGAGAGAAAATTTAAAAAGAGAATAATTACCAATAGAAAACATTTTAAAGAACCGTATCAAAATAGGATATAATTTTTCTAAGTGTGGATACCCTACAATTATGAAGGACAACCTCAATCCGGACTGTGATTGGTCGAATAGTTCTTAAGATATGACGTCATCGAACGATTCTGTGCTTCAGTTACCTCTACAAGGTCAGCAATCCAGATAGTGTAATACATCCATGATGCCTACAATCATAGACTCATAAATCTCACAGACTAAAAATTGATCATAAAAAATAACCACAGAGTTCATATTGCATTGTATAGACTAGGGAGTTACAGAGTAAATCAACTCTGAGAAAATTGAATTGTGCAGTTATATTTTATCGTTTATTAATTATTCATAAAATGAATTATGAAATAAATCATTGTTTAAATTCAACATTTATGGAGTGATTATATTTACTGAATTCTTGATCATCCTCATGAATTCTTGAACTGAAACCTGAAAATAACACACTTTATATCATTGAATACCAATAACCACTAATGTTAAGATTTCTTCAGCACTTGCTAAAGAAATAATAACAAAGTGGTAAATACCCGACAAACAAGTAGTCATGCCATCTAAACTTTTTTAAAGTTGTTAATTACAGTATGGCCGACGTATCTTGTCGAGTCACTCGAGTCAGAACTTCGCGCAGAAGGCTGCGCAGTAACATGATTCGCATCTTCGTATCGCTATTTCTGTCTTACATGTGCTAAAGTTTGCAAAGCCTATGTTCTGACGCGCCTTATACGTTGGCCGTAATGTAAGTGGCATTGATATCCTTAGCAAACAAAGGCATCACATTGTAGCCGGTCAACAAGCAGGCGGACAATTTGCTTAACACTGTATGATAACCACTTCCTATCACTATTAATTATTCAAATATTTACATAGCCATCAAAATCTTTGTCCGCATCATCAATCATCTCCTCAATTTCCTCATCAGTCAAATATGTCCCCAGGATCTCCGTAACTCGTTTTAAGTTCTCAAAACTTATGAAACCTGTATACAAAAAACAAATGTTATTAGTAAATCCGTCTAATACCTTTAAACGAGCAATTTTTGTATATTTATATAGATATATTCTCGGAATCTCCGAAACGGCTTCAACGATTTTCATGAAATTTAGTATACAGGGGATTTCGGGAGCGATAAATCGATCTAGCTAGGATTCATTTTTAGAAAATGTCGTTTTATGTGTTTTCAGCAATGATATTTAAAAAATATAGATAAGTCATGCCCTTACAAATCAACCAAAAAATCTGTTTCAAAAAGAGCTATAACACACACACACACACACACACACAAAAGATAAACATCTTTTGTTTCCCTACACCAATCACACTACAATAATATCCGAGGGCATTTTAACGTTGTATGTCAAATCTTAAATACTGCTGACAACAACAAAAGCGTGCCTATCGTCTTGTATTGACAGAGCGACTACGAGCAAACGAGGCCAATTGACTGCTCTTACGATCTTCATCTTCGGCGCATCTACCTCTTTCCTTACATCTATTGGGGAGTAGCAACACTAAAGCTACCTACTTCAGTAGATGGCGTTCGAGCAAAGCTCGGTCATCCGGGCACTCAACATTAATATGGCCGATGTAAAAATGACATCTCTACTAGACTACTAGATGACAAAAATTACTATACTATTTAGCTTGGGGGTAATTCTGCTGTTACGAGTATTTGTTACGATATCTAAGGGCGAAAGCGATACATCGATAAAAGTATCAATGGCTCAGATGAAAACGTAAATGCTAGTTTCCGTACCAGTATCATTCATATCGAACAGCCTGAAACTCTTCATGATATCGCCATCGGTGTCCTGTGCAATCACCTTCCGCATGATTGCAGTCTCGAAGTTTTCGAAACTCAACTTGCCAGTCTGATTTTTGTCCACTCCTGATATCATTTTCTGCAACTCTTCGTTCGTTGGTTCGTAGCCTAAGAAGAGAACATTGGTGAATGATCGTTGAATGTCTTCACTCCTATTGGATCTTTGTTTCAGTTCTCTGTATTACTGACTTACCGACACTGCGACCGAAACACGTATAAAACGTTTTGCTATTTGATTTCAGAAGAAGGATAGTAGCTAGCATGCGGGTAAAATATCACCATGCAAGTATTTTCGGAACGAGATGATACAGGACACCTCGAGAGGCTTGACGCCATAGCCTCGTCCATTTAGCCTGGTGCACCACGAGCAACGTCGGGTGGCATGGCGTGGACTCAGGGATGGATGGATCTTTACATAAAAATAATTTCTTTACCGAGTGCTTTGATGGCCACACGAAAATCTTCAGCCTTTATTTTGCCTTCTCCTGTATAGTCGAGAAGATTGAATGCTTTTCGTAGATCAGCCGCCTAAAATTGGAAAAATAATTTGTTAACAATAATAACAGGGTTAAGTTTAAAACGCAATTTATAATTGGGTATATTTTTCGCTATTTGTATTTTTATATCTATTATTATGACAAGTTATGATACACAGTATACATTACTTTTATTAAATGTTAGTACCTAACCTGTTCATCTGTAAATGTTAATTTTGGCTTAATTTCTATGTTTTGCTGATGCAAACTCTTTAGTTCGTCATGTTCTTTTTCAGAAAATTCTGCCGTGACGGATAAATCTACGGCGTCGTTGTCCATTTTGTCCAAGATGTGGTAATGTTGATGTATTGATCAAACAACGTAACCAACTCGATTCATTGCCTAAGTACTTTTTAAACCTCTATCTATATTACGCAAGGGTGTCTAACATAAGGATACCACAATAAAAAAAGTTATTTATTTTTCCGCAACCATATCTGACCTACAACTCCTACAAGTAAGTAACACGCTTTCGTTTGTTTTGAGGACATCTATCTTTGGCTTATGGCTTAAGCCAGGAACAGAATTTCATGACTAATTTTATTTTCTCCTGGACGAAAACTGGTACATACATACAATGAAATTTGCGACTGGCGGAGACAAGCAGTAGTAAGTATGTTCCGATTTCCGCCCCAAAACAACATAAACAATAACTTTTTTAATAGATCGTTTCAAAATGTTATATTGCTCTTGATGGCCTAATTTTGTACGTTGTATTTTATTAACTTTACATAAAATAAAGAACATTTACCTGCACCCTAATAGAACTTAATCTGAGCTTGCACCATTATGTCGGCAAAATTTATAGGAAGCAGGTGCGAATGGTAGGTCATGTACCATGTATTTTTCTAGTGTAAAAACAAGTTATATTTAAATTACGCTGATAAAAAGTTGTTTAAAACCTGTTCTTTTGTTAAAACTAGTCTTGCACATATAGTTATCTCCTTCTCCTCCTCTTGCGGTTCTATAGGTATATTAATATCCCCAAAACTTTCTTCTAGATTCATATTCTAGTTCAATTCCAGTAATTGAATAGTTTGAACAATTTATTTCAGTGTTTGGATAATTCAATCAATCAGTTTCAATGTTTCAATTCAATGACAAAAGTGAAAAATGATGGGTGAAAGAAGATTCACAGTGATTAAGTACTCTGTGAGAAAGTGAAGAACGAAAATAAGTATAGTAGAATATGAGTAGAATTGAGATCTTCAAAAAATGTCAGCAATGGCACTGGCAGTTAGCCTAAATATGGCCTAAATTGCCTAAAGGACTAAATTCATAAAATAGTTCAGTATAAATATAACATTAATCACACAGATCACGTACATATTTATAGATTCATATTTTTAATTAATTTATAAATGAAACATTGCGATAATTTTTATAATTTAGCAAAGTACTAAAATGAGTTACTGAAAGTCATAAGCAAATTATTTTGAGCAATAGAGCGTAATAAAAAAAACTTAGCGTTATGGTTTAAGTACTCTGTGGTTATGGCGATTGACGTTTGCTTTGCCGCGCCGCCGCCATGTTTTGTTTTTTGGTTTGACTGACAGAATTGAGTTGAGGTTAGATTTAGAAACAAAACGACGCCGTTTTATTATTCGTAAAATATCCAAGCAAATACAATAATCATGAAGCTCGTTAGGTTTTTAATGAAACTTAGCCACGAAACGGTGACAATCGAACTCAAAAATGGTTCCGTCGTGCACGGTACGATTACCGGTGTCGATGTTGCTATGAACACACACTTGAAGGCTGTAAAAGTAACGTTAAAAAATAAGGAAGAGTTGCAGTTGGAGACTCTGAGTATACGCGGGAATAATATCAGATACTACCTGTTGCCGGACAGTTTGCCACTGGAGACGCTTTTGATTGACGATGCACCTAAAGGAAGAGGCAAGCGCGAAGGATTCCCGCGAGGTGGAACGAGGGGCGGCCGGGGAAGAGGCCGCGGTGGCCGTGGAGGCCCCCGAGGAGGCCGTGGTGGACGCGGTCGTGGTCGCCGTTAAAACGTACTTTTAGTTTTACTTATTAAATTTGTGATCGTTCCGTGTACTACCAAATTATATCATGCCGGTACGTTAATCGGTAATAACATAGCTGTAAGCCGTATTCCAGTGTAACGTAAGGTAATTTCTTAAATACAGTCATTTCCAAAATTTTATGTTTTACTCTAAATGGAAAGTTCCCTTCTTGATTACACAAATCTCTGTCCAATGTTTACCTGATAATAGTGAAAGTGAATTGTTAAATGTATTACAGACTACAGTATGCCGAGCTGCTCAAACAATATGGGTTTGAGGTAAAACATCTCAATGTTATAACAAAGGGATTTTGGGGATTATTACTATTTAATATTTTTAACATAAAACATCATTCCTATACTTGAGATGTCATCTCCATTTATCATTATAATAATGTTTGTAATGTAAACATATATCATGAGGGGAAAATAACAATAATAAAATATTCACATACTTTTAAAAAAACAACAATATACTGAAGTACATACTGTGTTCATATTAGGTAAGTTGAGCAAACCTTCTCTATTCCACAACTATTTTTGTAGAACTCTGGAATGTCTAAAATGTTTAAAATTATTAATTACTAGCTGTGCTGTGGAAAAAACTAACTACTAAAATATATTATGTTATATATCCTATAGCCTTCCTCGATAAATGGACTATCAAACACAAAAATAATTTTTCAATTGGAACCATTAGTTCCGGAGATTAGCACATTCAACCAAACAAACTCTTCAGCTCTAAAATATTAGTATAAATTAGGTAACACTGACAAGCCCTCACAAAGCCTTTCTTTGCTAGTAATATTATAAAATAAACATAATAAAATCAACATAACTAATAATAATTATTATTATATAACTAATTATGGTTTAATTAGTAACATGCCCTTCCTTTTAATTCAGTTTAAGTTTTACTACCCCTAAACTAATTTTTGTCAGGAACTCCCCTATCAGGATATGAAAAAAATGCATTGTCATCATAACCAAAGCAATATGTCAAATTTTAACTTAGCTTTTAACTAAGCTTTTGAAGTAAAAAGAACATATAAAAAATGTTTTGGTCTATATCACAATAATGTGTATTATGTACCTAGTTTTACCTAAGCAAAGCAACAACCCATAATTGTCTCACTGCTGGGCTCGGAGTCTCCGCTCACAATGTGAGGGGTACAGGCCATAGTCTACCACGCTGGCCAAGTGCGGATTGGTAGACTTCACACATCTTTGAGAACTTTATGGAGACCTCTCCGGTGTGCAGGTTTCCTCACGATGTTTTCATTCACCGAAGCAAGTGATAATTAACTAGTAATATGCACATAATGTTTGAAAATTAGAGGTGCGTGCCAGGATTTGAACCCGTGCCCCCGCGTTCGGGAGACCAACGTTCTACCCACTAGGCTATCACTGCTATAGTTTAGTTAGTTTTACCGAACCTAGCCTTAAATAAATAAATAAATAAAGATTTTTTCCACACAAAGAAGATAAGCTAAATAAAACTATTTAATAACTAATAGGGGATAATAATATATTTTAATATACTTCCATAGTTATGCAAAATGCAATCGCATGGGGCACAGGGATCAGTATCCTAACGCTAAGGCAGATAACGTGCCACAACTCATGAACGATTTGTAAACCTGCTAAAGTAACTGTATTGTGTTATTTTATTGCTACATACTTAGCAGTATTTCAAGTTTGTTCTATTGCAACTGATAGTAAGGTACCTATTCTAGTATGTGTTCCATGGAGCAGTGGCTCGGTTGCTGAGAAAGAAACTATTTCAATTCAATCCTGGAGCAATCATTCCTGGTGATGGTGCATCCTGATGTGCGACGGATTAAACTGGCGCCAGGAACCTCCTGTTTGAGGTTGGTACATACCAAAGTACGGTGGTAGGACTATTATTACCTGATTCTTTTATAATCGATAACGTAACACTGCTTTTGAATGCAGGTCTCCCAAACGCAGAGACTTAAGTTCGTATCCTGGACACCTGTAATTTTAAGAAATTATCACTTGCCTTAGTGAAGGATAAAGCAGTGAGAAAACTTGACTTAAAAGATCTCAATAAAGTTCTTAAAGTTGTCTGAACCTACCACTATATCACTTGTTCAGTGTGGTGGACTATTCCCCTTTCTCCCACGGTGAGAGGAGACCTGACCCCAGACAGGTAGAGTTGTGATGATGATGGCGACTGGCAAGTTCCGTAAGATACAATGCAGGGTTACCTGCAGACGACTCCGAACAGCGCCGACCAGTTCCGGCAGACGCACGAGACGCAGTACGAGGCGCGGGAGAGGCCCAGCAATGCTAGCGTGGAGCGCGCGCGGCGACACTACGCCGCCTACCCTGCGCTCGGGGAGGAGCTGGACAAGCGACGGTCTACCAACAGGGTTAGATCTTATCTTCCTCCGTATGAACACACTTGATACAAGTTTCTTTTATATCCTAATCTGGGAACTCTGGGAATCACCTCTAAAATTTACTTTAGTTTTTATTATCCCTGTGACCGATAAAATGATTATTTGGAGGTGGTTTTTATAAATACCTTTTTCAAACTACGCTATCGGTGTTTCTTATACCTGGTCCCGGAGGAAGGGACAATAAACTGAAGGAGTAATACATTTTTTGATTTATAGGTAACGTTTCCGTCTGTATACAATCATAATTAAAGGAAACACTAATGGAAACTTTAAAATCTGAAAATCCCACCAGTGACCACTTCTCTTTTCTTAATACCTATTTAATGATGATTAAATATAAATGAATATAAATCGGGGTAAAAAGCAATTCTTCTACAATTTATTATCTAAATAAATAATGCTGTTGCCCGCGGCATCATACGGGTGAGGTAGCTTGGCTAGGCTACGCGACGTATGAAGATGATGAAACATGCAGGAGTTTTAACCCCCAACAAACAATTGTGAAAACCGCATCAAATTTTGTCCAGTGATGAACGTCCAAACGTCAATCTAAATTTGAACTAATCGACTGACAAAAATTTTAAAGTGATTTGCTTTGCTTAGGTATACCCTTCATATAATTTTGCCTTAACACTTTCGCTGCGTTAGGATATCCATTCGACCTCCTGCAAGACCCGCAAGGCTATCCCGAACCCACAAAAAATTCATAAATACATCACTGGTAGGTATTGAGGAAGATATAGCTTTTTTACTTGATATAACTTATATCATATAAGTTATTTTCAAAATTGTTGCTTTAGAAGGTCGATCAGGTTCGATATGTCGAGCCGACAATCTTGTCTTGCTAAGTTCTATTACCCCTACGTCTTGAATATTTTGAAGTACAGTCAGGTTCAAATGTTTTACATATTATTGTATTCGAATCTACTGAATTAATAATATATAATAAATAATAAATATATATAATAAATATATAAAATAAATAATATAAATAGATTAAATATAAAACACATTATTTTACGCCATACAAATATTCAGATATCAGAAAAACACAATACTTAATAAAACAAGTACCTACCTACGTACCTAGCAAACTACAATATAATAACAATAATATTATGTAATTATTATATGAACATCATAAGTTCCATGTAGTGGGTAATAATACCTAAGCCTGTGATTGGGGTCTACCATTATTACCACGAACATAATATTACTTCTGTTTGTGAGTTCACATTGGACAAGGTCATTTCCAAAAACCGCACTGTAGAATAATTTTATGTGTAATGATTTCCAGTTGGGAATGGAATCTGTAAAATCTTAAGTTTTATCGTCGCTTACTCTTGTCCTGGATTTGTCAATAGGTCGTATAGGCCGCGGCCTAGAGGAGGCAGATTTCAGATGTTTGAAATGAAAAGAAAAAGAAAATGAAGAGAAATTGTACTTGATTCTTGTTTTTTTTACGCACTTCCTTAGTGACTAATTCAGTGCCTTCCTTAATATCAATGGAAAATTATTATTTTAGAAAGGTACCTACATGGGGCGGCGGAAATAAATTGACCTACACTCATAAAAAATATAAATGCGTTGAAATGGTAAAATGTTTTAGATGTGCAAGGTCCTAGTGGTATTTTTCATTTCAAAAAGAAAGAAAGAAGAAAAAAGAATAAAGAAAAAAAAATACGTGAGATCCCCCTCATCCCAACGTAAGATTAGATGAGATTTAACTCGACTAGGGTTACCATATCTCAGGATTTGTCCTGAGATTTCATGATTTTTGCTTTACTCAGGATTGCGGCTAGATTATGCAAATCTCATGAAATCTCAGGATTTTTAGAATTTTCAATAAAATACAAGTTACATTTTAAAGATCTGTTTAATTAAAATCAATACTTATTTATCCCAGTAGGTAGGTACTTAACCAGTTTTATAATATTTAAAATGTGAAGATACATTTTTAAGTATGGTAAACTCTTCAAATTATATTGAATTAAAAGTATAGTATAGCTCGAACTGAAGACAGTTGTCAGACTGTAGAAAATCATAATATTATAATTAAAAAAGAGGATCATTGGGATTGGACAGATTCATGGGTTCGACAGATTTGCTATAATAAAAAATGTACAGTTGTACACGAAATACACTTCAGTAAAAAAAGGTTATTTAAGGTTAGCAAAGCAACTATTAAAACTGGTTGAAAATCGAACAGCATAAGATGAGAATTTATTTTTTATTTTTGTAAAACAGGCTGTGTTTTGCTTCCATTAGGCTGTGAGTTGTGTTACACAGCTATATTAAAAATATCTCACATTCGCGGCAGTACAGCAGTACTACAGTCAGTTGCCGCGCGTTTGATTCGCACTTAAGACGCATTTAAGTCGTATGCGAAGAATCGCGCGAACGTGTAGAATTCGAAAAAAAACTAGATAACATTGCAACAAAACAGACACAGATAAAAAATAAAAGTTGGTGGGAAAGTATGTTCTAATTTTTTAAATTCGAATTTACATAGATAAATTATATAAATAGTAAAAATGAGAACTTTATGTGTGTATATTTTATTTATTGTGTGTCTGAAGTTCGTCAATTTACAAGGCACTGGATCAGGCGATAATGGAAATTGTAAGTAGCAATCATTTATTATGATTAAAATTATGTATAATGTTTTTATTAAATTCTAATTTATGAGAATTTGATTAATAAATAATATAATACAAAAATATTAATTTAGGAATTAATTATTGCGAAATATTTATTTAATGATTGATTATTATGAGTAAAAATACCCTTTATGAAGTCCTCGCTCTGATAACTGAGTGCGTCAACATCATCTGAAAAGGAAATCCTCACGATTTCTTTTCCATATATCCCTGAGAGACTATGTTTACTGCTTTCTGAAAAAAAAACTTTACCAATAAACCAATAAATTATGTACAACAAAATTTCAAGTAAATTATAATATTTAAATAAATAAATAATCGCTAACATACTCATACCCCTGCAGTAGGTTATCTATACTAATATTATAAAGAGGAAAGATTTGATTATTTGCATTGAATAGGCTCCGAAACTACCATACCGATTTGAAAAATTCTTTCACTGTTGGGAAGTTACAGCATCCCCGGGTGACATAGGCTATTTTTTTGACTATTTTTCCCTAAGCGAAGTGAGGGCGATTTCCTAGTTAGTAATAACTTATTACCTGCGTCGCGGGTGGCATGGACGACACATATAACACATCACAATAACACCCATGACCCGAGTACAAATATTTATCTGTCACGTCAATATCTGCCCCTGCCGGAAATCGAACCTGGGACCCTTTCGCAAGTAGGGTCGCTACCTTAGAATAAACGTCGCTACCATTTGAAACAACTTTACAACTTTTAAATATAAAAAATATCGTACATGGATTAGTAGGTTGTAGACTATACAGACTATACTAAAGATATTTGAATTTTTGTTATGATTTTGGATGTTACCTACATAAAGGTCAACAATATGTTCTGTGTTTGGTTCTCTTTTCACAATTTTCACATGAGCACATTTGTATACCTGGGGGCCTTTGAAAAATTATGCAAAACTCGCAGGTGCACTGATTTGCTTAGGATACTTTCCTTCGCCGAGTGATACTATAGGTACCTAAAGCGATATGTATCTAACGATAACAGCAGCGACCGACGACAACAACCGCTCTTGACATTTCACCACGGCGTCCACGACACCCCGTTCCACCTCATGTCATGGTTGGGTGGGTCAGACGTTGCATCATTTAACATAACTCGGTCAGCTAAGGGTTATGAGATGATATGAGCGTCATTAATTATTTCTCACACAATAATTCCTTATTTTTTATGTCTACGGGACATATCGAAGTCCGTACTCAAACCATTCCAAAAGTAGGCTGTATTATTTGACTAAGTTACTATAAACGCACCGTTTATAAATGATAGACAAAACGACACACAGTTTGTTAACACACAACTATAACTCTTTCTCTCCTTCTATATATCTCTCTCTCTCACACACACACACACACACACACACACACACACACACACACACACACACCCACACTCACACACATAATTTTGAAACTATCCCTGGATCTTTCTGCAGAGTTCATTAACAGGCGGGGTCTCCGTCAAATGAGTTTTATATGGCCATCAAAATACTCAAACCAGTTATCTAGACTTATAATAACTGCAATAAAAACTACACCTATTATTTATTTTTCCGCGAAATAACAGCCAGCGAAACAACCAAGCTCTTCCTGTTTTAAATTTAAACAATTTCAAGGTAAAAACTTTTTGCATGACTGTACTTTTAGTAAAACCATTAAAACTTAAAATTCAATGTAAAGATACTCCTTCCCTAAACGGATGTAAATAATATTTAAATGTGTTGTATGAAATGGGTGGTATCGTTGTATGGTGGTTATGGTTATACATAATTTGAAATAATTTTATAATATAATTTTAAAATGCATTACCTACTAGTTTTAATCAATGATGTTTAAATAAATATAGATACGTTATGCCCTTACAAATCAACCGAAAAATCTGTTCCGATGTCCGCAAGGCACGCTTTATTGCTTTATCGCACGTCTTTATCGCTCTCGCGTCTAAACTACATCGCTATCTCTTTCTTCACCTGAATAAGAGTTCCCAATTGGGAACTTTTTGAGTCACACAACGCGCGCGCTTATGACATATCTGCCTCTTTTTAATATATAATATCATTGGTTTTAATGAACAAAATCACCGTACAGTATAAGAAAGCCTCAGATAAAAAAACTTTTGCGTTAGGTGCCACAGACTACTCAAAAACTACCCCAATAAAATACCTCCATGATGGTATTACTTAATCTTAAATAAATTAAAATTTAAAAACCCCGACAGTTTTATTTACACTAAACATGGCTAAAACACTGATTAGGTCACCTTTCAGACAAAAAACTAGATCAAAATCGGTTCATCCGTTTGGGAGCTACGATGCCACAGACAGACGTACAGATACACAGATACACAGATACACAAACACGTCAAACTTATAACACCCCTCTTTTCATCAGGGATTGAAAATAATAATTCGATGTTCTATACGAGAACTGACGATAGGCGAACCCAATGTTTGCGCAATCAACTGTAGCCAATTGGCAACTGTTCTCAGTGGATTCCATCCATCCATCCATCAGCCCTTAATCCACTGCTGGAAATAGGCCTCCCCTAACTTGCGCCACTCTGACCGTTCCTGAGCCTTCTGAATCCAGCAGATACCTGCTGCCTTCTTCAGGTCGTCGGTCCATCTGGTCGGGGGACGTCCTATGCTCCGTTTTCCGAGACGTGGGCGTCATTCGAGGACCTTCTTCCCCAACGGTTATCGGTCCTTCGTACTATATGGCCAGCCCATTGCCACTTCAGCCGGCTTATGTTTTGGCTGTCGGTTATCCCAGTTCGTCTACAGATTTCATTATTTCTGTCGCGGTATTTCATAGCTCGTTGTGTGACATTGAGCTTGTGGATTAGGCCGACAGTAAAGCACCACATCTCAGAGCCGTATGTCATAACTGGCAACACACACTGCTCGAACACCTTCAGTGAATTCAGTCGAATATAAAGAGAACGGGGGCTCGATTTTGAAAATAGAACCTTCCGGCGTGACACAAACAAATTTTATTCGCGATGTTTGTTCTGGTACTCTAGTACATTATGCTTCAATGTTTCAATTTTCATGTAGATAACATATAGAAGTAGTGAGTGACACGAAGTTTATCGGTGAAACGAATCATTATTAATGGATTAATAATTGTCGTTTAGTTCCAGCATGTAAATGTATGGCTCATTACAGCTAACAGCTTGTGAATGATATACTGACGTTACCTACTGACGAACATACATAATATCATTATTGATATTTTTTAACCCACTTCAAAAAAGGGGGAGGTTTTCTTTAACTGTATTTTTTGAAGTAATACTTCTTTAGACGTGACTTGAGAGTAAGAGATGATTTTTCGGACGGAAATAACGCTCCATAGTCTATAGTCTGTTGACGCAGTTTCCGCTATTTAAAAACAGAAACTTACTATAGAATGTTGTGAGTTTATGTGACAGTGATAAATATAATACATTTTATAACAAGCCTATATTGACATGAGCTGACTCAACCTTCAGTTTTATTTTATGTGTGCGCCTCATAATTTTTTACTGGCGGTGTCGATTTTGGTGATTCTTTTTATATTCGTAAGCTGGTGCTTGTCAAGTGGTCCCATTTAAAGCGGGACCGATTTGATCCGATTTGACTGAGATCTGACGAGTAATTTTTGAGTTATCCCTAATTTTGAAGTCTGTTATTATTTAATATTTTATTTAAGGAAACAGCCACCAACGGGCAGACGAGTCACCTGATGGTAAATGGTTATCGTCCAAAAGGCACAAAATGTATTGGAGCGATATTTCTTCTTCAAGATTATGGAGGGTAGAGGTATATGTATATGTCACCGGAAAATAACAAGAACCGTAAGTTTATAAATTTCCTAGGAAATTTATAAACTTTCGTAAAATCCTAAACGAGAGATAAATTGTATTATTTTACGCCCACATTTTCGTAAAAAGTTTCCTTTTCATTTTCTGGTGACATACATATACATAGGTAAGCTATTCAAAATGTACGGGAATGACATTGAGTCCGGAATGCGAATTCTTACAGAAAATAGTTTTATCTAGAACCTCAGCAGTTAGCAGTCCATCGCAACGCGATGAAAAAAAAATGTACACAAAGTAATGTAAGTCGATATTTATAGTAAAAACATCCAATTTTATTCATGTCTCTTTATTATATGTATGGTATTAATTCGAACGAGGTGCTGAGGAGTTTCTTTTGCCGTTTTTCTCTTCATTTGTCTGTAAAATTAAATAGTTTTTAATTTGAGTCCGTTGTATCGTTCTAAAAGGTGGGGCGGTTTTTAAATTCTTGCGAATATAGGTGTCATAATTCATAACACATATTTAATTTTAAAGAAATATATAGGCAACTATATAATCTGTTGTTTTCCTTGACACAATATTTAAATATCTACTATTATCTGTAAACCAGCGGTTGCTAAAATAGTCAAATTTAATTAATTTAAAGGTCGACTACTTATTCTCACCATACGGTATATCTAATTTGTGTTAGAATGAAGATTAATTGATATTATTTAATTATGTTCATACATAAACTTAACCATTGTTAAGCTTATTAATGTAGTATCCACACAATAACACATCATTGTGTGTACTTAGATTCAACATCAGTTTAACATATTTGTAACGTAGATCTTAACTTAAGTTTTGTAATACGAGTCTGGCCTGCGTGTTGATGATACTTTATAATATTTAATTAACCAAATGAATTTTCTCTGTAAGTGAATTTGTAAATTCTTTTGAGAAAATAAATGTTTTTAATCGTAACATCTTTCACGCTGTAAATGTTCATATACAATTCGCTGTATATATACAATGCACGCAACTCTAATTTTGTCAAATTATTGTGTGCGCATTTCGATATTAAATGATTACATACATCGGTTACAAATTGTCTTTCTACTTTGTGTTATAATGTCAGACGAAATCACATGTCTTCAACTCGAAAAATCTTTGAGATAATCGAAAGGATCTGTCTATGCGGGTATCCGGTATAAGCATTTTATTGAGAAGCAAAACTTATTAGCGTGGGCTCAGGGGCTCAGACACATACGAGTACTTGGGGATCATACCTACCTATTAAGGGTTTAGTAACGACCCGTCTGTGGACCTGTGTAATGGTTGCCATGCCGGATCGCCGTACAAAGGGTCCTAGACCCCTGGGTTCGATTCTTAGCGAGGTAGCAATTTGAATGATGACTTTAAATAAAATTTCTGCTCTCTGTCTGGATGCGTGTGTTCTTTACTATAATTATGAGTGTTGTTGTCTATGGCACAACACACGAAACGGGGAAATCCCAGTGTAGGGCTATGAATGTGTAAAATTATTTAATTATTATTATGTATGAGACATAATTAGGTATTTGATGAGTATCCAGGACAAATTTGATGAGTATTGAGTTTAATTGCACGTCGATTATCCTTGTTTATGTTTGTAGACTGACTGAAATTAATTAATGTTACCCCGGCCAAACAATACTTTAAGGAAAATCACATCCAATTGTCGTTTTTTAAGTACTGGAAACAAACGAACTGACGAATAAAGATTCTTTAAATCACTGCCATGGGATCTAGCGGACGATCTAATTGATCTAGTGTAACAAATACCTATCACCACTATAGTTTCTCAAGTATTTTCAATAACACAAACATCAATCCCTCAGTAGCAGTGATAGCCTAGCAGTTAGAACGTTGGTCTCCCGAACGCAGGGGCATGAGTCCAAATCCTGGAACCCACCTTTAATTTTCAAACATTATGTGCGGAAAACATCGTGAGGAAACCTGCACACCTGAGAGTTCTCCATAAAGTTCTCAAAGTTGTGTGAAGTCTACCAATCCGCACTTGGCCAGCGTGGCAGACCACAGAACATCTAATAATAATTAGTAGATGTTCTGTGTGGCAGACTATGGCGTGTGCCCCTCACATTGTGAGAGGAGACCCCGAGCCCAGCAGTGGGACAATTATGGGTTGTTTCTTTGCTTTGCTTTGCAATCTCTCAGTTCGATGATAATAAAAAATCATCATAATTCACGACCTACGGGTACTTACTCAATTAGGAGGGTAGGCCATAGTCCAACGCCGGTCAAGTGTAGATTGGCAGACTTGACGTGGATAACTATCAGCATTCAGCTGTTTTCTGCTTGAGTATCAAGAGATCATTATTTATTTAATGACGCTATAATTGCTACGTTCAATCAAGATCACTGTCCACGTAACGTAAAATTACGTCTTGTATGTACGTAAGTTAGTACAAGGCGTGGGTGCGTGGAATTCCCCGTCGTCAAGGAAAGGCTGTAACTTGTCAAGGTAAAAATTATTCACATCTTTTATCACATAAACTTTATTTCTTACGATGGTAAAAGATCGCCGAACTGATCCGCAAAAAAGTAAAATAATAAATTAAATGAAATAAGTAAGTAATTGTAATAAAAAGAAAAACTAAAAAAATACGGTATAGATATTTTTTGATCCTAATGATCCTAGTCAGGACATCAGAACGAAACTACGAAAATAATTAAATTTTCAAGCTGATCAAATGTCTTGAAATTGGTGAAAATTACGTTGAAAAATTCCGTTACATAAATACAGGTCAATTTAAGCTAAGTAATAAAAGCGTGTTAAAACCATTGTACGTATAGCATAGCATATAAATATTAATAAAAAAATACTTATTAAAAATTGTAATTTATCGACTAACTATGCGAGTATTCTTTTAGGTACTTCTATACAAAACCTTCAATTAGTAAATCTTTACCTAACTAAAATAATAAAAAGCATAAAAACATACAAGTATAAAATGAGTATTTTATTAATCTTCGTTATTAATTGAATAGAATCACTATGATGCAATGCAATGGTTGTAAACTTAGCTTTATACTCGCATAGTTTGGTTTTGGTTTCGAAATTGCATGCGTCGGCGGTTCTTGAATTATATATGTAGCTGTATTAAGGAAAAACTTCGTTAAAATATTTTAGGAATTCACAGCCGTACAGGATACTCGTACATAGCTAGTGCGAAGTTGCCAGCCTTTATTATCCCAGTCAGAATTTTTTGACCCAGGAGGGGGGTGTTAATTATTCTTAATCTATACTAATATTATAAAGCTGAAGAGTTTGTTTGGGTGAACGCGCTAATCTCAGGAACTACTGGCTCAAATTGAAAAAATCCTTTTTTGTTTGATTCCATTTATCGAGGAAAGTTATAGGCTGTATAAAATAATACATTTTAGTAGCTACTTAGTTAGTTTTTTCCACAAATTAACGCGGGTGAAACCGCGGGGCACAGCTAGTATTAGATAATGCACTAGGCAAAAAGTGTTTGTTTGTTTATCCTTGTGTGATTACTGCAATTTTTTTAAAACGCGTTTGTCCACTATAAACTTGAATTTCTTGTTGTACTGATCGCCTTGTCGAACCACAGACTAAATCTACTGATGTGGACAGCCGAGAGCCGACAGAAAATAGGGAAGCTGTGGGAAGTCCATGAACCGTGTTGTTTCTAGTCTGTACTAGTGCTGCAACACAGCTTTGCCAGACATCTCAATTTTAGCGGGACGTTCTGATTTTGAACTATAGCCTAAAATATTGTGGTACAAACTTTTTTTTTGTATTGCACAACTCTTATTAAAATACCTGAATGACATTTTATCTATCATCATTCCAAACCTAATAAATCAAGGTACTGCTAATTTTCGTTTTTTTACATGTTGCAGATTGGACGTATAAATTCCACATTTTTTTATTTCATATAATATTCCAGCTACGAAATATCTAGCAATTGCTAGAACAAACCCTCTGCTTCACTAGATGCCGTCTTCAAGTTTTCTAACTCTATAGCAAAAACTCTTTATATATCTACCTACAATACTTACTTTACACCTAAAGCAGCACAAAACGTGTTTGAAAACCGCTTCAATAAAAAAACGGCGAATACTTTTTACCTCACATCTAGTTGATATTGCAGCCGATGCCGAATAAACTGAGTAAAAAAACAAGAGGATCTGGATGGCCTTGGAACCGGCCGAGATGAACTTGTCTTCTAGTGACTTATTCTGGCTGTGTACACAACTTATTCGATATATTTACATTGGAGTATTATTATTAGCGTATAGAATCGACACCGCGAACACAATGTATGTCCAAATGCATTGGCGCCAATGGGCTTAAATTTTCAATAGATTCGTTCGATTTTGAAAGGAGAACGGGGGCTCAATTATGAAAATAGAACCTCCCGGTGGGACACATTTTGTTCAAGATGTCTGTTCTATGACATTATACTTCAATGTATATTTATCGCTATTGCCACGCGAGTAGTTTCAAGTTTGCTACAAGATGTAGTAGTTACCAAACTTGAAACTCCTCGGGTGAAGAAGCCTTTGCCTGTGCTGAGGAGTTTCTTTAGGCTTTTCTTCTCCTCCACGATAAAGCACCTTCCGAAAAGCCAAAAAATGACGTGCATAAGTGTATCAGTGATACCTATATGAATAAAATATTTTGACTTTGACTTTGACTTTATAGCTTCAAATCTTGCCCAAATTTTGTATACCAAAAGTAGTTCGAGAAACTGAAAGGAACGATAACTAGGGGGTTGGGTTGACCCACCAGATGTCAATTCGGCTCCTTTACCCTACTTTTTATTGATGAGTCCACAAATGAGCAGCATACCAAAGATATTATATATTAATAACATCTTTGCAGCATACCTATTTTGTTTCTTACCAATAGATCCCACTATCTCACTCTCAGAGAGTTTTACGACACAATCAGTATGTCATTTGTGCCAATGTATAAAGAAACCATAAAAAAGCATCTACTTTGGATGTTTTTGTTTTTATTTTTTTTAATGTAGGTAAATTAAAAATAACCGCATTTCGGTATCACAAAGGTAATGACTTACACTTAATCTTGATGTTATGCGCGAGAATCGACGCCCGGTATCATTTTATTCATATTTTATCACACCTATTAACTTCGGGTAAGCTATTATAAATTTTAAATGTGAATTGGTAATGACATCACTCACTTACGATGCTCATTTGCGTTCATCCGGGGAAATCTTAAGAAATCCCCTATTGTTAGGAATACCTGTGTGACGAGTTATAAAACCAGTTAGGAAAACCCCTGCACAAGATTTACATTATTTTATTCTTATACCTAAATCATTATTTATAGTCAAGTTTGAGGCGGACTTGATGCGACAAATAATAGTACCCCGAAGTAATTACAAACTGCATCCAAATCGGTAAAGCCGTTTTTGAGACTAGTCACTGTACTTACTAGACACACGTAAATTCTAAAAATCAATTTTATTGTATCTTTCGATTTAACACCCTACTCTTATAGTTCTGTAATCTCTTGCGCCAAGTTTAATTTTTATGGTAGGTAGTTACATTTTGTAAGTTTAAAATAATATTGCTCTAGGGTTCGAATTAACCATTGTAATAATGTTTGGTTTGTAGTGCGCCTTGGCTTTGGCTGTTAGCACTACAAGTATATTAATAAATACATATAATAAATAAATAGATTGTAAGTAACATGTCTAACTTTCGTATGAACTTTGAAATCTTTGAAACTTATTTTCTTTCGTTCGTTTATAATTTAATCTTAAGCCAGACTCGCTAACTGTCGCTTAATTTTCATAACTAGTTCAGTCTTATTTGTTATCTAATCTGACAAATTCTTGTTTTTTTATGGAAGTAGCCGGCAAACGAGCTGACGATCCACCTGGTAAGTGGCTATCGTCGCCCATGGACATCAGCGACACCAAAGGCATCACTGATGCGTTGCCGGCCAAGAAAGAGAAGAAAAAGAAAGAAAGAACTGGCTCTCAAGCTTCCAGCCGAAACACGACGAGTCGTTTGGTGGTAGGTTGGTAGCGAGCCAGGTGGTACAGGTACTCGTACCTATGGAGAAATAATAATATTGGTCGACATTATACGTAAATGTGTGTCAAAACCACCATCCCAGCTCCTCGTAAAAGGTTATTTAAAGTTTGTTATAGTACAGGAGGTGCCTAAAACAGTTATCTACTTATAAATAAATAAATAGCGCTACACACTCTTAGTCCACATTAAGATTGTCCGTGGATTGCATGGACAACACACATAAATAAGGACACACACCCAGACCGAGAATATAATTCATACTCATCATTCTTTCCGTATACATATATCATTATATTTTGACAAGCGCTTGTCAGTTCTCTCCGTCGTATGGGAATAAAAACAACCTTTAGATGTCATAACTGGGATTTTTTTATCTCAGTATTTTTACGCAAAACAATTAGTTCGCGAACTAGTAGGTACTACAGTTTTGTGGAAGATACCCACAAGCACATGAAATAAAATAAATAATTCTGTATAAGTACATAGGGATAATTATTATAATGCATATATCCGCAACGAAAAAATATACACAAAGACTCATGTTCAAATCAATTACTTTATGAATGACCGCCAAAATTCGAGTACATTACCTAATGTAGTGACCACAAGTACTAAAATTACCATATAAAATTATAAAAAACAAAAAAGACTCGCCAGCTCACGGTCTACAATTAAAATTGAGGAAAACACCAGCTGCATAAATCACAAGGTCTCAGGCTTCGTAATTCGCACCTTTGTTTTTTTATAATTTTAATATTTTTAAGTTTTACACAGAAGTTCAGCCATGTGTAACAGTTACATATCGACGCTTGAAAGGAAAAATTGACTAAGCGAGTTAACTTTACAAGAGAGCAGTTTAAAGTTGGAATTTTTAGAAAGCAATCATATTTTTTACTCTAAAAATTCAACTGCTCTTCTGTAAAGTTAGCTCGATGTCGCTTAATCAATTTTTCCTTTCAAGCATCAATAATAATTTCATACGGAAAATCACACCCTCTCTCATTCTCTTTCACACACACACGTACGCTCTCTTTCGCAAGAATTTCCCGAAAGATTATTTTTCAATCTCGAGAAACCAGACACCAGAGGACCAGAAATTAATGACAAAATATATACTTACCGGGTGACTCCTTGAACAATACCGATAATTATGTATACATACAAGGTACATTGTAAATTTACAACATGTCATTTCGGGATTTTACGTATTAGTTTAAAACGTACGGATTCCGCGGTGGTAATTGACCCGAGGCGGTAGTTTTCCTTGTACATTTTCCTGATCGCCGGCAATAGCCATACAAAAACTGTGACACCTGCAATTCATGCAAATGTTACAATCTTACAATAATACAATTACAGTGTACATTGCGTATATCTTGCCTGTCTGACAAGACACAGTTCGATGTAATAATCTGCTCACTATTTTTATATCTATTCGTATACTTACTAAACTTAAAGAAAATTATAACATTAACACATTGTAATGTGGTCAACCTAGTACATTGGATAAGTATTGGAGGGTTGAATGACATTGATCAAGTCTGATATTCGTCAAATTGGTACTTTAAGTTTTACCGATATTAAAATCATAGACTTGAAAAGAATTTGAGGATGAATTATGATTGAATGCTAATACAAATTTCCATTAATATTAATTATTTTTTAAACCAATATTTCAATAAAAATAGTGTCATGATTATTTAGCAAATAATTAAGACTTGTCTATAAAACAGATTTATACCATGATAATACTGTATAGCTCTACTCGCATTCATGGGCATACCAAGTTCAAGGGTCTAAGGAGGATCTATTTTATACTCTTAGGGCCTAATATTATCGTTTTAATAATAACTTTAATACTACGGAACAATCATTTAATTATTATGAAATAAAAGCAAAGCAAAAGCAAAGCAACAACCCATAATTGTCCCACTGCTGGGCTCGGAGTCTCCTCTCACAATGTGAGGGGAACAGGCCATAGTCTACCACGCTGGCCAAGTGCGGTTTGGTAGACTTCACACACCTTTGAGAACATTATGGAGAACTCTCAGGTGTGCAGGTTTCCTCACGATGTTTTCCTTCACCGAAGCAAGTGATAATTAACTTGTAATACGCACATAATATTTGAAAATTAGAGGTGCGTGCCAGGATTTGAACCCGGGCCCCCGCGTTCGGGAGACCAACGTTCTAACCACTAGGCTATCACTGCCATTTATTATGAAATACTCACACACAATTAATGAGTGATGCAATTTACAATAATGGATCAATTAATTATTTCCCCATTAACAAGCGATGTAGATCATTTAATAATAATGCCAATAATGCTAACATTGTGTGGCCACTAAAAGGACGTGTGGACTTCTGAGGCCGTTTCTTACATGTCTAATAACTACTTATTAAACTATCAAAAAAAGTATGACATACTTACCAATAGGTGTAAGTATTCTGTGGTCTAAGCATCAACTTCTAGTTCTAGCTGTGCTATTGATTAAAGACAATCATACGACAAGACGAATAAACATCACTTCCTTCCCCAACTCGAAAACAAACATTTAGGATATGTAGGAAGAGATCTAGACCTCTTACTAGATATTCTAAATGTAAAAGGCCTTGGGAACGAACCCGGGGCCCTTGCTTCGCAGATAGGTAGTTTATAGGGTATTATTGTTTGTTTCAGTGCGCCTGTGTGTCGTGGAAGGTAGGGGGACCTACAAGCGTGGGGTCAAATACTGCCCCATTCTAGACTCAGAGAACTCTGGGGTCGAGTGTGTACTGGGTACTGACCGGTGAGTCGACTTTATTAAGAAATATTAGTGGTTTGGTAAGAATTAGTCGAATAAAGTAGCAATAGCCTAGATACACAGCTTCAAGAACCGATAACCGTTGGGAAAGAAAGGTCCATGGCTTGGTAAAAGTTGTAAGGATTATCTCTAAAGAATACAGCAGGTATCCACGGTGCCGTCGACTTTATTCACCTGAGTTAATTCACCCAGGTGTTTTAAGTCTACTTTTAGTGTACTTTATTCACCTATGCACCCAGGTGATTTAAGTCTACTGATCGAGGTGAATTAAGTATACTAAATCGGTAGACCAAAATTCACCTAGGTGATTAAGGCAAGCTATACACGAGCCTACTGCCGAGGTGTAAACTGAATTTACCTTATTAAAAAAATATTTTAGTATAAAATCGAATCTTTCTAAAATGATATTTTATTTTAAAGTGGAACTTTTATTACACCGTCTCAAACTTTTTGGTATGTGTGTCGCATGTCGCGTGACGGTCGGTTCTTAACTTATCGGTTCTCAGTAACTTAACGAAAGTAGTTAGGATGACATAGCTTTCAACATTTATCTGATTGAGTAGTACATGATACATTCTGAAGGTCTGATGATAACCAGGTATATACTTATCGGTTCTCAGTAACGGAAGTACTTAGGATGACCTAGCTTTCAACATTTATCTGATTGAGTACGGGTGCTACTACATGATACATTCTGAAGGTCTGATGATGACCAGGTATATACTTATGTTGCTATTTCTTGCTTTTGATAAACAACGACACAGCTAGTCAGTCCGAAAAACTGATCAACGTGGATGATGCCATTTTAATACCCTAAATCGAATGTTTATCCAAAAATTTTTAGTTAAATGTCTACAATACGAAAAAAAGTTTCACTTATACCGCGGTTTCATAAAACCACACAATCTTTTTTTTATTTTTAGTTCTTTACATATTCGGAAGTGATGAAGATTTTCGGAGATCTTTGGAATGGAGCCTGTGATTGCCTTTATTGTAATAGAACCAGTACAATTTTTCTTATAGCATCTCCACCACTCAGCCCTGCTAATATAAGTTTTTTTTTTATAGAATTGTCGGCCATTGTACAATAAAACTACGCCTCGTCCCCTTTTTATTTTTCTAAATTCAATGATTCGACCTGAAATTGCGACAACACCAACAGACCAAGAGAAAGGAAAAATTGAAGTGAAAACAATAATTGTCACTTAATAATATTAGAACGATCGCGTCATCAAAGAGAAAAATTCTTCGTTTTCTAAGCGACCAGGTGCCCATTTCAAAAATCACATTATATTGCATACATGAAATAGATGTATGTTTTTGACGCGATTTTCCCAAAATCTACTTATCCGATTTTCATTATTTAAAGTCATATTTTTCGGATGCGATGAAAATCTTCGAAGAATGGAAACCAGCGTAGTTCACCTAGTTGCATAGTTAAATCAAGTCAACAAATATTGCGTGTAGTCTACCTATACTCTTTGCAATTTGGCATTTCACTTTTGACAATTTTGCATGCCTATGATACTCGATAATTATTGACAAGCAAACATAAACAAAAAAATGCGTTACTTGATAGAACTTTCATTTTCTTGTCACTAGTGAAGCGATGTGTCTTAGCTCTAACATTTATCAATATCGTTATTTGTCGAGTTAATGGCTTACATATCGAACATAATTCAGATTGATTTTTCCATGAGAAATTGAAAAATAAAAATGTGGCAAGTTATAACACAAATGTAACTAATAAAACAAGTAGTATACTGTAATTTTACTTTTAATATTATAAATTATTGGATTCTTCACATGTACTAAAATCATCATTCGCAGTAGATATGTATATTTTTTTTATTAAATCTATGAATTTATGAAATAATTTTGAATTTGAAATGGAAAAAATGAAAAGTATTTGCATTTATTATTGAAATACATTTTATAAACTATTTTGCATATCTCTGGTATTATTATTTATTGTATGTATATAATAAATGTACGTAAGTAATAAATTATTATTATACAATGTTATCTAATAAATCAACGAATAGCGTTATATTAAATCGATTAAAACTTCTTCGTGAGTAAAATCGATTGCTACACAAAATCGAATCGGAATATCATTCCAACATCCCTAATTGCATTGACTAAAATGATAGGTGAATTAAGTCTACTTATACCAATTCACCTCGATCAGTAGACTTAAATCACCTGGGTGCATAGGTGAATAAAGTACACTAAAAGTAGACTTAAAACACCTGGGTGAATTAACTCAGGTGAATAAAGTCGACGGCACCGTATCCACTGGATTCAAAAGGCTAAAAATCGGTTAATGTGGCTTATGATAACAGGCCAAATCTAGCAGGACTTTTTTTAAGAGCTGATGGATGGATAGATTAGTGGCGTTATGCGTTCTTCACCCTTCTTTGTCCAAGGTAAACTCTCCGTGTATTTTGCCGACGCGAGTTATATGTATAACAAGAATTATAATTAGCATGTAACAGGAAGAACATTATTTTGATGGCAAACCTTACTCCATGTGTTATTCTCGAATATTCGAACTGATTGTATTTCTATCTCTTTCCAGCCTGGACTGCCTCCGGAGAATAGGAAAAGGAACAGTAGATTTCGGTGTGTTCAGCCCCGAAGACTTGATAGCGGCGCAATGGTCCTCTATAGACGTCCTTGTCACCAACGAGCTGAGAGACAGACACAGTGAGTGATTATCTTTTATAAGTACTCGAATCGAATCGAATCAAATCGATTATAAAATCATTCTATCCGAAAATATCGCTTATAAATCGTTCTATCCGAATCGATTCGGGTAGAATGTTATTCGACATATTATTTATGGTGAACTTTTGTTATGGTGAGGCTTTTACTAAAATAGTGGCCTCACCATCAGGTGGAGTCGTGATCAAACATTAACATAAGTATTTTAAGAAAAAAAAGATTAGAAGAAGCGGTCGTTAGTCAACCATGTATGCTAGTTACTAACGTTATTTTAAACTTATCTCATCATGGACTGAAGACAACGCAACTGGGTCGAAATATCGGTGTACAAAATAAATATCGTGAGTACTTACCCGTAATACAAATGGTCGAGCTATTTTCACACAGGCCAGATTGAAAATCGGTGTCGTCTCCAACGTATCTAGACCGTTTCGAAGGCCTTCTTCAGCACAAACTTCATCTATTAACTATCTTATGACTAAAATTTTACTGTTCTTTTCTGCTTTGCACCTTCAAATTCTTCTATAGTAAAACATGTGAACGTTGTCCAGGGCCGTTCGAGCGCAGCGTGGTGGCGCTGGTGAACCGGCGCGTGCTGCCGGAGACCTCGTCCTCGGTCCGCGGCGTGCTGCTCAACACCACGCTCTGCCACCCCGGCGTGGGGGTCGACAACCTGCGCCCGCTCAGCGACACGCTCTCCGGGGTGAGCACACACACACACACACACGCGCACACACACACACAAACAGTACACACTCATAGCCCCACACTAGGAGTCCCTATGTCGTAGGTGCCATGGATAACACACACACTCAGACGTAGAACACACTTATCTACAGGGTCAGTGCTTATTTTTTTATGGAAATAGCCGGGAAACGAGCTGACGATCCAACTAATCCAACTGAAGGTAAATGGCTATCGGCGCCAATGGATACCAGCAACCACAAAGGCATTACTGATCAGAAGATCACAGAACAGACAGAAGAAAAAGAAAGAAACACTTTCGCCTCAACTCAGAGTCATTAATATTTACTTAAATCACCCCTTAGTACAGAATTCGTATGACGATTCTTTACTAAGGAGCAATTAAGGTAACCGTTAGTGACTCTTGAGTTGGGGCGTTTTACACTATTAGTAAAATAACTGTTTTAAAATTTAAGATGTGCCCGACACTTATTATGGAGTAGTGTGGTGGAGTAGGCGGATATATGCTCGCTCTACTCTACTCTATACTCTAATCCCCACCAGTGGAGACTTCTTGGTTGGGAATTCAGGATTGAATCCTCTAGTTTTCCTCAGTTATGAAGGGAAGCTCTGTGCGTCGCAGTGGTCTAAAACCTGAAACCAATGTAAAGTAAGGTTCAATATGTTATTGTAAGCCGTGTCGTCTTCTGTGTCCAGTATCTGGAGTCCCTAGTGCTGACCCGCTCGTGCGTCCCCACGCTGAGTCTCAGCGAGAACCGGCTGCGGGCCATGGCGCGTTTCTTCCAGCGCGCCTGCAAGGCCGGGCCCTGGCTGCCCGACGCCACCAGAGACGCTGAGCTCAGTGAGTTATGTCTCACGTCTCTCCCTTTCTCTTTCTTTGTGTGACTACTGCTATTTGAATGCTGCTTTTGAATGCTATAAACTCTAAACTCAGCAAATGAGCTTACAGTTGTGGAGGATTTTAATATAGGTTCCACTGTCAACTCTATTTAATGATCAGACCTTCGTAATCGTAAAAACTTCAATCTATCATAATGTACACGAGGAATCAATGCATATCTATGCATGAAGTTTTTAAAATGAATAAAAATTTGACAAAGTTTTTAAGCTTTCAGTTTAAAATTTTTCGGCTGTACTGAGGGGGGAAAGGATTGACCCCAATCCCATGTCGGCAAAGGATGTTACTGTCCATGCTGGAGACCTCTCACCATGACCATGTCTCCTATGTTCCTAGAGTCCCGGTACCCGTCGCTCTGCGCGGCGTGCTCGTCCCCGACGGCATGCTCGCGCCTGGACCGCTACTGGGGCGACAGCGGAGCCCTGCAGTGCCTGGCGGACGGCGCGGGAGACGCCGTATGGGCCAACAGTGACGACGTCGCCGCTTACTTCGGGGTCAGTACATACCCCTGCAATGTGTGCATTCCAAGCTTAGCTTATATTCTATTTGGTTTCCTTTGAAGCTGTTTTTTAATGGAAATAGTCTGCTATCGTCGCCCACTGACATCAGCAACTTAACAGGTATGCACTGATGCATTGCCGGCCAAGAAAGAGAGAAGAAAAAGAAAAAATAAAAAGCTGGCTCTCAAGCCCCCATCCGAAATACGACGAGGCCAAAATACTAAGACGAAGGTCTTGTTGTGGACGTTTTACAAAATTTATATTTTTTCTATTCTCTCGAAATTCCGGCATTCCCTTCGCTCCATGTCCTGCTGATCTCAGCAATGAGAGACAAGGTTTCGGGTTGTAATTGTAACCCGGTCGGATGTCGATGTTTGCAGCTGAACGGTCGTCCACCAGTGACGTCAGCGGCGCCATTTGCGTACCTGTGCCGCGACGGCTCGTTCCAGCCGCTGGAGCACAACGCGGAGTCCTGCGTGTGGCTGCAGCGCCCCTGGCCCGTCGTCGTCGCCAAGAGGTACCCACCCCACTGCCGACTACCCACACTATCCACAATAAACATGGTCACCACGTGCGTTTGATGTAGTTCCCCTCGGGCTTCACTAGCGTACCTATTATTACTATAGTATCTTATAACAGGCAAGGGAACTCTTACGTGAAATGCACTTTACCAGCCATGTTGATTTTAATAGACTGCCTATGATTCTTAGTTGCTTCAAAGTTGTAAGGTTCCCGGGTAGACGTAAAGTTAATTTTTTGAAATATTACTTGTCATGATTTAAAATATTTTTTCGAATGGACAGTTTGTTGGCCCTGGTGGCCTTTACAGCTTCACACCGACAGAGAATTCTGCATGATGCTTTAAAACGAATTAATTTTATGCTGTCACTCCACAGGAAAGCATCAGAGGCAGTAGCGCAGATAGTAAACTCTCTGACAAGCACCAGCATGACAGACACCCACTGGCGGGGGGCTCTCTCGGCACTGCTGGAGCTGCGCAAGCCGGCCACCCCGGTGACGCCCGCCAAGACCCCGCTGGACCACCTGGCCTCCGCCCGCGGCTTCCGCGAGGCCTACAGCCAGAGCGGCTGCGATCCGCCACGGTGAGTTACAGGTTATAGAAAGTCTAACCTAACCTGTGAACTAAACAATCTTTATTTGGACAGATAATTCGAAAAGTTCTCTATCCGATAGTAGTTCCATTCCATTATAATTATTAGCCCGATTTACTTCATCGTCAGCCCATCAGGCTGTGGCTTCATCCCATAAACCTTTAGGGTTTTAGCTTAAGACCTAGAGCATACTTCACTACGCTGCCCCAGTGCGGATAGGAGGTGTTGGTAAGAGGCCAACCAAGTGTCAGAAATTTACATGCCCCTCAAGCTCCAAACTGTCTTGACGACTTCATCTTGCTATAATAATTGGGTCACAATATACACTATAATAAAACCTCAACTTGTCAACCCCCTGTCCTCTAGGCACATAACGCTATGCGTGACGTCATTACTGGAGCGCCACAAGTGCGAGTGGCTGAGCGAAGCGGGCGCCGTGTACGGCGTGGCGCCTCCGCTGCAGTGCGCCGTCACCGCCACCGCGCGCGACGCTCTCGCCGCGGTCAGAGACGGCACTTGTGACGTCACCGCCGCCAGGGACTTGCTCATCCCCGCTATCAGGTCACTAAACATTGATAAATAACGTTAACGCTACATCATTCGAAACCCCGCACTATGATTCCGTGTCGTAGATGCCATGGGTTATGTTTGCGCCTACCCCTTGTTGGCGCGGGTATTTAAGTTTTGCGAAATACCCGCTAATAATATACCATCTTCTATACTCATATCCAGAAGACTTCAATGTGATAATTTTAAGGTGTTTACTTACTGGTTTGGTTAAAATACGTTTATATTATTCCCACAGAGACTACGATCTCGAGCCAGTTCTATATGAGGTGACACCAATCGTGGAGAAAATGAACTCAGTCGTAGCTTATGTCAGAAAGGACAGCACAATTAAAAAGATGGCGGATTTGCGCGGGAAACGCGCCGCCTTCCCTCGCTACGACGGTATAGCATGGCATGCCTTCGAACATTATTTAAAAACAAAAGATGTTAGTTGCGAAGAGTCTCACACATATTTCAGCAATATATGCGCTCCTGGTATTGAAAAGTCCAATATTTTGAAGGAAATCATAGACAAGTATAAAAACAGTTGCTATATAGATGGAGAAATTGCTTTGGAAGGAGAGCCTTCGGCCTTGAGGTCGTTAGTTGAAGGCAACAGTGATGTAGCTTTTATAAGTATGGGAACCTTCAATAAATATAAAGGTAAGTTTACTTGAAATAAAACTTATACATACACCTTTTGGAAAAAGAAATGAGAGATTCTAGAGTATAACGGAAGTTTCTCGCGTCGATAAAGTTCGCGTCGTCTCCTCAGTCCTCAGTTTTAATTTCACCGGTACTCTTGCATGGTATGGTGGTTGGGATTTTTATCCCCCTGGCAGTCTACCGTCCTGAATCAACCGTGAAAAGATTTTACGTGTTTCGGTGTCCAAGAGTCGACTATAAGCGAAGCTTTTTTCTTGATTGACAAGGTGTAATAACATTTTTATTTTTATTTTACAGCAAACCAGATTATTGGTGACTGGGCAAGCCAACAAATAGACTTGGTACCAGTTTGTCCAGAAGAAAACATGAAGTACTGCTTCATCAGCTGGGCGAATATCGGCCATCTTTTTGCCGCCAAAAATCTAACTGACATGCGTCGGCATGAAATCATAAATGTTTTCACTAAACTCGACCAGCTGTTCGGCAAACAACAGCCATTCCACAGTGCCATGTTTTCGATGTTTGGGCCCTTTAATCATCAACATGATGTTATATTTCACAATAACACGAAAAGTTTAGCGACCATAGACACGTTAAAGGGCCACCCATACGCCTCGATCCCGTTCAATTTCGAACGCAGCCTTGTCAATGGCACGCTTGACAGCTGTCAGTTGATAAATATGAAAGATGCGGGGGTAGTAGCGGCGCCGGCGTTGATTTTGTTTGTAGCATCTCTAGTCGTGAATCTTATTTTTATGTAAATAGTTAAGTAGTTAGTGTCGATATTTGCCTTAGAACATAAAAGTTTTTAATTTTTTACTCGTTGTTTTATTCCATTAGTTTATATTACATCATGCATTGCTTTACAAACACCACTACACATTAACTCACATCACAATGTACTTGAACTTTTTGAGTATATATTTGTTTACTTGCTCCACCGTAGGTTGGTGAACGCTGAAGCACTCATAGCCCGGCACCTTGCGCCGATTCAGTTAGGCAAGTAGCGGTCGGTAGTTGGATGGGTTCAACCTTTACTGATAAAATTTCTTAAGTGCTTTCGTTCTTCAGAAACTCGCACGTAAATTCGTTAGTCCCGATTGATATCATTAGATAACAAAAAAGATAGTAGTTGAAGGCGCTTGGCACCGACATTGCGACACTTGGGTTGACCATTAACCCCTCCACCAAACAGCATTAAAACAGCGTGCAACAACAAGAATTTTTAAATAATGAATATTTTTTTAATAATATGTGGGCGGCAAATCTGTCGGCTCTGGGGCCCAGGCGGCGTGAGCCCACGTTACGCCATTGATAAGATAGCTGAAGCGTTAGCCTGTTTATGAGGAACTTCGGGGTCCTGTAAATAGCAGACGCTTCAGTCCTATATGTCTGCTATTTACGCAGCAACTTCGGGTGGCTGAAGCAAATATGCGACCTACCACGTAACTCTCGCTCGCACACACGACCCGCGCTATCAACCCAAAAAAACATCAGCGAATGCTGTGTGCCTAATATCACGCACCTTCTTCATGTCGCTTTTTGGCTGTCACATCATAAAATATTTTTTTACAAACGCCCCTTACGAAGTAAAACTTCAAAACACGTCTAATTTGTTCGTTGCCTACCTGTACTTTAAGCTAAGAGTACATTTGTAGGTGTACTAAAAACTTTAAGCAGTGAGATATAATAGCAGGGAATGCTTCTTTTTAAATAATTGTATGAACATTTACTGGCAATAGAGATCGATTTCAGATAACTTTATTTATAATTTAATATTATTTGTAGGTATAGGTAGGTTATCCTGGTACACTAATCAATTTAAATGTTATATTTTTTTGTAATTTATCTATGGATGTAGTAAACACGAACATTTGTATAATCTGTGCGCAAGTCAAATCACTGTCAGTCTCTGAGTCTATCACTGTCAGTGTTGACATTGACAGTGTTTCAGAAACTTTTGAAAACATTCAATTTATTTGTACTACCTAGTTTTCGCGGTTTTCTATAACATTTAGGAAAATATCTTGAGAATTACAATTTCATGTTATTTCCATAGTACAATGACGACACCGGATTTAGGGCCATTTATAAAAGCTCTCGACGCTTTAAAGGAGGATTACACGTGTGGCGAATGCGGGGAATTATGTAAAGATCCGGTTACTTTGAGTGCTTGCTTCCACCTAGTCTGTTCGGAGCATTCGGAAGAGTTACAGAACTGTCCGACTTGCAAGATACCGTTGACCCTGGAGGGATGCAGGATTTACAAAGATGATCGTTTACAGCCCTGTATAGACTCCGTTAAGGAATTGGACAAAATGTGTGCAGGTTTTAGGAACCCTTCTAACGTATTACAAACATCGAAAACAGATTCTAGCAGCGCTAAAAAGCGCGCGAGACCAGCTAAAAATGATCCGATAACCAGCAGTATGGAGCAAAGCGACAAAGAAAATAAAAATGTATCCATCAAATCTAACAGGTTAAAGAAAATGGGTAGGAAAACCGATGAATTGAATACAACTATTGCTTCGAACGTGAGTTCAGCGAATAAAGCGATTGGGAAGCGGAATAATAAAGGTGAGACTGCACTACACGTCGCCTGTCGTCTTGGCAAAGTAGATACAGTGAGAGAGCTTTTGAATCAAAGTGCTAATACAAATACCAAGGACAATGCAGGTTGGACACCCCTGCATGAGGTCGTTCAGAATGGCCGATTAGACCTCGTGAAACTGTTGCTCCAATTCAATACTCTTGTCAATGTTCCGGGACTAAACAATGAAACTCCATTGCACGAAGCCATAAGGTTTAAGCATAAAGAAATCATTGAGGAGTTGGTTAAAAATGGCGCAGATATATACGCTAGGAATTGTAAGGGAGAGACACCGGTTGATCTAGCAAATGGTGAATTGAAGCAGGTTTTGGAGAAGGCTGCGGAGAATGTTCTTCAAACACAGGGTGTTAATGAAACACTCATTGCCGATCAACATACAGAATTGGACTTTGAGGACATACGAGTGTATTGCATATCAAACTTCCGTACAGTGCACAATAAGTTGAAACTATTATGCAAACATCACAATAACTTGCATATTGAAGCTAAATTCACAAAAAAAGTAACTCATTTAGTAGTTGACACAGAGATGGAGGATGATGTGTCTATTTGTATGTCATCCTTAGATGTCTTACAAGGAATTGTATATGGTAATTGGATACTATCATCACAATGGGTCATGAAGTCTACAGAACAAAAACTGGAGCCTTTTAAAAACCATGAGGTGACCGGAGTCAATTCTGTAGCTTACAATGGCCCCAAGAGATCACGATATAATAAGTACAAGCTACTACCTGGCCTTTTTGACGGTTGTCACTTCTATTTGCATAATTTCAACACCAAGTATGAGATTTCTAAGAATCTTGTTGTGACTAAAGCAATATTGTCTAAGCTTATCACTGATGCAGGGGGCATAGTTCTTAGACGTGTCCCAAATCCTGAATTAATTCCAGATCCTGAGAAATTAGTGCCATATCATGCTAAAAAGGGTAGTAAGCTGGCTATATGTTCACATTATATTATATATAAAGATTTCTATGAACCAATGTATAATATGAAACATTTTAAGGCACTACCAGTGGGCTGGTTGATTGATTGTATAGAGAAGTATGAATTGTGTGATCCATAGCAAAATGGTTATTATGTTAAATACATATATATTAAGATTACTATAATTCTATTTAATATTTCGTATTATGTATCAATCAGATGTTTGTCATGAGAAATGGTAACTGCCAGCAGTACTAATTTTTTGGGATATTTTAAAACCATCATTTATATATTATTTGTATAGAGAACTGAGGATAATGATGTTAAAACCGGTAAAGCAAATCTTATTGTTTTAAAACCTCACACTGAATGTGTGCTAGAAATTGAATTTTTGTTGTATTTGTTATATAATTTGAAATAACACAATTATTTGTTACAATTATTAAAATAATGAAATTGTTTTTTTTTATAGTCCCATCCAACTACTAACAATATACGATCTTAAATAAGAGAATGACCAGGGCAGGTTATAAATGAGTTGATGGCATCAGCTGCCCCCTACTTTTTAACATATAATTTTTTTTATTCTTTTCATTCCTCTATTGATGTTGGCCATCCTTGGGCCTTGTGATTTTACCTACTTATGGCTGCAGTTCTCAATTACACAATAAATAAAACAATTTATTAAAAGAATATTTCAAACGTTTATTTATTTAATGATACTAATTTATTATAGTTATTTCAATAATTTATTTTTTAAACTAGATATAATAAATTTATGATTTCGTACAATTCAAAATACAGTAAACATGACTAAATAACACTTCTCGTAGTTTCCATAGCATCCAAGAGTCGTTAAATATTTCAACTTAATCTTGAAATCGCGTTTATGTGTATTTGATGAGTGTGGCGTGTTGCTCTGCTCTACTCTTCCGTGCTTAAGTACTCTATGCTCTCTGCTTCGGTGGAAATCGGCTAGAAATCGGTCTCTAGTCATAGATATAGTACTCTATCTATGTCTCTAGCCATTGAAGTAGGTATAATGTTATAGAACAGACACCAACAAACGAATCGAATAAACTGTGTCACGCCGGGAGGTTCTATTTTTAAAATTGAGCCCCCGTTCTCTTTCAAAATCGAATGAATCCATTGAATATTGAAGCCACGTGGCGCCAATTGATTGGGACATACATCGTGTTCGCGGTGTCGGTTCTATACGCTAGTAATAATACTTTAATGTCTTTAGCACGCATTTATGCCACAAATAAATTCACAAACCACTGCATGCTATAACTACTATATGTGCACTATTATTTCTTCTGTGCTATAACTTAAACGTCGCAAGAACCAATTAAAAATTACTCTACGTCACAAATACACAATGACGTCAAATGTATAGTTCTCGTCAATCTTGTAGGATCTATTAATTTTTATTTTTGGGAATGTCATTGTGGAATTAAATCGATACCTGTATTAGAAAAAAGTACTTTCTGCATATTAATAAACAATCAATATGTTTTTAATTAGCATAAATTTAAAAATTAAAAAACCCATCATGATATACTTTTTTGAAATCCTTATGATGAGCTTTTTAATTTGATACCCATATTACATTATTACATTTATTTTTATTTTTTGATACTTCAAACATGGCATTTCATAGCTACCATATTGTTTTTTTTTCGTTTCACTTATCTCAGAACACTTGGGTTTGAAAGGAAACGTCTGTGGGAAACATTGATTAAGCTACATTGAGCTAACTTTACAGGAGAGCAGTTAAGTTGGAATTATTAGAAAAGTTGTTGTATACGTCACAATATAGATAATAAAATAAAGGATTCCAAAACAGTAAGAATAACGTCGGTAGGAGGATTACAAACAGATATATGATTTTTTTTCTAATAATTCCAACCTTCTGGCAACTTCCGCCTTGACATTCACAATCGGGTCTCTAGGCCACGAAACGCTGGCGAAGAAAAAATCTACCTTATTTATTTTATGGGCATCTTCGCATTATATACCTATAATAATTTTAAGTAGTTTATTAAATACGGCAAAACAAATTTCTGTTTACTGTTTATCATTTTTTTACTAATTTAAAATTAATATTTCAATTAAAAGTAATGGCAAGAGTGTTTACCAAACAGAGTATATACACCACACATATTATATCCATAATTCAATTTGCACCTCCTACTTTGCAATCTATACACGACATTACATAAATAAAATACATATAAAATCACCATTACAACTCATATTGCTTATTGATAACACCATATAGGTTGGCGCAAACTATACTAAGTATTATAATATAATTAATTTATTATACTTTTAGAAGAAACAAAAATGCATAGTTACATTAATGACTAATTGATCAAGACTAAAATAAAATAAAAAAAAACAAAAAAGCTTCTTTGAAGACATACAAATGAATAATACTTAATAATATTGAAAATAAAATTTATTCTATTCTATTCTATAAATTAGTAATATATAGTAAAACTACTTTGTTACGTTGTATTGCATAATGAAAAAAAAAATAATCTACATTAAAAATTATAGGCTTATCTGTGTTTTTTGTTTAAAAAAATCAACATAGATCTTTTAATGTAAGGTAATTACTTTTACAGGAATGTTAGAAAAGCGAAGAGTGTACATACGACTGTACAATATTTTATTCCACAAATTATTATGCTTCCCTTTTTTAGCACTTTCTAGTCTTTTCCGGGCCCTCTAACAGTAGGGCCTTGTTGAAGCATTGACGTAAATTGTATGACTTTCAAAATGTGTTTGTAAATCAAATCAATTTTGAATAAAAATATTTGATTTGATTTGAAAATAAAATCGCTGATTATTCTGCTATCGCTACAAATCCATATAATTTAACCTTTCATAACAAACATTGGTTCATTATCACAGAACCTACATCTGGCCTAACCTAAATAAAATTGTAGTGAAAAAACAGTATGTAAAAATACAATAATCAATATCTCTACTAATACTATCTCACAACTAGATGCCGTATAGTATAGGATCTGTTTACTAAACTAGGCGCTAGGGGTCGCCCTCCGGCGACGACCAATATCAGGTGTCGAAGGCGCGAGGCATGTACCTGAAAAAAAAGTATTTAATTTGAAACTTATTTCAAACTTCATAATTTTTTTTGAAACTTGGCTCATTTATCACTTAATTTTGGTTCTCTGATCGTAGGAGCCTGTGATATACTGACATAACCTATACTAATATTATAAAGAGGAAAGATTTGATTGTTTGTTTGCATTGAATAGACTCCAAAACTACTGAACCGATTTGAAAAATTCTTTCACTGTTGGGAAGCTACACTATCCCCGGGTGACAGGCTGTATTATATTTTTTTTACTATTTTTCCTGAAGCGAAGTGAGGGCGAATTCCTAGTTATCAATGAAAAGAAAATGTAATTGGACGCTTATATGAATTAATTGATGACACTATCTGGCTGTTAGCACTTTTTGATTAGCAACAGCGCGGCAACATTAATAGCTAGTGATTAAAGTAAATACAGAAAAAATAAAACGTAAAGATACTAGAGTATTTAATTATTAAAATTGGCTACTCTACAGATAAACTCGGTTACTATTCCTTGTGCGCTGTAGCATGGTGCAGGTGACAGTTGTCTATATGACGTTGACATCTGTCAGTACCAGTACTAAATACGTCTATGGCGTTACGTTATACGCATAAGACTACTTAATTTTTCTTTCAATAGGTTTAATTTGTAATTAGAACATATTAATTTGTAAATCGCGGTAAGGGAACATACCAAAACCACGTGCCTCATTTAGGGGGGGAGGGGGGTCTTCAAAACACCACGATTGGTCACAGAGGGGAGGGGGGGGTTTAGGTTTTTGTCACGTAGTCAATATTTTAGCAACCATTGCGCCACAAAGTCGTCAAATATAAGCAAAATTATTATTTTTTAACTCTGTTTTTGCAAAAAAGTATTGAAAACCGTATTTATCAATTACCACGTGAAAACTAGGGGGGATGGGGGACTACGGATGGTCACGAAGGGGGGGGAGGGGGGTAAAAAGTTGGAAAAAATGGGTTACGTGGTTTTGGTATGTTCCCTAACTTTCAAGAGTGAAACGAAACGTTATTGAAACTGTCACCCGCACCATGCTACAGCGCACAAGGTATAGTCCACTATTCTAAAACTCACTTATAATAATTTAATTTGAAACTCGTCTAATTAACTCGAAACTCGGCTATAAAGGTCGTAGCCCACTCACACGATACCGCTCCCACCCAACCAAAGTATGAGAATTCAAATATAAACTTATAATCGTGCTCTGTAGGTGCACTTTACAGTAACAATCAAAATTAGCAGCCAGCGCGCGGTAAGCGAGCTTACCGCAACCTTGCCGCTCAATAGTAGCATCTACAGAGCACGATTTTAAGTTTATATTTGAATTCTCATACTTTGGTTGGGTGGGAGCGGTGTCGTGTAAGTGGGCTACGACTTTTACTCTGAAACTCGGCTACAGCTCTGAGCCGGGCACATACCGGACACTGATGTCGTGTATCCGGAACACGGCGTACCGCTCGTTCCGGAACACGGGGTAGAAGTGGTCCACGGGCCGCGTGAGGAGCTCCCGGCACAGGCGCGGGTTGGACGCCAGCGCCGGCGCCTCCACGTCCCAGATCTCCTCGAACGAACAACCCGCGCTGCAAACGACGTCTTATTTATACTAGTTTCTATCAGACGAGAACATCTTCAGATACCAATATGTTAATTATTTTATTTTTCTTTACTTATATCTATAATACTAATACAATATATTATAATGGAGATGGAGAAGTTTTATGATGGCGAAAACCGATATCGTCGTACCTATTTCTTTAGTTATGTGAGGGCCTCGTCAAAAATAAGGTTATAATTTGTATCGAATTGATAGTACTACAAATTAAATGTAATAATAAGCAATCCGCTGGTGGTAGGGCCCCTCGAGGGATTATATTAGTATTATTGATTGTAATTATAAATTAATATCATTATCACTATTAATATTTCTCCATGGGGTTCGCCTGGATAGATACCACCCTTGAGCATGAGTCAGCCGCCAAACGACTCGTCGTGTTCCGGCTGTGGGCTTGAGAGCCTGTTCTTTCTTTCTTTTTATTCTCTCTTTCCTGGCCGGCAACGCATCAGTGATGCCTTTGGTGTTGCTGATGCCCATGGGCAACAATAGCCAATTACCATCAGGTGGATCGTCAGCTCGTTTGCCGACTAATTCCATAAAAAAAAATCCATTAAAATATCGCAGACTTCTCCATTAAATAATAATTATAGAAAATTAATAATAATAGTTTTCTAGAAAAACGTATCATAGCTTCCTAATTCATAAAGTTACGCCTGAACTAAATAGGGCCATTGCTTTGTCCATGTATTCTCTCTCTCTCTCTCTCTCTGCGTGTGTGTGTGTGTGTGAGTGTGTGTGTGTACTAACCGGCTCCTGCCGTAGCAGTAGTTGGTCTCGAGGACGAGGAAGGTGGCCTGCAGCTGGCTCAGCTCGCGGTACAGCTCGTGCGCGGGGAACTTGCCGTACGCCTTGTACACCGCGTACGCGCGCTCCCTGGGTGTTCGCAATAAATATACTGCTTTTTTTATGGAAATAGCAAAACGAGCTGAGCAGTGACACTTGTGCTTGTGTCGGTCATGTGATCGATCCATAACCAGCAGGCATTTGGTAGTTGGATGGGTGGCCGCTAGTGGTTAACACTTCTTGAGCGCTTTCGTACTCGGCTTTACGCCCCCGCTAGTTATAGTAAGAACATCAAAACTCCCGTCACTTGGTGTAGCCACTAACCACAAGTATCACTATTTTCGCTTCACCCCCCGTTTCTTTGTCTCCCCGCTCACTTGGCCCCCCTCGTCTAGTAGAGCAGGTCTGCTAAGCCACGTCCACATCAAAACCAACACTTGGTTCAGTCACTAACCACACTCACTATCTTCGCCCCCCCAGCCCCATCCCCTCGCTCGGCCACTTGCCCCCCGCTACTCATAACACGGGTGCGCTAAGTCAGATCGAAGGTCTTCGGACGGTATCAAAACTGTCGACAGCCACCACACTTTTCACTTTAGCCACCACAAGTAACACCGCTATCACTTCGCCCCCCGTGCCCCCGCTCACCTGGCCCCCCGCGTCTCGTAGTGCGGGTGCGTGACGACGGGCCGGCGCGTGGTCAGCAGCAGCGCGGCCGATAGCGGCATGGAGCCCGCCACCGCGCCTCGCCCCGCACCCCCCGCAACCCCGTTCCGCAGCCACTGCACCAGCTGCTCCAGCTGGTAGTCGCTGAACTCACCTGGGGGTACAATGTTATGGGGGTATATGATTCAAGTTTGTAAAGGGGATACCTGGCGGTCTATTATGAACTCTTAATTCCAGTCAAGTTCCAGTTTAAACGTCAAATTCGTGTTACGAAAGCGGTCACGTGACACTTTTTAGCCAATCATACGTCGTTTAAAGCCCGAGAAATGAATTGCCTGGAACATGAATGGTTTTATAAAAGTTCATAATAGGCCCGCTGGTGTGCCAAAATACAAGCTTCGGCTTAGCTTGACTTTTTACAAGGTCGTCAAAACAGATAAAATTTTCGAAGTGATTCTGTTTAGAGAGAAAAGAGGAACAGTTCTTGTCATTGTGTGTCCATGGCACCCATGACACAGGGAATCTTAGGGCCTTATCACACTGACGGTTTCCGAGCGGATTCAAAGCGGAACGGGTGTGCAGCGAATATGCCGCGCGTTTACGTTTTCGCCGCGGACATGAAGCGAATACACAGCACTTTCGACGCTTGTGCGTGACGTGATTGCAATGTACAATACGCTCTCTGAACGCACACAACAAAATTATGTCCGCGGCGAATTCACCTCGCGTCCGCGACGTTTTCACCTCGGACGCGCGGCGTATTCGCTGCGCACCCGTTCTGCTTTGAATTCGCTCAGAAACCGTCAATGTGATAAGGCTGTTAGTATGGGGCTATAAATGTGAATGTGTTACTATATCAGTGCATATAGTTGTATGCCCCTGCAGGGCTCACATACTCCCACTCACCAACATGCGACATCTCGTGCGCCACGTTCTGCAACAACGCGAGCCCCACAGGCACCAGACACAGCAGCCAGAACGCTGGCAGGTACCGCTTCCACCGCGCGGGGACACTGGAATATTGATATGATAACATCTTCATAATATAGTTCCTTTACTCTGCTTGCTAAGCAGATAAAAGTGTATTTGTGGATAAATACACGTTTTTCTGTTATAGATGTCTTATTATGATGAACGCACATTTATCGGCATCGTTCGCGCCGTCCGCATCGCATTTGTATGAAATCATATGAGAGACCGATGCGGATGACATATGCGTTGGCATCTGTCATCCACACCGTCCGCACGCATTTCTGAAAATGCGGAAGTTATCCGAAATGCCGATAGTGTTCCCATGCCACGATGCTTTTGAAAACGCATTAGAAGAAACGTTTCATAGTAAACTAATCCTGAGAGGAGGCCTCGCCTTCGTGTTTATGCCTATACATCATTGTTTTCGGACATTCGACAATAATACACATATAATGGCCAATACTCAAATATTGGCAATTAACAGCAATATATACACAGAAATAATTTGACACAGAACTAGTGGGATTTTTTTCCCATTAGTTCTGTCAACAGGACATTAAACTTGACACAGACTTAAACAGGACTGTAAACGAATGACATCGCACTACACACACTAGAGGTTGGGAAAAACTGCAAAAATTGTTGGCAATACTAAAATTTGCGTACGGCGAATCCGGACATATGTGCGAGGCTATCGGTATACGGAGCGTCTGGCGCGGACGATGCCGATATATGTGCGTTCACCATTAGTGTCCTAGAGTCTTTAGTGCCTAGCGTCCTAGAGGCTTTACACGGATCTTATTTGATAAACAAAGGCACTACTTTTTATTGAAATATTAATTAAAATAAAATTTTATTTAGGTAATTTAAAAAATAATCAATAGTAAAAAAAATATTATCACAATAAACGATTTATCTGTCTGTTAAATTCTTTTCATTTTGTATCTGTCTTATTTTTAAATTACAAATTACCACTGTAAGATTGTTTACCAATTAGAATTATCTAATCTTCTTGATAAAAAATAACCGACTTTAAACTTATATAGGGATAACTCAAAAAATACTTGTCAGATCTCGCTAAAATTTAAATGGCATCATGTGACAAGCACCAGCTTTTGATTAAAAAAAGAATCATCAAAATCGGTTCATCCAGTCGAAAGTTCTGAGGTAACAAACATAAAAATATACAGTTGAATTGAGAACTATCTCCATTTTTGAAGTCTGTTAAAAAATAGAAGATAAGAATTGACAGCATTTAAAGAAACTTACCCATAATAATCCTTATTGAATATCAACCCTGACAACAGACACAGCTGCGTAGCGAAGAGTAGCTTCAGCCTCATCACCAGGCCGGCCATCACCCCAAACACCACCAGCTGCGATATGTTGTAGAAGATGGCCGGCTCCACTTGCAACTGGCTCAGGAATACCACCAACTCATCACTTTCCACTTCATCTTCACATTCAACTTTAGACCGTATCTCCTTGTCCAGAACGTCCAAATCAGTCTTCCGCCTCCGCCTGACCTTGGTCTCGTTATTCTCTATCCCGCTGTCCTCATCATCCTCTCTTTCTAACTCCACCGGCGGATCTTCCTTCTCCTTCACCCGGCGCGTCCGCTCCGCACTCTTCGTCCAATAGTCTAACACATTGAGCACGCCGATGATAACAAAGGGAATCAAGAAGGATTTCGTCATGTTCTTTATGGAACTGAAGGGGAGAAAGTTGAATACTTCGGAGCAGGTGTAGATCATTGTGTGGAACGATTTGTAGTTAGTGAATTTGGAGTACAGAATGGCCCAAAAGTGGGCATCGTCTTCCACTTCTAGGAAGTCGCTGATCAGCTTCTTCAGGTAGATCGAGGCGAGGATCACAATGAGAATCCTTAGCACTACGAGCCAGGCTTCCACAAACAGGTCCACACGATTTTGGACCTTAACGCGGAGGGAGCTAAAGAAGAGGCAGTAGGCCGACACGACCAAGAAGAACGAGGCATATAAGGACGATTTCAGCATGTCGTTCCCTTGTAGCAGTAGCACCGCCATGTGCAGGCCGCAGAAGTGGGAGTGGAGGAAGATGGACAGGGCCTTGATATCGATGATTTTCAGCTGCTCCATCACGAAGAAGATAGCTGTCTGCGTGAGGAATATGAACTGGGTGAACTGCCAGAACAGGAGACAGAGGCAGTTGAGGGTGAAGATGGCCACCTGGAATACGCAGGGTTTATATTTAGAGGTATCAGATATCAAAACCAAAACATATTTATTTCCAAGTGTGTAAAAAACTCTACCAGTGCATGAGTACCATAGGAATTAAACTGGGTGGTGTAGAAGCCCAGCAAACTCCAACCGGAGACACCAGGTGCTAATAACGCTTAATACATCTCAATCTCCATTACTCGGCATCCAAATAAACAATAGATGAGACATGGTTTTTCTTTTCTTTTCTTTCGCCTATGTCTTTGGTGTAACACTTGATGTAACTTCGCCAACGAACGAGCAGAAGAACCACTACATGGTAAGTTCTAGTCGTGCATAGACATAAACAGGCCAAGAGAAAAGAGAGAAGAAAAGACTGATTGACCAACAGGCAGAACACGACACGAACAGTCTACTGGGATCAGTATCTCGGGCTGCCCTAATACTACATCAAATACTGTAGTTTCCTAGTCGCCAACTACCGCCAAGTACAGTGAGCAAAAGAATTAGGATATTCTAAAACCTATAATTATCAATATTACAGAATGTTTGTGTTATTATCAATGTTAAATGATACCTGTAATGTATGTAAGGTATGATTTAACTTTGCTAATAAAGTAAAAAATATGTAGGTACGTAATATTAAACATTACATATGGTTTTAGAATCATGCCATGCACATCTAACTCTTTTGCTCACTGTACTTGGCGGTAGTTGGCGACTAGGAAACTGGAGTATTGGGTGTAGTGGGGCTTCGTGTACCTGCAGCCGCAAGGCAGCGGGCTCGAGCGGCGCGCGCAGCCGGCGCGTCAGCAGCCAGCCCTGCAGCAGCAGCAGCGGCAGCGCCAGGTTCTCGCGCTCGTTGGGCGCCCACTGCACGCGCGTGCACTCCGCGTGGTTCGCCCAGTACTGCACCGCCGCTACCACGCCGCCCAACACGCTCGAGCTATCGACCAGCAATGTACGTTATACACTTTTAAACCATGCAACCGATGTGCTCCAAACCGGTTTCATTTGCAAGGCAATAATGCCACAGAAGACAATAGTACTGATAATGCGAAGATAGTTTTAGACCAATAAAACAATGCATTAGGCAAATTAGGTCCATTCATGATGTCGAATTTCAACTTTGCTGGTACAAAAAATTTCCCGAATTTACGTATTCATTTTTTTAGCGTTGTAACATACGCCGGGTAGAATATACGAGTAGATCATGTTAACAGAGTACTTTTCTTTTTTGACACGTTTTCTTTCAGCAGATTTCCCGCGACGGTGTTCCCGTCTAAATATGATGTGGATGTCTTTACTAAGTTACTGCACTCAACATCTTGGACTCTTCGCCGTTTACCATCAGGTAAAGTTGTCAGACAGACAATTTTATAACCGGCTTCAAAAACGACGAGATTCTCAATTCAGATACTTCCAGATTGATCCCATATAGAAAAAAAATACATTGGATTATTTTAATGCTCCTTAATTCTTTTTCTAGAAGACTGTTCTATCTAGAAACACAAACCTTAATGCAGTGGCATGCAAGAAAAGCACAGCAACAGTTAAGCCGGCTAGACTCCACACCGCCTCCAGATAGAAGAACATGGGGTGTCCGAGCCCCACGCAGCTCTCTACCGGGGACAGCCCCTCGCCTCGGTGCACCATGTGGCACTCCACGTGGGTGCTGTTGATCCATGGCTCCAGGTACCGGTATACTGCGCCAATTATCACCTGGAATGGTAAATTCACCATCACAACAACAAAACTTTTTATCACATGCTTTTAAAAAGAGCTAGTTTGTAAATAGGAACTAAAATAGCTCTTAAATTCCTAGGAGCTAAATGTGATTTGTGTAACCGACATAGCTCAGAGAATTAGCCGGCTAAAATGACAATGGGCTGGCCATATAGCTCGATGGACCAATAACTGTTGGGGAAAAAAGGTCCTCGAATGGAGACCATGCCTTGGTAATAAGAGCCCCCCGACCAGGTATACCAACAACCTGATGAAGTGATGGTTTTGGATAAACAATTGTGTGAAATTCAGAGTTTTTCAATTCATTTTGAATACTATACAATTATTATTACAAACAACCCATCAGGTTTTCCAAAATGCCACCACAGCTTAAATAATGACGATATAGGCCACTTGGTGACATCTATTTGTTGCTATAGTCCTGGGTTCAGGTCCCAGGCACAGCTTATTACTTTAAGCAGATTTTAATGGGTAAACTTATCTCACTTGTGTATTCACAAGGAATCCTAGTAAAGAGGTGTGAAAGTTAATTTTTATTATAAACTTTACGGATAAACATTATAGATTCATCTTACTCTGATGATGCTGTATTTCAGGGTAAAACGTCTGTTGGTGCTTGTATGTATGTTGGTATATACTTTTAATTATTGTAATGCATCCGTTTTTCATGAAATGAAATGAAATGAAATGAAATAATCTTTATTCATGTAGGTATCACTGATACTCTTATGCACGTCATTTTTTTTAATCTACCAGCTTTTCGGAAAGGTGCTTTGTCATGGAGGAGAAGACAAGCCGTAAAGAAACTCCTCAGCACATCTTTTAAAAATAAAACTTAATATCTATTACAAAAATAGGTATTCTCTAACCTGTGCAGAACTGGTTGCCTAGCTAGTCAAGAAGTACAGACACCATCATAAAAATTAATTGTAGATTGTTGCAAAGTAAATGGTAAGAACATAGTAACAATAGATTTTCACATAAAAACTATTTCATATCAAACTCACCTCTGGATATATATTAAATCTGTTGAAAGCATTTACTTCCTGAGGGTATTCCACCAGCTTATCGTACATTAGTTTAGTTATTCCTGCTATGAAGGGCCTCTCCTCCACAATTGTCTTGTAATATGAATAGTAGAACCCCATTTCTGTGCGGAAAGACATCTCTCTCTCCAAGTCGGAGAGGTATGAGAAATTTCTGTCATTCTCAAAGAGGTGTGACACATACTTGTAATGAAGAAAGCCTATTGAAAATGCTGAAAATTCACTTGAAATTAATAAGCCTTTTATTTACTCCCATAATATCACAATAGTAACTTAAGAAATTCAAGATGTGTTTTAATATGCTAGTTAAGACTTGTGACTAAACAAGCTTTGCCCAGGTTGCCCAGGATAAAAAGCACCCTAGGTCTTCTAAGTCCTGGTCTACCTGTGTGCTAAATTTCACTAAAATCCGTTCAGTAGTTTTTAACTTAATAACTTTTCTGTATCAAAAATATATCTGAACCTTGTCAATAGAAGTAATTTAGAAATAACAAACTCAGATTTTGATGATTATTACTGGAATAAAAAGACAAAATTCTTGCTCCAAACTAGATTTAATAAAATAAGAGAAACTTATCTATACTAGATACGTAGTATTAAGATTAAACTAAGATCCGAGACATAGAATACATACATTACTTAGTACTTGGACTCAGCAACTTTGGGACGTATCCAATAAATTTCCATGGAGATTCCGAAGAACTACATTCTAAATCAATTATCATAATTTGTAACGGTAATACTTCTAAGATATTAATGTAAATAAATAGTAATTTATTACCAATTAATGCTAATGTTGCTCCTTTTACAATCCGTTTTAGGATTAGTTTACGCGGTTTACATTCAGTATTCGAGTCCTCAGTATTTTCTGTCATATTTGTATTGGTGTTTAAAAACACATCACATTATTCTGAAAAAGTTAAAAAAATCAAATACAAAAAGTTCACGGAGTACTAAGTATTTATATCTACTCTACTGACTTTTTACAGTTAAAAAAGTATTCAATCAATCAATCAATGTCATGAATTGTCATGTCATATGACATAATTATGGATTGTCAAATTGGTATCTCAAATTGCAAAGAAATGTCAAATGAAACAACAGAGTATGGTTATAGCCATGGATATTTTACTTTAACTGGATACATAACTTCGGAGAAGTACCTGAAGACGGATGACGTCACAACGGAATAACCATTTTTGTATTGTGTCCATGTTGTCTATAGTCCCAGGATATATCATTCGATTGTGTTAAAATGCTTTTATAAATGCACTGCACATAAAATAAAAGAAATGTACCTATCGTAATAAATAATATTGTTTCATTTCATTATAACCTTATAATTAATCATATAAAAATATCAGTTTTCATGACATAAGGATAATTGGAGGAAATTATAATAAAATGTGTTAATTAAATATTTATTTTGTACCACCAGAAAAATTATTAGAAAAAATTTTGAAGAACTATATCAAAATAGAACATATTTTTTCTAAGCGTGGACACTCTAAAATTATGAAGGACAACCTCAATCCGGTCTGTGATTGGTCGAAAATGGTAATTCCATTTTGACGTCACATCCTCACCCCTTCGAAGCCTGTTATCCAGGTATATTATATCCATGGTTACGTTACAGCCAAAAGGGAAATGACCTTATGGAAAAGAAGCATTTTATCTATGGAAAAAATTATTAATTGAAACAAAACGTTCTGTCACTTTTGGGTTTCCGGTTGCTCAAACTTCGCGGCAAAAAGTTTTTGATCGTTTCAAGATACCTTCATTTATAGTAAACAAGTAACTTTATGTATAATTGATGATTATCAGGTCAGATCAGGTCGGGTGAATTCAGGTGTTCTTTGCTTTCTTCTTATTTAATCGGTCCCTCATTACTAAGGATACAATACAATACAATACAATACAATATTCTTTATTGTGCACACTAGACGTACATAAAATATTACAATTTTAGTATTATTAGACACAATAGGCGGTCTTATCGCTGTAATAGCGATTTCTACCAGACAACCTAAGGGTAGAGGACACAGACGTTCAAGAAATGCGTAGGTAGAGGTGCAAACAGTAAAAAGTTTACGAATTAATATTTAAAACAAAAGATAAAACAAATCCACACTGGGAACCCTTAAATGGACAGTCTGTCTCCATCGCTTCCAGTCTGAAGTAGCCCTCACTGCTTGATAGGATTTGGATGATATGATGGTTTGATGGTTTAGATGATTGGATGGTTTCCTTTACTTGGTCAGACCATCGTGTGGCGACGTCTGTATCGTGGTGACCGGCCAAGTGATCTTTTGCCTTCAGTATTGCCAACAATGACCAGTTTTTCTAGGTTACCATCTCCCCTTCGCATTATATGGCCGAAATAAGTTAGAATACGCTGTAAGTATATAGCGGACAGCCCTGTCTTTATACCCACTTGGGAGAGAATAGATACATTTTGTGCGTTTAGCTGTCCATGGTATTCGGAGCATGCGCGTCCAGCACCACATTTCGATTGCATCTATTCGTTGTCTCTCTGTTGCTCGTATTATCCACGTCTCGATCCAAAAGATCATACTGAATCAAATGCTAACCCACTTCAACAATAATAATTTATTACATCCGGAGCAATACGGTTTTACTAAAGGTCGTAGTACAACAGATGCCGGAGCCAGGCTCTTAAAGCATATATATGAAGCATGGGAGTCGTCGCAAAATGCTATAGGTGTATTTTGTGATTTATCAAAGGCGTTTGATTGTGTTGAGCACGATACATTAATATCTAAACTTAGTCACTATGGCGTGAAAAACAAGGCCCTTAGCTTGCTCGCATCTTATTTAAGTAATAGGATACTAAAGGTTAATATAAACGATGAAAAGTCATCAGGGTCACCTACTGTGATGGGTGTTCCGCAAGGCTCGATCTTGGGCCCTTTTCTTTTCCTGGTGTATATAAATGACTTACCACATTATGTTAAAAACCATGCGAACATTGTGCTGTTTGCAGATGATACATCATTAATATTTAAGACTGATAGGAATAAAAACAATTTTGACGATGTTAATAGTGCTCTGTCGCATGTCTCACATTGGTTCACTATAAATAATTTACTTTTAAATGCAAAGAAAACCAAATGCTTAGAATTCGTGTTGCCAAATGTAAAAAAAGTAAATAAATCTCTTAAATTAAATAATGAAACATTAAATATAGAGGAATCCACGGTTTTTTTAGGGGTGACCTTGGACAGTAAACTGCAATGGGGCCCGCACATAGCATCTCTCACAACTAAACTTGCTAGGGCTGCTTATGCTGTTAGAAAAATAAGGCAGCTCACTGACGTCGACACTGCTCGGCTTGTTTATTTTGCATATTTCCATAGTGTTATGTCTTATGGCATTTTACTGTGGGGCAAAGCAGCCGGTATAGAACAAATTTTTGTATTACAGAAAAGAGCCATTAGAGCTATTTATAAACTAAAATCAAGGGAGTCCTTGCGTGTCAAATTTAAACAAATAGGTATACTTACAGTAGCTTCCCAATATATTTATAATAATTTAGTGTTTATACGGAATAACATAACTGCATATAAACAAAATTGTGATTTTTCAAATCGTCAAACAAGAAGGATGCATCAATTGGCTACCTCTTCGTACCGTCTTTCTAAAGTGCAACGTTCTTTTATGGGACTAGGTATAAAATTTTATAATAAAGTCCCAAAACAAATACATGACTTACCGGTGCAATCTTTTAAGAAACGTGTAAAGGCTCAGCTCTTAGGTAAGGGCTACTATAGCATAAATGAATATTTAAATGACAAGGATGCTTGGAAATGACTAGCTAGGCAACCAGTTCTGCACAGGTTAAAGAATACCTATTTTTGTAATAGATATAAGTTTTATTTTTAAAAGATGTGCTGAGGAGTTTCTTTACGGCTTTTCTTCTCCTCCATGACAAAGCACCTTTCCGAAAAGCTGGTAGATTAAAAAAATGACGTGCATAAGAGTATCAGTGATACCTACATGAATAAAGATTATTTCATTTCATTTCATTTCATTTCGACTCCGTAGAGGAAGATTGGGAATATCAAGGCTTTGACTAATTGAGCATTAGTTTTATAGCTTATTCCCAGGTTTTTCCAGTTTTCCAGTTGGACCCTCCAGAACATCTGGACGCAATGACACACCTCCAGTCCAGAGGCGTGTCATTGCATCTTTAGCCATCGCTATTCTCCGGCACACAACTTCCCTCATTATTTATATTAGATCCCAAATAAATAAAATCGTCCATGATGTCGATACCGTGGACATTTTGGACTTCGCTTTACAATTATCACAAAAAATGGATGCAAGGCCATTGGCCTGGTGTCATTAGTGTAAATGACTTTAATTACAGATGCAAGACAGCATATCAATACAATAATTTACAGTCATAGAGCGCCTTGGTTTCTGTTATGTTAAAAATATGTATTTATTAATTTAGTATGTCTAGAACGGTGCGCGAATCGATTCAATTCGGCTTGATTAATTTTATCTTTAAAAATATGTCATGAAGTTTGTGTAAAATTTTAGATTACAATTAAAATTGTATTTCGTGTGAAAATGATGTGGAATTTGGTGATCACGTGTATTTGTAAGTAGCCTGTATTTATGACATAAATTAACCGTTATACAAAAAAAAATTGTAACAGTGCGGTCATAATTATTTGCGAAATTGTTTTACTAAAATTATGTTTTGTACAAGTTAACAAGAATTTATTAACTCAGATACAAAGTTTTGAATTAATGAAAAAAATTAAAGGCGAATAAAGTTTTTATTTTTATTTTTGAAAACAACGCGTGGCGCGATGTTGCTAGATTCTCCTTGTAGAAGATCGATGGGCTCTGTACCATCACTACGACCCAATTTTCCGACAGTTTTCTTCCACGGTGCAGCGGATTCTAGGTCGACTGTCTTTTGTATTAAATATGCTTTTGAGGCCGTGTCAGAGCTGCTTGGTCGACAACACATTGGTGATGCCTTTGTTGTGTCTGATGTGCATTGACGACAATTACTGCATACCATCAGGTGGCTCGTCTGTCTGGTATTTACACAAAAAACATAAATCAGCAACTAGGTGGTACAATTTACCGTCCAAAGTAATTAAAACTCAATTAAGTACAGTTATTTATAAATGTAAAATGAATTAATTAGAGAGATATTAATGTTCTTAACCCAAACCTTTATAGTAGGTGTAAGTAATCAAAAACATACAATTTTATTTAATACATAAACCCATGGCTCACTACTGAGCACGGGTCTCCTAAGTGGTTAGTGCAAGTCTTGCTTGACATAACGGGCTCGTAAAGTAAATGCGAGTTGGTATAACCGAAAAACGAACAGACGAACATCAGCTCCATAATTTACCATCAAGTCAACCGTCATCAACCGGTCATCGTCATGGACAACTTAATCGAATCATAATCATATAACATTAGCAGAAACTTCATGGAATCATTCATCCATCCGTTTATTCGTTCATTGGACCTTCCACTGCTAGACATAAGGACTCTCCTAACATGCGCCACTTATCGGAGTGGTGGCGGAAGTCTCAAAATTGATTTGTGATCACAGTCAGGTCATCTGAAGTGGGACCAGTCCAGTCCAGAGAAACAGGATAGAGGGAGGATTATTATTAACTGTTTGAGAGCTCTCAGGCGTGCAGGTCTCCTCACTATGTTTATTCATTACGTGTATTAGAAATTAACTATTAGGTAGGTACTTAATTTAAGGGACCACATAAACCTCGCATACTTCAGACTTCTTGACTAGTCGTGCCGGCGCTTTGACTTCGATTGAGTCTGAACCTCTCTCTCTCTCTCTCTCTCTAAGACGGTGATGAAAGATGAATGGATTAAAGATTTTTGTATGTTCCAGTAACTGCTAGCTTGACGACAAAAGCGGTCTACCAGGGATCTCAGCGCTGCAGGTAAATAATATTGGGTGGTCTGGATTTTTACCAGCTCCATCTCTTGATCGTATGTGAAGATGGCTAATATCAATCATATAAGATTTGATTAAGATTTTGACAATTTTCGATAGTGATGGGCACTATCTAGGCTATCTAGGCTAGCACTTAGGAAACTTCGGAAACACTATAGAGGAATGAATAATAACGATCGATGCTAAAAATAAAAATGTTACCATTTAAATTAATAGTGTATTTAATTAATAGCTGATTGATTATATGATATACACACGCGTGGGATGCCAGCGAGAGCGACGCTTCCTTTTTGCGGGGACCGGTATTATTTCTGGCTCTCCGATTGAAACACTTAGAAACACATTTTACGGTCGATTTTAGAAAGAAGGGCGACAGATTGCTAGTCGGATAAAAAGTGCCACCACGGAGTTACAGGAACCACCAATCTCCAGTAGAAGGGACCGTTGTGTGTTCAGGAGGAGGCTTTTTGGTGGCCAGTTCTTTCTTTCTTCCCTTTTGGCTGGCAACATGTGACGTTTTTGGGTTACTTATCAGGTGACTCGTTTGCTATTGGTTAGCTGGAGCCTGGAGGGGATTTCTAAAAAAGAAACTGAAAATGGGTTCTTGATTAATTCTTGTGGGTTTGTCGGTTATTCACATCAATGATAGAGCTGCATCGTTTCAGCAAGGATCAATGGCAGTGCTCGGACAGCAGTTGCATCAGCTTCCACGAGCGGTGCGACGGAGCGGTGCACTGTAGGGACGGCAGCGACGAGACTCATGCACTTTGCAGGAATGATCGGTGAGCTCTTACAGTACGGCCAACGTATCTTGACGCGTCTGAACATAGGCTTTGCGAACTTTAGCGCATGTAAGACAGAGATAGCGACACGAACATGCTGACGTGTGACTGAGACATAATACGCCGCGTACCAAGTATTGTGTTACTGCGCATCCTTCTGCGCGAATTTCAGACAGTACCTTGTAGTCTCTGTAACATGGTGAAGAAGTTTGCGCAATGAACTGTAGCCAATTGGCAACTGTTTTCAGTGGATTCAGTCGATTTTGAAAAGAGAACGGGGGCTCGATTTTAAAAATGGAACCTCCTGGTGCGACACAAATTTTGTTCGCGATGTTTGTTCTGGTACTACTTAAAACATTATACTTCAATACACAGAGTATTACACCTAAACCGAACCTATTTACACATCTAAGCGTAAATTGGCGGACTTCGCACACCTTTTAGAACACAAGGAAAACTCGTGGTAAACTTACTTTGTTAACCCGCGGAAGAGAGGTCTCACAAAACGAAATCATACGTCCCAATCACCGCAGGGGAACAGGCAAATGGGTCAAATCTATTCTATTTTTTCATCCTGGACCTGGACTGTGCCAAGTGTGCTTATTTCGAAGAGACGTAAAATAAATACGTTCGTTACCTTCATAAAGTTATATAGATGGTTATTTTTTAGACATAATAAAATTGCAAATCCTGCAGCTATCAGCAGAGCTGATTGTAAATTTCTATGGAGAGTTTTTCGGAACAATTAAGTACAAGACTGGATTCTCAATTTATCTAAGTCTACTGTTTATAGATGTTGCATTTATAGTGATAGGTGTGCTATTTATGTAATCAGGAAAGCAAACCAGCATGCAGTGCAACCAACCTCTGCCACCCATGGATATCTGTGACAAACCTCTAATACAGTGTTTCCCAACGTGGGGCCCACGCTCCAAAGGGGGGCAATTTGATAGTTAACGGGGGCAATGTGAAAATGGACTCAACACGAATTTAACCCTTCCGCTTTGGGTTATTTAAATGCAATGCTAGATATTGGTGACAAAATTATGTGTGGGGGGCATAAAAATTTTTGAAATGTTAAGGTGGGGCATGGCCTAAAAAAGGTTCAGAAACCCTGCTCTAATAGAACTGTAGTCGGTCCTGTTAGTATTAAGAACCTATGATGATTGTCTTCCAGATGCCAGGGCAACCTCTTCCGTTGCACGTATGGAGCCTGCGTGGACGGCACGGCGCCCTGCAACAGCATCCAGGAGTGTGCAGACAACTCCGACGAACTGCTCCTCAGGTGTACCAACCAGACGAGGTTTTACAAGTGAGTTCGCTTCAATTATTTCAGCCTTTACTTGCCTGGAGTCTGCCAATCAGAGCGACCTGCACCTGGGTCATTTTATGTTACATATGTTTGAAGGTATACTTATGCTAGATTATGAAAGAAAGAAAATAAACGCAATTTATCGGAATTTACAATACTCCTTTGTCTGTCTTAATACCCTTGAAGCAACTCTATTTAGTCAGGATTTATTATTAGGAGCCTTCCTCAGAAATGTGGCTATCATACACAATAATATGTTTTCAAATCCGATTAACAGTTCCAGAGATTCACATTCAAACGTACAAACAGATTTCACCAGTTGTTATTCCACTCAGGGACAAGTTCCAATGCGACAACGGCTACCAGATCCCGGTGTGGGAGTTGTGCGACGGCGCCCCGGACTGTGCCGACGGCTCGGACGAGACCGTGGGGGTCTGCGCCGCCATCCGCTGCCCCCCCTACCTCTTCCGCTGTGCGTACGGCGCTTGCGTCGATCAGGATGCCATCTGTGATGAGGTAGACTGGTTGACTCGCATACCTATTCCTAACGCTTTTATTTAGCTTACCTTCAGGACATTAATGGCCCACTACTGAGCACGGGTCTCTCCTCTTGAGGAGGCCTAGAGTATACTCCACCACGCTGCTCCTTAATGGGTTTAAGCCATATTAAGGATTTGAAATTTAAATATTGGATTAGTTCTGCCGGTAATGCTTATTATGATAAGCATGGCCTGATACTTAACTCGGGTAACTTCGACCAAGGATAAGGCGCAGATAAAATAAATGCTTCCACACTCATAGCAGTAGGTTTTTAGTTTGTACCTGTGTCGCGGGTGACATGGACTACACATATAACGTACCACAATAACACCCTGCACCCGAGTACAAATAAACATATCTGTCCCGTAAATATCTGCCTCGGCCGGGAATCGAACCCAGGACCCCTTCGCAGGCAGTGTCGCTACCAACTAGGCTACAGGGTCATCTATTATATATTCTAAACTCCTTGGTATTGGATGTAACTTCGGACAGTTCTGCTACTGAATGTTTCAGGTACAACACTGCGTAGACAACTCGGACGAGACGGACGAGCTGTGTAACCGCACCTCAGTGGCCAGCCCCTCACTGCCTCCCCGCCAGCAGCCGCCGTATCCCAAACCCAACCCACCAGCTCATGTTAGGTAAGGTCAAATATCATTCTCCTATTTTTGAAATCTATCTTATCTATACAGGGTGAAATTTCCAAGTGTGCGTGGATGGCCAAATCCGAAACTATGAGGAATAGAGAAAAATGTCTCGGGGTCGATTTTGATGAAAACTAAAACTGTACATTTTTGAAAAATCAATATTCCTAGTCAGGAATCCAACCCATTCATTAAAAAATACATCATATTGTATTATTACACCACTCGCAGTGACATATGAAAAATCAATATTTCTGGCCAGGAATCGCACTCGTTGATTTTGAAAGGTTTCATTTGAAAGGCAATAAAAGATGGGTTTAGATTGCTAAAACAATGCATTAGGCACATTCGACAATTCTAATAAACTATTTTCGATCCCACACAAAGTTTTCCCGAAATTATGTTTTTCTTCCTTTAGCGTGTTAGCATACACCGGGTAATCTTTAGGATTACCAAATGTACTATTGTCTATTATGTTTTCTGTGGTAATACACTATTAGTTAGTATAGATATTAGTTACGACCTATGGTAAACTCCAGCCGCGGCGTTGGCGACTGCGTGCTGCCTCCGTACCCTGCGAACGGGCGGTACGAGATGAAGGGTGAAGAGTCCGCGCGGCCCGGCGACCGGTTCCTCACCGCGTTCATCTCCATCACCTGCGACCCCGGACACGCGGTGAACGGCCGGGACAACGCCACGTGTATCGCTGGCTTCGGCTTCGAGAACATTCCCAAGTGCACGCGTGAGTAATAGACCACTCTTTGAATTACTCGGGCGGTAGACGAGGTTATCGGAAGAGGTGACCGAGGGACAAATCTTAAATATTCAACCCAGTGTTGGTAGGTTCGCATAATTGCGGCAATCGTAGATGCATTACCAGAAAACTAACTCCGTTTTGAAAATATGTGCAGATAATTTTTTTGGTACATCTCGAACGAAGTCATTTTCTTTATGCCTTTGGATAGGATGCAATGATGTAAAGTTGAGTCCCCGAATCAGGCCCGGATCTTGGGAAACCGGGGCATCCGCCCCGGGCGGCAATTTCAGGGGGCGCCAAAATCATAATATAGTATGATTAAAAATATATTGCTATGTCATGCACACTGGATGGCTCGTCAAGTCTAACTGCAAACTTGACAAGTACATTTGATCGTGTATGACCTCCGTAATAATGAAAGTTAGGTTTATAAGTTCGATATACGTTTGCAATACAGGAGCGATACCCTATAATTTATAATAATATTGTTTGATCGCTCATGAAGATAGTAAGTAATGTACCTACACTTCTTTTGTAGTTTGTGTTTTCCCACTGGTGTGGGTTTTTTATCGTTATCTCAATATTCTTGTTTTGTTTTGTTTTTTGGTATCTATGGGAAACAAAGTAGGGATAAATACTTCACTTATAGCTTCAGTTATAATTATAAATTTTAATTATTACATAGCTCTTATCGTGTTTTTCCTCTATTTAGCATAGGTTTTTCACAACATCTTATGCTCGATACGCTTCAGTTGTTTTTTCTCCCTAGTTACGACTATATCATGTACAGTTTGTCGCTAATGTGTTGCTGAAGTTGCATTTAAATTGTTTTTCCTTCCGGTGTATTTGCCATAAAATAATCCTTTTATCACGCTAGCATATTTTTCTAAGTTTAATAATAGATAGTAAATAAAAAACTAAGAAACTGTTTTTTTTCCTGTCGCTCTAACTTCAAATTGTAATTTTTCATGATTTTTTTTTCGGAATATAAACACTTTGATCGGCTCTCATGTAAAGGTCCAAAATTGTCGTTTAAAAGGTTTTCCTTTCCACCGTCGATATATTTGTGGGTTTTTTTAAGTAAATTATCTCAAACGCTGGAGAGAGGGGTGGAGGGGCGCTACTATAAAGTTTCTGCCCCGGTTCGAAAAAATCGTAGATCCGGGGCTGCCCTGAATCGTCAGAAATCGTCAGATTTACGTTCTACTTTGCTTACGCGGTAATTTTATGATTCTTTAGAATTGCGCATACGCCATATCAACGTTTTGACAGTTTCTTTAACTACAGGTTCGCCTATTATTTTATTCAGGTATTGAGTATGACCTTCCTTGTATATATTCAGTCTTTCACACCGATTAATGTACTTAATACAAATAAATGAATTAAATTGAATTGAATTTAGTTTTTGCACATTCCTAAGAACACATTCCATATGTCTTTTGTTGGAATAAGATAATTGTCCGAACTGTGGCAAGTTTTTGTCAACAGATGGCGCCAAGTGTCGGAAGTGCAGCAAGATTCTGCGTAGTTGTCTCAAAATCAGCATCGATGCTCCGAACTGCAATTTTAAACCTTCTGAAAGTAACCCAAAACCGGCAGGATCTAATACTGCGAAGGCCAAAGCTGAAGGACTCGAAACCCTTGCCAATGAAATGCGTCTACTAAGATTAGAAATGTTTTCTTTAACGAAGGAGATAATTAGCATCAGACGAGAAGTGGCAAGCTTAACTAGTAACTTGGCGGAATTCAAAGATCAGCTCAAAATTATAAAGGGAAAGGTGGATAAAATCGAGCGGAGCCTTTCGGAGTCTGACTACTATGATTGGTAGTATAGGAGGCTCATCAGGACATCAGAAAATGATGAAGAACATCAGAGAATGATGAAAAAGAATACTTGAGTGACGCGCAACTTTGGGCTAGATAATCTTGAGGACATTTGATGAGAAAGGAATAATAAATATTGTAAACAAATAGTTTTTTTCATTGTCTCTAAAATTGAGTGACCTGCGTATTTGTTGAAATTTAATTTACTACTCCAGCATTATCTGAAACGTGGACACACTTCGTCGGCGTGATAAAAGAAATATAATGCCCATGCAAACTCTGATTTACTAGTTAAGATAATACTAAGACAGGTAAACCGCTAAACTGCAGACAAACAGACAGACAGACACGTTGAAACTATAAGGGTTCTGTTAAAACTGCAGACCCTAAAAAGTATCGGGCACCTATTATTATCCAGGCCCTGTGCCAAATTCCTCCTAAATGAGGAGTTCGTGTGTGAAATCACTAAACTGACAGTAGGCATTTTGCATCGGGACTCACGATTCGTTTTTCATAATACCGATATTTCGACTCAGTTACATGAATCGTGGTCACGGTGAGAGTGCGGTGGCAGTGAGAAACTCTTGACAGATGACAATCCACGTTAATGATGGTTGTGCATGCCTATCTACCGAGACGTAAGGTAGATCACGATCTATGTAACTGGATCAAAATATCGATATTATAAAATACGCATCGTGAGTACTCTTTGCATATAACTGATCAGTGTCCGCGATGATATAAGTTTAAAATCATGACCGTAGAAGTACCAGTACAGACATCGCGAACAAAATTTGTATCGCGCCGGGAGGTTCTATTTTAAAACCGACTGAATCCACTGAAAACAGTTGCCAATTGGCTAAAGTTCAGTTCAATCATGGGATTCGCGGTGACGGTTCTATACGCTAGTAATATTAGTTCAATACCACCATAGGCTACTGCGAGCTGAAGCCGCATGCGAGCGTGACGTACACATGCGTGATAGAGGACGACGAGGGCACGGTGCAGACGCGGCCGTGCCGGGAGCGGGAGTTCCCCGGGACCGCGGTGGAGCCCGAGTGCCGCGCCAACTACCACGGCTCGCCCGCGCACATGACCTGCCAGACGGACGGATATTGGAACCATATCGCTAAATGCAAACCAGGTTCTTCCGCTTTATATTATACACTATCCTTATAGGGAAAATTTTTATTGCCGTATTAAGGCTTAGAATACTGGTGTCGTAAAAGGGGACTAAATCCGGCTTGCTGCTTGCTTGCATTCATTAATTCCATAATTACTATTATTATTTCTCCTTAGAGTCTATCTTGATACCTCTTGCTTAAGTCAGCTGCCAAACGATTCTTCGTGTTCCGACTGGGGGCTTGAGAGCCAGTTCTTTCTTTTTCTTCTCTTTTCTTGGCTTTTCTTGGCCTTTGGTGTTGCTGATGTTCGGTTGCTACTTACCATTAAGTGTCATCAAGATTAAATAGGGCAGTACAAAACCCAGCGACCTCACACCGGAGGGACCTGGCCATAACATCGCCGTTTGTTCAGCAGGGTGCACTAAGAACAGGAATAGCTTGGTACTTAAAATGTTTGTGAGATGGGAAGTAACTATTCCTTCCAGAATGCGGTACAATAACCCCAACAGGGAAGCAGTACATCATTGGTGGAGAGACAGCCAAGCACGGCGAATTGCCCTGGCACGCCGGCATCTACACGAAGGTGTTCAAGCCGTACAAGCAGATATGTGGCGGCTCCCTCGCTACCACCACCACTGTTATAACCGGTATGTGGATCCGTGATGTTCTAGATTGTTCTTTTCTCTTGTTCTATGAAATCTCCTTACGAGGACCTGGTGTCTTGTAGTTAGCCCATACTGGATCGAACACCTTGCAACCTACTTTCTACCTTACTACCTTATTGAAAAACCTTGTCCTGGGAGCTTTAATGTATCCAACTGGAAATTGACTGGCTTCAACCCATTAATGACCCATTAATGAGAGTACCGTTGTCTCTAAAGGAGACCTAGAGCATACCTACTCCACTACGCTGCTTCAGTTAGTGACTAATCCAAGTGTCGGAAGTGTTCATGGCGCCCAAAGTCCTCCTGCTACTGGAGACTATCACTGTGAATGTTTAGTACTCTTCCGTTATGATAATGAGACTGATGTTAATGATGGGGATGGTGATGGTGATGAAACAGCTGCCCACTGCTTCTACGACGACAAGAAACATCCGGCCGAGGAGTATGCCGTGGCGCTGGGCAAGGTGTACCGCCCCTGGAACGACCCACAAGACAACCAGTACGCACAGAAATCTAACGTAAGTCAATATTAAATCAGTAAATCATATAAGTCACGCCGATATACTTATTATTCATGTATTTTTCTATATTCTATCAACATTTCCAATTCGAAGTCGCTCAGCGTGCTATGGAACGAGCTATGCTAGGTATCTCTTTACGCTATCGAAGGTGTAATCGCTTGTTAGGGGAGGCCTACGTCCAACAGTAGACTTCCAAGGACTGGCGGACGGTTGGATGGATAATCCAAATTTCGGAAAGGTGTTTTATCATGGAGAACTTGAAATCGCGAAAGAATCTTCGAAAAGAAAGAATCGTCAAACTTTTAATTTACCTATAGAAACTGAAGCAAGATTTGAATGAAATAGGGTTACAAAGTTATTTTACTATCCTATCAGTTATTACATCCTATCAGTTGGCACATCCGTATGCCTTCAACCCATTATTACTGAGTACGGGTCTTCTCTTGAGGAGACCTAGAGCATACTCCACCACTCTGCTCGAGTGCGAATTGGTAATCTGTTTATGGGTAAATAAATAAATCACATACGGGCGAATGGTGCTGACAGAAGTCAATAAATTATTGACTTCAGACAAAAATTTTTCTCCCCCACGAAGATTGCCTATGACATATTCAACATTATTTTCCGTGACCTCATAATATTCATCTACTACATTTCTGTCCATTGGCCATTGAGCCATGAGCATGGCTTCAGCGTAGACAAGGTAACATGACTGAGTTACAAGATCTCTCTTTCTTGGCTGGCAACGCATCAGTGATGCTTTTGGTGTTGCTGATGTCCCTGGGCAACGATAGCCACTTACCATCGGGTGGATTGAAAGCTCGTTTGTCGGCTATTTCTACAAAAAATGCTTCATCCTGATTGCAGGTGTCCGAGATTCACCTAGCAGTGAAGTTCCGAGGCGCTGCCACCAACTACCAGAGTGACATCGCGATCGTAATTCTGGAGACTGAGATTGTTCTGGAAACCTTCATTCGTCCCGTGTGCGTGGACTTCGAGGAGAAATTATATAAACTGCAACTCCAGGCCGGGAATATGGGGAAGGTGAGTGGAACCAGGAATTTTGGGCCAAAAAATCTAATTGTAAATATTTAGCTCGTCGGTATCACCAAAGCAAAGGAGTTTAGCAAAGGGAAATCTCTCGCCTGCCGAACAACAGCTCCAACTGATCGAGACGGAACGTCGCGTTTAAACAAAATTAGTATAAAATCGTAAGTATATTTTTCAATTTCAATGTTAGGCAACTTAGGGGTAGAACAGACATCGCAAACAAAATTTGTGTTGCGCCAGGAGGTTCTGTTTTCAAAATCAAGCGCCCGTTCTCTTTTCAAAATCGACTGAATCCTGAAAACTGTAGTTAATTGGCAACAGTTCATTGCGCGAAAATCGGTTTTGCGGTGTCGGTTCTATACGCTAGTAATAATAGTTGAATGACTATCAATTATCTTATGGGGCGATTGATCTAAACTCCCAGTTTCCAAGCCTAGTTTAAGGTATCTTCTTCCAGATCGCCGGCTGGGGCCTGACTGCGGCGGACGGCAGACCGTCCCAGGTGCTGCTGGTGGTGCAGCTGCCCTACGTCACCTACGACCAGTGCTACAACGATTCGCCCACTGATTTCCACGAGTACATCACTGGCGATAAGTTCTGCGCTGGATATCTGAATGGTAACAAGTGGCTTCTGTATGTCCCAGTTTTGGGATGGATATATACCAATTCGATTAAGGTTTTTCTGTACGATAAAGATGAAAAGGAGCAGGAGCGCTACTTGATAAGTGGTCACCGTCATATATGGATATTAGCGTTTGCCTAAAATGAATTGGGAGACCAGCATATTTTAACATCTCAAGGTATCCTCTCATGATTGAGTACCAGTACTAAACAGTACAGAGCTCAGCATCCTCAAGGAATCTCGTGGCAAATCCTCATCAGATTGCAGAGTTTGGAGGCTGAATCCCCAAAATCCTGAACCTCCAAAAATGTTTTAGGCACATCTGCGCTCTGCCAAGGTGACAGCGGAGGCGGCCTGGCCTTCCCAGAGTCAGAGAAGGGCGTCCAGAGATACTACCTCCGGGGCATCGTGTCCACTGCGCCCCGGAACCAGCAGGAGTGCGACCCCAACGCCCGGACCACCTTCACATCCGTCATGGACCATCAGCGGTTCATCAACAAATACATCAACTTCAATGCTTAGGTCAAGGTGTATAAAGGATGGAGCAATAACTTGTAGTTTATTTTTGGAAGAAAGAATAAAGGATTTGGAGAAAGATCTATAGAGGGAACAAAATATTTTTTTAAGGATTTTATTGAAATAAAACTGTTTTTAATTGTGTAGTTTACGTAGTTGCATCATTTCAACATCTAAAAGAAGAGAAACGTGTCATAAAGGATTGTTGAAGTTCCTTATCCCAAAATATTTTAATTATGAGCTTATCTGACATCTCTACATCTCATTCATATATATTTTGTCCGCTGTCCGCATGAAGCTGTAAAGGCCGCTAGGGCAAATAACAACTATCCATTCAAAAAAAAAACTTGAAATAGCTTTTTAATGTTTAGGAAGAGAAAAAAAAATCCCCGGGATGAATAACAGCATGATTAACATTAATTACAAACTTGTATTTGACAAATTAAAAACAAAGACTATGAAACTATAGGTTCGTGGTCTATTGATGGGTAGCTATGGTAGCTGGAGACAGAACCCTCGGCGGTGGAGGGGTTCTTCAGCGATCCAACATCAGAACTGGACTTGTTGCCATCCACAGAAACGCTTGCTTCCCGCGGGCTAGTTACTCCCTTACGCGGGCTACTATATCCTGTATATTTATTAGCATCTCTCTTTCTATGTCTATAAATTTCTCTTACATTTTTGCTTGACCTATATTGCTTTTCAGGGGTTCTATACCGTCTATTTCTTCTGCCTTGACCTCTGGACCTCAATATATTTTTTCTCACTCTCCTTCTTCTTAATTTTTGGCACACGCTACACACGGTTCCGGAAGTCATCCCTCGTCTAGCTCTGACCGCCGTAACCTATTATCACAATAGTGTGTTACTGTTTTTATTATTTATATGTACTAGATTTGGTTTTACAGCATTTCATTGGTTTCTGATCATTAAAACTGAAGTAAATTTTAGAGGTGATGATTCCCAGAGTTCCCAGATTAAGACATTAAAAAACTTGTATCAAGTGTGTTCATACGGAGGAAGATAAGATCAAAGCTAACCCTGGTGGTAGACCGTCGCTTGTCCAGCTCCTCCCCGAGCGTAGGGTAGGCGGCGTAGTGTCGCCGCGCGCGCTCCACGCTGGCGCCGGCGCTGGCATTGCTGGGCCTCTCCCGCTCCTCGTACTGCGCCTCGTGCGTCTGCCGGAACTGGTCGGCGCTGTTCGGAGTCGTCTGCAGGTAACCCTGCACTGTATCTTACGGAACTTGCTAGTTGCCATCATCCTCACACCCCTCTACCTGTCTGGGGTCAGGTCTCCTCTCTCCGTGGGAGAAAGGGGAATAGTCCACCACACTGAACAAGTGATATAGTGGTAGGTTCAGACAACTTTAAGAACTTTATTGAGATCTTTTAGGTCAAGTTTTCTCACAGCTTTATCCTTCACTGAAGCAAGTGTAAAATTAGAGGTGTCCAGGATACGAATTTACGTTTCTGCGTTTGGGAGACCTACGATCAAAAGCAGTGTTACGTTATCGATTATAAAAGAAACAGGTAATAATAGCCCTAGCACCTTACATTGGTATGTCAGGATGCACCATCACCAGAAATGATAACCCCTTACGACCCAAAATTGTGAAATACTTAATTTCTTTCTCGGCAATGAAGCAATGGAACGCACGTACTGGAATATATATCTACCTCACAATCAGTTGTTATAAGTAGAACGAATTTGGAACTACTTATTTATTTATTTATTTATTTATTGTTCATGTACACATAAAAAATTAAAGGAGAACAAAAACAGATATATTGTACAAAGGTACTGCTTATCTCTTACGAAATTTCTTCCAGCAGACCGGCGACTGGAGAAGTGACAGAAAGGTAGATGGCGTGCACTCAATAATAAATAATATAAAATAACTATAGCTAATAATATATTTAAATATAAATAAATATACATAATTATAAATAAATATAAATACATAATATAACATATACATAGTGCTAAAGTATATACATATATATCAATAAATAAATATATACATACATATGCAGATATATAAAACAACGTACGATATATCATGAGAAAGAAGAGGAAAATATAATCAATTTATTTAAATTATACTAAAGATAGATAATATTCACGGACTTTTTTCTTAAAAGTGTAAATAGTCTTTGAGTCGCGTATGTTAGGTGGGAGTGAGTTCCATAATCTGACCGCATGAACAGAGAAGGAATGGGTGTAAGAAGAGCTTTTATGCTGGGGAAACTTAAGGAGGGTTCTTAAATGAGTACGGCAAGGGGCAATAGATGGACGGGCGAAAGAGAATCTTTCGCGCAGGTAGGACGGGGATGATGGAGAATGAAGGATGTTAAAAAGTAAACATAGTATCCGAGTGTTTCGGCGAAAGCGGATGGGGAGCCACTTGAGATCCTTGCGAAGTTGGGAAACATGGTCATACTTACCAATTCCGAAAATAAATCTAATACACAAGTTTTGCAAGCGTTCAAGTTTATTAAGCAGCTACTGTGTCGCATTCTAAGTATGTAGCAATAAAATACAGACGCAGGATTGTTACCTTAGCAGGTTTATAATCCTTCATGGGTTGTGGCCCGTTCTCTGCCTCCGTGACACTGCAATCTTGTCGTTTGGACACAGAACCCTGTGCTCCCTGTGACGGCATTTCATGCATGTAACTATGAAAGGATATTAAAATATTTCCATCATTGTATAGGAAACATGACAATCACTCATTTTGGTCATATTGGCGCAAACCAGAATGACTACTAGTTCCTGGGCGACCGTGCCCACTTCCTGTCAGGTGACTTTTGCAGAGTAATCATTAGGTACCCTATGTGAGAGCATTAAGATATTATGAATTTTTTTACTGGAAATACTTCACTACTATTGCATATATCGCGCGGTATCGCGCGTATCCGCGAGCTGCGCTGCTCGCCGCAAGCTAGGTCTTGTTCCGCGCGTTATCGCGCGGTGCAAGTTCTGCACACTAGTATTTTGCTAGTATTGACCTGTTCAATTATGTGACGACGATGGAAGAAAAAGGAGTAGCGAAGACGATGCTGTTGATATCAGACTGCCGCGGCAAGTCTGCTGACATGTGAACGCCTTTATAGCTCGGCAGCGTGTGGTACCGCGCGGTCATATGAACTTAGCCTTACACTTTCATAAAATCATCAAAAAGTTGTTATTTAAAAACTGAACTTACATTTTTATTTGATAGATTTTTAGCTGTAATTATCAATATTACTATAATACTTATTTGTTTTTAAATAATTTTGCAGACAATTTATATAAATTAGATGACTCAAAATTTTAAATGATTGTTCTATATTTTTGACAGAAACAAGGCTGTGGAAACAAAGCAGAAGGCTTATATCACAGACTATTGGCTTATATTATGATTTTTTTTCAACTTTGAACCATAGATATAAAATTTTGTGAGAGGTAAGGTAAAGTTATGGAGGATGATATTATGATATTATGGAGGATATTATAAAGTTTCTGTATGATCGTGGAGGTTAATTATGTAGAATGAAGGTGTGGTGCTGGCACTTGGTATAAATAACTGAACATCAATTTTAATACTATTTTCACTATAATAATTATACTTAGTCCAGTCCAACAATTGTTTATGAGCATGAGCATGATCTTAGCATGATATATCCATGATGCTTAGTCTGTTCCTCCAGCAATCGACGACATATCTAGACACGCGGCAGCGTGTCAAGCCAAGTTCAAGCAAAGGAACTGGCTAGCCAGCGCCGAGTGTAATATTACACGAACCACTTGGTGCCACTTTTGACCCTTTTATAACTCAAAACCTCTTTAACTTAAACACATAAAACTACGTGTGTTTAATTATATCCATATAGACATGTAGAAGACCAAATTTCATGAAGCTAGCTCAAACGGTTACAAAGATATGAAGGTCAAAAAGTCGTAAATTTTAGCACTGACTGACTGACATATAGTACCTAAATCTAACCTACTTCCAGATAACCTAGAAGGATGAAATTTGGAATCCAGCTCGGTAATTGTGTGTAAGCGTAGGAAAAAATCAAAAAATTAAAAAAAGTCGAAAAATAAGTGGTGTCCCCATACAAAATTTGTAAGAGACCGAAGCAGAGCCATCTAGCGGCAGTGAAAAGAAAAGCTTCGGTCCCATACAAATCTTAGCCAACATTGTGAGCCCGTTATGTCACGTAAAACTCGCACTAAGGCCTCTGTGCACGCGGGGCTCAATATGACATACTTCAGCGCATGGAATATTGAGGTAGAACGAGGGCCATCTCATAATTATGAAGGGAAAGTTGAAAAAGTTGCCCGCTTTGTCGTGGCGGGGGGCTTAGTAACCGTGGACTGGTCACCCACGGTGAAGCTAAGAGGCAACCAGGTCCGTCCAGTTTGGGCCGCCGGTTGGCCCGAGGAGGGCGCTCCCAGCGGGCTGAACAAGTTCGCTGCGGACGCGTGTGGAGGTGGGACCGCAGAAGAAGAGGAGTGCCGGTATTACGGTGCGCCGTTCTCCCTATCTTCTGCGGCCGTGGAGGGATCGCAGGGGGAGAGGCGTGTTGGTATTACGGTGTGCCACTCCCCCTACCCCTTGCGAGCTGGCGGGGCCGTTCCGCCGAAACGGCACTGATGGGGTCGCAGAAGAAGAGGCATGTCGGTATTACGATGCGCCGCTTGCCCTATCCTCTGCGGCCGAGGTGTGGTCGGTGGAAGACCCACAGACCTAATCTTCCACCAGGTACCAGTTATCTGGTACCCATGGCCTCCTAGTAGCAGACTCGGGGGGAGCCTGCTACAGTACTGGTGGAGGCCGAGGGGGGAGGCGCACCTTACCATCTGGTACGCCCATCGTGGAGGGCTTTCGCGATGGAGCCGCTTGTGGGTGGCTGCCGCTGGCCGGGTCGCGGATGTGTGCGAAAGCGTTCCCGTAATCCCGTCACAAGGCGGCGAGAAGGAAGATGGGGGGGTTTTTAGTGGGTATACCGTGGGTGTCATTAGCCTATACGGGAGTCCTACATGGTTATGTAGGACGGTTATGTGGAGTGGTTACTCGGGTACCCCCTGCGTCCGGGTGGTATGCGTAAAGCATTTTCTCCCCCGGGGAAGAAAAAGGGTAACCACGGCTACTGATTTTAAGTACGACCTTTATTGTGTATATGAACATGGCTGTTGTAACCGGAGTGAAGTTTGCTGAGTTATGCCACCCTAATCAATGGCGCTAGTGTCCGCCAAATAGATATTCGAACATAACTGTTGTAGACCGCACCGCAGCCCCACCCGTAATTTTACGCGTTTCCACCCATGAAACGTCAATTTAGTCTCTAAGATTTGTGAACAGGGTATATTTTTCTTTACAAAAAGTAATGATATCCCACCAAAAACATAAATGTAAAAAAGGAGAGCCAAGTTCAATACAAAAATTATGCTTGGCTGTGGGCTTCGCCGCAAAAAGAATGGAGATCTAAATGAGTGCCAAGTTCTATGCAAAATCTAAATAATATGTACTTATAGGAACAAAATAACATTATGAACAAGTATTAAACTCTATTTCTTTGCTTTATTGGATACCTATAACAATTGCTGTTATTTAAAAAAGTGAGATCTTAAAGTAGGTTAGATTCGACTTGGCCAGTTTTCATTACATTAGTCATAAAAGTCAGTCTGATAAAAACTGGCCAAGTCAAATCTAACCTACTTTAAGATCTCACTTTTTTAAATAACAGCAATTGTTATAGGTATCCAATAAAGCAAAGAAATAGAGTTTAATACTTGTTCATAATGTTATTTTGTTCCTATAAGTACATATTATTTAGATTTTGCATAGAACTTGGCACTCATTTAGATCTCCATTCTTTTTGCGGCGAAGCCCACAGCCAAGCATAATTTTTGTATTGAACTTGGCTCTCCTTTTTTACATTTATGTTTTTGGTGGGATATAATAATATCAATGATATTGTATGGATAGAGTAAAATATCTTTGAATAATATTTTACAAGTAACCGGAATACGTATTAGTCCGACAATTATTTATAGATATTGTTTTATATTTTCATGTTTTCCAGATTACGGACAAATCTATACTAATATTATAAAGAGGAAAGCTTTGTATTTTTGTATGTTTGCAACGAATAAACTCAAAAACTTCTGAACCGATTTTAAAAATTCTTTCGCCATTAGAATGCTACATTATTCCTGAGTAACATAGGCTATATTTATTTTTATAAAAAAATAGGGATCCTTACTAAAACTTCACTAACGTGAACCAAAGTGTAAAAGAATTGCTTAAAAATTTCTTTCATCGCATACGCTGCGGAAACTATTGATGATAGAACAAAAAAATATTCTACAATATTAGAGAACATATCAATATCTACAAAAAACGTCGCAATACTATATGTCCAACTATTGTAGTTATGTCACTATAACCACTTTTTACATTTTAAAAGTCAATAAAAAAGCTGACCAACATCAGACCATGATAACCATACCTTCGTATTAATCCTTATCCAAATAAATCATTTCATATTGAAAACTGTTTCAATACCTATTGATAACTTTTTGAATTACTCAAATCGGACATTCCATTCAGAAGATACTGGAAAATCATCCCCAGGGATAAAAATAGCGATTAGAAGTCAAACCAACAAACCAACTTCGTCAGTTTTAGAGTTATAAACATGAACATTTTTAGGTAAATTCATAATTATAAACAAAAGTTAATTTTAACACATTTTTTTGGAAAATTATCCCCTAAATGGTTAATTAAGGGGATGCAAGTTAGTATGGCAACTTCGCCAGTTTTGAAGTAAGAAGGGTGAAAATTTGTACTTATACATATAATCTTATAGTTAAACACAAAAAATAAGTATATCGTGGTTTTTTCGAAATTCATCCCCTAACGTGTAATACTTCGTCATTACACGCTTTATCTTAGCTTCACCTTTATGTTTGTAACTTCTCTTTGGACTTAATTTTGACCCACTTCAAACGGTTAGATTTCTTTCAAACTTCGTAAACTTATCGAGGACCAAAGACAATTCAATATTTAAAGAAAAAAAAGAAAGAAAGAAAACCCTAATTACACGCTTTAATTAGTTTTAAACGGTCAGATTTCTTTCAAACTTCGTAGACTTATCGAGAACCGATGACAATTCAATATTTAAAGAAAAAAAGAAAGAAAGAAAAACCTAACTACATGCTTTAATGAGCTTTAAATGATCAGATTTCTTTCAAACTTCGTAGACTTATCGAGGACCGATGACGATTCAATATTTAAAGAAAAAAAAGAAAGAAAGAAACAATAACCTAATTACACGCTTTAATTAGCTTTAAACAGTCAGATTTCTTTCAAACTTCATAAACTTATCGAGGACCGATGACAATTCAATATTTAAAAAAAAAGAAAGAAAGAAAAACCTAATTACACGCTTTAATTAGCTTTAAACGGTCAGATTTCTTTAAACTTCGTAGACTTATCGAGGATCGATGACAATTCAATATTTAAAGAAAAAAAAGAAAGAAAGGAAGGAAGAAAGAAAAACCTACATGTAATACGCGAGTGAGAAGTTATACTTCTTTGGCATCATTAAATAAATATTTAACACTAGCTGTCTTGGCGAACTTCTTATCGCCTAATAATCAGTGATTCATGTACTTTGTTGTTACTTTTAACTTTTATAGTTTTGGTGGGTTAAACAAATCAGACACCATTAAATTCCCTCTCTCTCTCTCCATCCCACTCCCTCTCCCCGTGGGGTGCTTCTTAAGATATTATCCCTTCTACTCATTGACAACATGCACCCCACGTTTTTATAAAAATTACAGGATTCTTAATTGAAATTTATTAAAATTTATTTAAAATGTTTATTTCTTTGTTATTTACACAATTATTAATTTATATTTATTATTTTTTTTACACTTTTCTCAATTCAAATATAATTTATTTTCTATTTTTAGTTTGGTTTTCTATAAAAGCGTGTTTTTTAGTTTTTTTTTAAACTATTATTTATTTTTTATCTCAGAAATGTGAAAATTAATATGTAAGCTTATAGTTAGAAACAAAAATGAATTGTTATAGTTGTAACACGGGGAGGAGAGGGCAGCAGGAACGGGAGAGGGAGAGGGAGCAGGAGTGGGAGAGGGAGTAGGAGCGGGAGAGGGAGAGGGAGAGGGAGAGGGAGAGGGAGAGGGAGCGGGAGAGGGAGATGGAGGAGATATGCACACAAAAACTATAGCGGCAAAGAACGGCTATACCGATTTTAATGATCTCTGATTTGTTACATTCTAAGGCGATACGAAGTACGCCGGGTCAGCTAGTTAAACTATATTTTTAGGAACTAATAGAAATATTTCTTAAAAAAAATAACAAACACCACCTTTTTATTTTAATTTAGTACTAGATAATTTTATTATGACAATCTAATCAAAACCTCACAAAACAAATCGTCCCACTAATTAATTCTACGAGTACGCAATCCGGCAGAGCTTCCGCTCGCAAAGACGTTCAAGAGCAAAGTGCCGGTTACTGCCCAGCGCACGTCTATTTATTGGCACTACCCCCTCCACGCCACCATTTTCTTCGAGACTGCTAACACGGCCTCTCCTGTCTACGCGTCGTCCACGGCCGCGTCTTGGACGTTGGGAAGCCCACCGGGGCTTGCAGAATCGCCTTCGATGTGGCATCCTAAAGGACCGGCCACAGCCAGGTCGGGGTGGACCTTAGGCGAAAGCTGCTCACCACCGTCGGTGTCCTCGTTGTTTTCGCTGCCTGTAACCATGAAATAAATTTTTGAACAGCTCTAAGGTGCACAAATATGCCTAGCTCAAACATTCATCACTCTTTCGAGGCCCTGACACATTCATCATCGAACATACCAATTTAAGAATAGGGTTGCACAGAAGAACAAGATCAATATCCTGAACTTCCGCGAGACCCAGGCCTCACAAACGTCTTGCATACGTTATTTCTTACATCACAGGCTTTCTATCACAGACATACAAATTTGCACATGTAGGGCAATACCCCGCAGTTTATTGCCGCTAGAACGTCCCGCAGTCCGTCTCTACATGTGTTGGGTATCCCGCAGTTTACCCTCACTCAAGATAATCCAACCGGATATCTCGAGTGCTGCTGGTGTCAAAATGCCCCCACGGAACACGTGGCGTAACGTCCCGCAGTCCGTCCCCACGTGCTTCGTTTGATTGGAAGCATTCTGAACCAAATTCGAATGTCCCGCAGTCCATTCTTGAACGTCCCGCAGTCCGTTCTCACGTGCTTCGTTTGTTTGGAAGCATCTTGAACCAAATTCGAATGTCCCGCAGTCCATTCGTGAACGTCCCGCAGTCCGTTCTCACGTGCTTCGTTTGTTTGGAAGCATCCTGAAACAAAATTCGAATGTCCCGCAGTCCATTCGTGAACGTCCCGCAGTCCGTTCTCACGTGCTTCGTTTGTTTGGAAGCATCCTGAACCAAATTCGAATGTCCCGCAGTCCATTCGTGAACGTCCCGCAGTCCGTTCTCACGTGCTTCGTTATCTCGCATTGATGCAACTTCTCGTCACCGTTCAGATATTCACAGGTTGCATGTCCATACAACTGTCATTGTCACTTAGTTTATCTGAAACACACACAAAAACAACAAAAGACAAAAACACGAAATGTCTAATTGTTATTTTTCTGAACTGAGGGTAGATGATTTTGTAGTTTACGCAAACCACCATTCTAACCAGTTCTTTCTAATCAATCTTATTTTAAGGAAATCCTTGCATGTTCCAGTTTTTCGAAGCACAACATTCTTACACAAAATAAAATTTACAAAATCTTAACTCTGAAAATTCTGTCAGGTGTTTTTTTTTTGACAGTTCAAGATGACGGCACTATTTACACTGCTTGACTTCCAGTGTATACTACACAAAATACTATCGGATTTTTCGATGAAATAAAAATATGCCATACCGAATCGCTGTCTTACTTTCCTTTCGTGTATAACCTCAAACCTTAATGATTATTTCGATACTTTGTATTCGAAATTTAAAATTATTATTTTACATGCAGCGAGCATGTTTGTCCACTGTTTGTACATCATATCTGAAAAACCTGAAATGGAAAAATAGTACTTTTCCCTCAAAGACACGAATCAATACAGATCACCTGTTATATCATGTCGCCATCCAATGACCGACGATGTTCATCGTAAGCCACGGTACAAGGAGCCGCGATGCGCTCCCGTCACTATCAAAATTAAATGCAGGTAGTTGACATCAGACTTCGTTATCTCTTCGGAAGTAACCTGCAAGCCTTAAGAATTGGCAAACTTGCTTAACGTTAGTTGGTACAGGTGTATGTATTAATGCCTCAACTTTCCTGGCGCTCGGTCTAACCTGACCATGACTGATGACTCTGCCCAGGTATTTAACTTTGGTGATGAAGAACACACAGTTGAAGCACATTGGTGCAATTAGACGATCTTTATTCATGTAGGTGTCACTGATACGCTTCTTCTTCTTGATTTCTTCGATAGCATTCAAACGCGACATTAGTGAATCCAATGCTTGTTTCACGGAGCGGTCACGAGTACAAGAATGTGACCTATGTTGGTATTACCGCGAGTGCAACCCACGAGAGGGTGTACGCGACGGAGACCTACGGCGCCTATATCGCGAGTGAGATCTATGATGGTGTATTAGCGCCATTTGTTGCGAGAACGCGTTGCCTCACGGCGGCATTGCCATTTTTGTAACACTAAGAACGACTTTCGTACAAAAGTGGGTAGGTTTGATTCGTGAGAGTTTTTATAAAGGTTTTTAGGTTGTTAAAATTATGATGACCAAAGCGACTAGGCAGTAGGCTTGGTTTTAATCGCACTTCTGATTTTAGGAACTAATAGAAATATTTCTTAAAAAAAATAACAAACACCACCTTTTTATTTTAATTTAGTACTAGATAATTTTATTATGACAATCTAATCAAAACCTCACAAAACAAATCGTCCCACTAATTAATTCTACGAGTACGCAATCCGGCAGAGCTTCCGCTCGCAAAGACGTTCAAGAGCAAAGTGCCGGTTACTGCCCAGCGCACGTCTATTTATTGGCACTACCCCCTCCACGCCACCATTTTCTTCGAGACTGCTAACAATATTTTGATTTTATTTTTATCGAGTTATCTCATATTGCAGAATCACGTAGCTTGCATTTTTAAAAAGGGATACAAACTAAAGCAAAGCTACAATTGTCCCACTGCTGGGCTCGGGGTCTCCCCTCACAATGTGAGGGGCACAGGCCATAGTGTACCACGCTGGCCAAGTGCGGATTGGTAGACTTCACACACCTTTGAGAACATTATGCAGAACTCTCCGGTGTGCAGGTTTCCTCACGATGTTTTCCTTCACCTAAGCAAGTGATAATTAATTTGTAATACGCACATAATATATGAAAATTAGAGGTGCGCTCTAGGATTTGAACTCGGATCCCGCGTTAAGGAGACCATCGTTCTAATGGGTACAAAATCTATGGTTACAAACTACTGTCATCTTATTACTGGCATACACCCCCAAGATTGGGCACCGCCCCCTGTCGTTCAACACGTGATCATTTGACCCGTGAGAAGCTCAAGTACCAGGACAACATAAACCTTGGAATACTTGCCTGCTCTCAATGTTATGTGAGAGCGACACGTCATATACATCGTTTTCATTCACTCTTTTCACACATGCGCGGTTTGGTTAGCGATTCATCAATAATTTAATTTTGATAATCAGGTTCATGTCATGGTTTATGTTATAACTAAATTATTAATTAAATTCTAACTGACGACCCGTGTGGCGCAATGGTTACCATGCCGGATCGCCGCGCCAAGGGTCCTGGGTTCGATTCCCAGCGAGGTGGAAGAATGATGAGTTTGAATTTCTTTTCTTGGTCTGGGTGTGAGTGTCCTTGTCTTGGGTCATGTGTGTTGTCCATGGCACCCACAACACAGGGAATCCTAGTGTGGGGCTATGAGTGTGAAGCGTTATTTTTTTTAACTACTTAAGTTTTAATTTTTAAGAACATGACAAGACAACAAAATTTTGAAAACATACAACGATGCTAAGCAAAGATGTAGTTATAAATAGGAATAATGCAAGCAATGGCCGGAGAGCTCATGACGAATTTAGGGAACATGTTTTAGGCACGTTGAAATCATAATATTTAAAAAAACCATAATTTGTCAATGTGTGAATCTGAAAAGTTGAGTCTGGCAGAGCGTTTGCGGATTGGTTTGCGGTTATTTAGCTTCTGCGCAATATATTACATTTGCAAAAAAAACTAAAACAAACATGTTTTAGTCACCTTGAATTTTTTTAATACCCTAGTTTGGCATTTAAATAATCCAAAAATAAAGATCCCAGACTCTTTTGTCGGTTTTAAAGTACATATAACCAGACTCTTCCAAAGATGTGGTTTTATTGAACGCTAAAAATATGTTTCAGGCATTCTCAATTTATTATATCATGTTTGTTAATTAATATTAAACGTACTTTTAAAAACACCAGAGGAATTTGAAGATTATTTATAGTTATCAGACGCGAATGAAAATTTTAAGTATCGTCAGGCTGTGATTGGTTGCTGAAAGACCACGGGACTCGTGTTTACCACGGTAGCTCGGCGCGGCAAATATTCTTTTAAACGACAGGTTAAATTGCATTATATGTCACTTTGACCTGCTCTTATTTGCTATCTTCTACCTCTTCTCGTCATTCCTAAAAATTATAATCCTTTCTAATCTATTCTATCGCAATCTTGCTCTATCCTTCCCTCTCTTCGCATTATGTTAGTTTCGCAGACCTTCATGAACATCATTCTTGTCTTACTTGTGCTTGTACACCTCTACCAGCAATTTATTTGTCTACTTAGTTAAGTTTTCCACTTTGGGTTATTTGGAAGAGATCGCTTTTTAGCGATAAGATCGCCTATTGTATACTTAACTATCCATTGTAGTTTTTATGTAAATGTACATTTTATTCTGGTGTGCAATAAAGAGTTTTGTATTGTATTGTATTGTAGCTCGAGTTCTTTATAAACAGGGTATTTCGGAGCAGTTTTAACATGACATGTATGTCAATGAGGAATTTATTTTTTATTTTTAGAGGTTTTTTTAAATTATTTCAACGTACCCTAAAACGTGTTCCCTAAATTCGTCTTCAGCTCTTCGGCCATTTCAGCTTTCGTTTAATTCTGAAGAAAATTAGTCTCGACCCTAATTCCCAAGCGGCCTTGCCCTAGTGATCATTTAGCTCCCGAGAGACTGAACTACCAGGCCATCATAAGCTTACGAAGATTTCATGAAGATAGAACGAGATGCCATCTATTGATGTCTCTTCTATACTTATAAGTGTTGACGTCAGGTCATGGGTGGCTAGTATAGAAAAAAAGGATGGGTACAAAATAAATCTAATCTAGCCGTACAAAATAAGATATTATCGACCCTTGCTCGCGCGAAATGTCCCTTGTTCATGGTAGGATGAAACAAAATGTCTAATACTTAAACTAGCAGTTGCTCACGTGTTTTTAAATTATTTATAAACTAGCTTTTGACTGAGGCTTTGCCCGCGGTAGTGGTTTCGAAAAAGTAGTCTATGTGCATTGAAGTACATTGAAGTACTGAGTATTACTAGCGTATAGATAGATAGCTTGGTAGACTATGGCCTGTACCCCTCACAATTGTGAGAGGAGACCCCAAGCCCAGCAGTGGGACAATTATGGGTTGTTGCTTTGCTCTGTTTTTAACAAATCAGAGATCAATAAAATCGGTACAGCCCTCTCTCTCCCTCTCCATCTCGCTCTCCCTTTCACTCTCCCTCTCGCTTTTTCTCTCCGCCACCCTCTCCTTCTCCCTCCTCGTGTTACAATTATGGTTTGTTCCTCACTATAAGCTTACATATTAATTTTCGCATTTCTAAGTTGGACCCGACATTTTCGACAAGTTGCGTACAAACTTCTACAAGTTGCGTACAAACTTACAACTCCTTAGGTTTGCCCCTTAAGGGATTAATTTTCAAAAAAACTGTAACAATTAATTTTGTTTCTAATTAAAAGGTTACATATTAATTTTTACATTTCTGAGTTCAAAAATGACGAAGTTACGTACTAAGTTCCAACCCCTTTACCCTTTAAGGGATGATTTCCCAATTTTTTTTCATATTTATAACTTTAAAACTAACGAAGTTGGTTTGTATGAAAGTGACTTCCAACCCCTATTTATACCCCTTAGGCCCTAAGGCTTAGGGGATGAATTAACAAAAATCTGTTCTTAGCTGACATCTCCTTAGTATAAACTATCTCCCTACCTTTCGTCTCGGTTCGGTAATTTCAGAGATTTTTGTTTAATCAGTGGTGTCATTTTTTACTTTTATGTACCTGAAATACTTAACTGCATGCTAACATACCCGTGATAGTTTTTTTATATTTATAAAAATAAATGCCTTGAATTTTTCACATGCCAACTCTTACCAGGTAGCATGCGGGGGGCAGCAAGCTCTTTAAAGCTAAATATTTTGCAAACGGAGTCCCAAATCGAAAAATTGTATTAGTAGACCCCGTGGAGTATAAGAGGTAGACCCATTCCGTTTTATAAATGTACTTTTTATGTCTTCTATGATATCTCTAGTGGCGCCACGAGAAACTTACAAGGAGTTTCTCTCTACAGGTTAACGTAGCAAACCGTATCAGGATAACAGGAGCTGTAGAGGCTGAAACCACCTGCTGAAATTTTATGAGGTAAGAAAGAAACAGACTTATAGCTTGCGTTGCGTCTCACACTTGCACACGCTAAAATACATATCTGTGACGTTTCGGGAAATTCGTGACGTTGCATCGTGATTCGTGCGTTATAGAATGATATTGCTTGGATAATGTTGAAGGGAAATTATGAAAATCGTGATTTGCTTAGTGGATCTGGATCTGTCCACACTAGAAACGTCATTTTAACATGATTTACGTGTTTTCGTCACAAACAACCGACTCCGCTTACGGCTGGTCTCTATAATCTATCATCAGTTGAATAATTCTTGAAAGTTCGTCCAGGTAAGTAGGTAGTGTGTGTGCCCACACCCTTTCAAAAATAAGATTTCATAATTATTTCACTAAAGCAGTTTAGAGACTTAATGAAATCACTGTTTCTTAGAGAAATGACCCAAACATCATCCTCAACGGCGACCGTATCAATATATCACCATCCCTAGGCATTACATAGAATAAACTAAAAAACAATATCCCCGTAGTTAGGAGATGATGGTGGCGTTTGGCTCCATCAAGCCTTGACAAGAGTTTCTCTCTACAGGTTAACGCAGCAAACCGTATCAGGATTCAGGATAACAGAAGCTGTAGAGACTGGAACCACCTGCTGAAACTTTATGAGGTACGTAAGAAGGAAACAGACGTATGGCTTGCGTCTCACTCGTTTCAGGAAATTCGTGACGTCATCGATCACTTAGTCATAGAATGAGATTGATTGGATATTTTACAGGGAAATTATGAAAACCGTGATTTGCTTTAGTGGGTTTGTACACACTAGTAACGTCATTATAACGTGTTTTCGTCACAGATTTCGACCGAACCCTGCATACGGCTGGTCTCAATAATCTACTATCTGTTGAACGAGCGCTAGAAATGGCTACCATTTGTATGTAATTATGTCAGGCCTACAATCCAAGGCGGTTAGAACATTATCTATCAGTGACATTGATCTATATTTCGGTCCTTCGATCAGTCCTATCATAGCATATGGTGGTCTAGACCACGGAACACACCAATACAATACTGTGTCAATAACGCTTTGACAGGTAACTGTCGATATGCTGCCTAATAACTGCTAAAATATTGTTTTACTGGTCTACGCCCCAACTCAGAATCACTAATGTTTACTTAAATCACTCCTTAGTACACAATTTGGAAGGTGATTCTTTACTAAGGAACAATTAAAGTAACCGTTAGTGACTCTGAGACCTCTTGTCTCTTCCGTGCGTAAAACCATCTTTCCATTATTGCCTTTCAAATGAAAGACGGTTTGGGACACATCAGTTGGATGGTTTTAAAGTCTATAAACTACTATGTACTATTGTTATGACGACCCGTGTGGCGCAATGGTTACCATGCCGGATCGCCGCCCCAAGGGTCCTGGGTTCGATTCCCAGCGAGGCGGAAATTTAAATGATGAGTTTGAATTTCTGTTCTCGGTCTGGGTGTGAATGTCCTTGTCTTGTGTGTTGTCCATGGCACCCACGACACAGGGAATCCTAGTGTGGGGCTATGAGTGTGAAGCGTTATTTTTTTTTTATTTATTATTATTTCTTCTGTGATATAACGCACATAGGTAATTTTTTTTTTTGTGTTTTTAGATGACAGAATCCCAGGCCCCCAATTCTCATTTCGTAGAGATACATCTCTAACAGAGATATCTCTAAAAACATGGCGGATCTCTAATGAAACCTAATTTCCTTATTCTCGGGATGTCACATTAGAGATATCTCTGAGCCTTTTCGTGCGACATGCAACGTATGGTCCGGAGCGTTCGAGATTGAAATGTCACGCGTTTTGACCAATCACGGCGTTGTAAAGCGTTCGGGATTGAAATGTCACGCGTTTTGACCAATCACGTCGTTGTAAAGCGTTTATTTTATATGTCTAATGGTAATGTCGAAAGATAAAATCTCGAATGTGCTCCAGAATAACTTTTTTGGATACATTCGAGATTTTGCCGACATGTCTCGTCGAGATTTAAAGATTAGTGATATGTCTAACTTCGAGATTATCTCTACAAAATGAGAATTGGGGGCCAGGGCTCTACAAGGTTAACGTGAAAAACAGGTGAGTCGGCCTCTGATTGACTAGGAGAGCAGAATGTTGCAGAGACTAATGGGGTGTTACGTCAACAGGTGGCAGTGTGATAATTGCAGCTTCCTGAATGAGAAGAACATACAATGCTCTCTGTCTACGATGTCTTCTGTCTAGGTACTTCTCTCTTGCCCCCATTCAGGAGCCAACTGTATAAATAAATAGGTACTCGCATAATACTACCACTATAGTAGATATTTTATTAACCCCTGACTGTAACCCCTGTATCTGTATGCCTGTGTATCTGTATGTCTGTCTGTGGCATCGTAGCTTCCAAATGGATGAACCGATTTTGATCTAGTTTTTTTGTTTGAAAAGTGACTTAATCGGGAGTGTTTTATATTTAGAGTAAATATAACTGTCGGGGGATTTTTAAATTTTAATTTAAGATTATTTATTTATGTGCTTATAGGTAAAGTTCACGCACTTTGAATTAGAAGAACACTGAGTTTTTTGAGTATTTTATGTACTGAAATTGTTCCGGTTGAAAAAAAAAGGTTTTTTATTTATTTATTTAACTCTTTATTGTGCACCAATAAAATAATATAACAACAAGTAAACAAGTAAAGCAGACATATGAGCCTATGAGGTACAAAAGGCGGTCTTATCACAGCGATCTCTTCCAAACAACCTTAAGAAAGTTATAAAATGCTATCTATTATAATTGTACATCTCTCGCTTTGCTTCGGTTTTCGTATAGAACCCCCAATTTTTGCTTATATTACTCACAAAGAAAAGAGCTTTCTACCAGATTTTTGAAATTGGTCCAGTACTTTGAGTTTATCCATTACAAATAAAACTCTTTTACCCGCGTTAATTTGTAGAAATATATGATGTTATATTGCCTTCCTCGATAAATGGACTATCAAACACAAAAAATATTTTAAAATTCGAACCAGTAGTTCCTGAGATTATCGCATTCAACCAAACAAACTTCAGCTTTATAATATTAGTATAGATAGGAATTTAAACATTCCACTCTTGCCTTCATTTCGGGGGTAAATGGGCACAGTAAATAAGTCACCGAGTTCAGTATCATATTTAATTTGCTAACGACGGAAAGTGCTTGAAGTTCACATAGCTGTTTCTCATTGCTCTGGGTCGGAGGGCTTTCACCGCTTGCTTTGACAGGACGTAAGATCTCCTGTTGCTGGTCGTCAATAATTTCAGTAATGGGTTATAGTAAGGGTTATAGTCTTGCATACCTGGTTTCCTCTTGGCTTCGACATTTAAAAGTACTGGCACTAGGATAAGAAAATAATACGTTTTAAATGGTTTTAATTTTTATTTAGCTTATTTATAATATTTACGCTGTTTGTGTGGGTAGAAACCAAACTTAATGAGACCTACTTCATCTTATCCTAAGGAGTTGAAAATTTACATATAGGTATAGTTCCGATGACAATGCATTTTTGTGCTACACATAGGTTTGGCTCCAACTGAGGGAACTCCTTAACGGTTAATAGTCACAATTTAACAAGTAGTTTAAAAATATTCAACAGCATATTACGTACCTACTAAGGGATTAATTGCTACACCGACCCGGGCACGAGCCGTGAAGACGGCGACACGGCGACTCGGACGTCGCATGGTGTAGCATAAACATTGGATGTCCGCTTCATATAAAATGTTAGTACCGTGTCTCGTCCGGCGCACGGCTCGTGCCCGGCCCGTGCCCGGCTCGTTGTAGCAAATAATCCCTTATATTACTTATCTACACTAATAATAAAGAGGAAAGATTTGATTGTTTGCATTGAATAGGCTCCGAAACTACTGAACCGATTTGAAAAATTCTTACACTGTTGGAAAGCTACACTATCCCCGAGTAACATAGGCTATAATATAACATTTTCAAAAAAATTAGGGATCCTTAATAAAACTCCAATAATGTAACCCAAGGTGTAAAAAATAAAGAAAACCGATGCAAAGCGAGGGCGGTTACTCGTTTCATATAAAAAAATAAAATTTAAGTTACGTGGATTATGGTCACGGGGAGACTAAATACGGCGATATACTGGTATTATAAAACATGAATCGTGAGTACCCGTTTCATTTAAAATATTCAGTGTCCGCGATGATATTTATGTCAAACTTTAATAATTGACTTGATTGGCAATACCGTACCTACTGTTGTGTAGGGTTTTCTTGATAATTGCACGGTAATTAAATAAATAAATAACGCTTCACACTCATAGCCCACAGTGGGATTCCCGGATTCGTGGGTGCCATGGACATTGGACAACACACAGAGGCACGAAAACTCACCCATATCGAGAACAGAAATTTAAACTCATCATTCTTTCCGCCTCGCTGGGAATCGAACCCAGGACCCTTAGCGCGGTGATCCAGCATGGTGACCATCGCGCCACACGTTGTCGGTAATTACTAGATTAACTATATGTTTGATTATGTTCATGATTTACAATTTTTTAATAAATTTGCTTGCTTTTAACTTCAACCCGTAATTGTCCACTATAGGGCACGGGTCCTCGAATCCCTACGGTATACTCTTTATACTCCGCCACGCTGCTCCTGTGCAGATTAGTGATACTAATGAATTATGTGCTCACAATATTTTGCAATGAGTAAAAAATATATTTAAAAGCAATATTCGACTTACATATAGAAAATAAATAAAGGAAGTACAAAACCAGCGGACGTGAATACATAATTATTATGAACATGAAATTGAATAATTTCACGACAACTTTACGATTTTAATTAAAATTATAGTGTTGGAAAACATTGCATTTCTTGACTTTTAATTTAAAATTATTATATGTATCGTCAGTACATTGTTCGGTTTACCTAAATATTACCGAATTTGTGCAAGACTGTCTAAAAGGCTTTGTTTATTTGGACTCGTTAGTTCGATTGTCCGAACTAGTGGGAATTTTTTTAGGGTTCCGTACGAAAAAACGATAAACGGAACCCTTATAGGATCACTCGTGCGTCTGAGCGACCGCCGCGTTCACAACCAATTTACTCCGAAACTACTGGACCAAATGAGTTGATTTGGTACTCATGAACTTTTTGTGACGCTAAGACAAAGGTATAAAGTAAACAACTGAATTTTGAAAAAAATATCGAAATCAAAATTAAACAAAAACTGTTTTGCAAACCGTATCTTGTGGTTTGTCAAAATAAAAGGGCTTGTTGTAAGGATCTCAAATATATTTTTGTTATAGTTTTGCGATGGATAGTTTTAAAAATGTTCAAGAAAGAACGAAAATTAAAGCCAAAAATTTATCATTCCCCCCTTATCTCCGAAACCACTGACGCTAAAATTTCGGAAAAAATACAGAGAATATTTCTTTACTTAAATATTACAGGAAAACCTATGACAAGTCTATGGTCTTAAAAACGGCAAAAATAAATAAAACAGAAAAATAATGGTAAATAAGTACATAATCAACGTACGGAACCCTCTCCAAGCGAGTTTAACTCGCACTTGTCAAGTTTTTTTATTTCCCCACTAGTTCGACTAGTTAGAATCTTTTTTCGAGGACTGGAAATAGCTAGCCTGCGTCCGTATTCCCGCCCAGCTATGAGGTGGATGTCTTCAAGAAAAAGGTGAATTATGATTTTACTAAGTTAATATGCTCACCATCAAGGACCCAATCTCCAGTTACCCTCAGATGGGATTAGTCAAGCATTAACTTAAAAAATTAAAAAAATACTGCGAATCAGCATTACGTATGTATACTCTGCAATTTAGTATGATGATCAGTAACATAATGATATAGAGAGATCATAATAATATAGAGAGGAAGAGAACAGTACGAAAATAAACGTCGAAGACGTAGCACGTACTGTGGACGTTTACAACAATTAATAAATATTAATAATTTCCCAAAATATGTGACACATGTGTTTCAACTTCAAGCCGTAGAAATAGTGTTTAATTCAATGACGGCTCAAATATTTCTAGTCAATTAGTGGTATACAGTGTTAATGTCATTGGTAGTTTGACAAGTGCAAAACATGTTTTGGAACTTGATAATAGCCGGGCTTGGTCAGTATAATATTCACGTTTTCCTTATTATTAAACTTAATCAAACACAATCGCATATATTATTGTTTATAGAAATACTTTATAAGAACATATTTGTAATTCATACGTCACGCTCAGATTAGTAATCAATTACTAATTGTGTTTGTTTCATGACTGTATTTTTTTCAAAGATTTCTTAATTAACTCCAGATACGTTATGTTTTTCATTGCGGCCTTAAAACATGGCATTGTAATCCATTTCTCTTATGGAAATAAATAAAAAGATATTCATATCATAATATAACGTATAATATTATGCAAGTACAATCCCGAGGTCACTGCCATTCGTGACGTCGCTCTACAGTTAAGTTGCGCACGCGCAAGATTTCTGCCCAATTTTATATTAATTATATTTTAGTGAATCTCCGACTTCAATCTTATTGCGCGCTGTTACTAGGCACTAAGTTACTGCCTCCTATTCAGCAGAATCATAATTTGATAACAAGAACAGCAGGAAACAACATTTCGTACATAGTCTTGGTTCTCGAAAACCAATTTTTACTTAGTTTTTCCTTATTTACGATAGATTTCAATCTTTTATTTTTCTTACACTTTCCTAGCACGATCATAATATTATATAATACAGAGTATAGTGAGCAGAAAGCTGTAGTTAAAGCTCAGAATACAGAATACATGTGAGAGTTAAATATACGTTCCTATGTGTACGTGTATTGCAACTGTAACTGTATGTTTCTAAATTAACAATCAGGTCGTATCCGTTTATTTTGTTGATATACAATGAAGTCGACTAGTTTCATCAAAACAGGTTTAATAGTTTTACGAAATAAACTAGGTTATATGTATAGCGACCTCGCATTGTTACTATGGATTTTAAGACGAGATTTTTAAACCGTCAGTCATCTAGTATTATAGGTATATATTACTGTTGTCTGAGCAAAGCCTATTTATAGATCGATCTCACCCTAAGTTGTGGCAAAGCACAAAGGCAAACTAGTGCTCATATAAGAAAGTCAAATTGGCCAAAATAAGCTACAACATAACAATTAGTTATTCTATTTGGGCAGATTTACATATCGCACCCTCAGTGGAAAAAAGACATAAGACGAAAATTGCAATTTTACAGGAGAGCAAAAAACTGATAAAACATGAGTAAGAAGTAAAGGATTATTATTATTATTTACATTACGATTTCTTGCACATAATCGTCAAGATTAATGAGAAAAATTTGAAAAAAAAATTGAGCATATGCAGCTTTCGTTGCTCTTTCCAATGATATCAATAACTAAAATTCAAAGTAACACGACATATGCTTTTTTTCCACTGAGGGTGCGATATGTGATTGATAAATATTTGTACTCGGGTCATGGCACCCGAGACACGCGGGTTTTTTTATTATTGTTACTGAGCTGAGAGACGGATTTCTTGACGTTTTCCTCTTACGTGGTAGATTGTGAACTACATTTCATACTATCATTACATACACAGCTCGCGGGAAACTCCGGAGTTAAACAGAAGTCATTACCTACCTAGTCACAAATCTATCGGCAATGTTGGCATAAATATGGTTCTAAATAAATCTGTATATAAATAAGTATTTAGCAGAAGGAGGTATTCTATGGTATTGGTTATGAAATGATATTCCTTTTACTTTGCACCATGATATATTTCCAGTTCTCCTAATATTCACATCAATATTCCAAAGTACTTCAACACTACGTGATCAATAATAATCTGTTCTACATTATTGACAATTCCCCAATCTAAATATGACATGACATTTCTTATATGCCAGCCTCTGCATCAAGCAAGCGCTGTAGAATAAAGAGGTCCGTCCCTGGACCTTCACTGGAGATTCATGGCCTCACCGATAAGTATATAAAAGGCAAAAGTGATTGACAGATACAATGTATCAACGCACAGGCCAAACCCATAGGGCTAGCAAAATAAAATTTCGCGCACGTATTCCTCTTATGACGTAGGCATCCACTAAGAAAGGATTTTTCAAAATTCAACCCTCAAGGGTGTGAAATAGGGGATAAATATGATAAGTATAATTTCCGCGTGCGAAGCTGCGGGCAACAACTATAGTATTACAAGCCGCGCAAATTGGTAATTCAATTTTATTGGCCTAGGTCGTAGTGACTTCAGAGCCAGAGGCGAACCGAGAATGCTTTTGATAGTTCTTTTAATTCACTACCTGTGTTTTTAAATTAGGTATATTTCTTTTATTAATACTAAATCACCTACTAAGTATAATTGTTAATTTAAGATAGAGTAAAATTATACATAACATTAAAAACGCCGAAGAACCGTTTCATTTGCTCTCAATATTCCTTTCTTTAAATTTTTGAAATGGTAAAAGCCGCCATAATTATATTACAATAATATTCCTGTCGTTTCTTTCCACTAAAGTACTAATTTCGAAATTGTAAGTAAACATGAACAATTCCTTACAATTTAAATTCATTAAACTTATTATTTAAATATTTGTTGTTGACTGGAGATTTTCGTTTCATGTGAAGTCACGCAGGTGTAATTAAGACATGGTTCCAGCCAATGATGTTTAAATAAATATAGATACGTTATTCCCTTACAAATCAACCGAAAAATTTGTTCCGATGTCCGCAAGGCACGCTTTATTGCTTTATCGCACGTCTTTATCGCTCTCGCGTCAAAACTACATCGCTATCTCTTTCTTCACCTGAATAAGAATTCCCAATTGGGAACTTTTTGAGTCACACAACGCGCGCGCTTATGACATATCTGCCTCTTTTTAATATATAATATCATTGGTTCCAGCCATGTTCCGCCGCGTTACCAAAACGTGCGGCTTATAATTTTTATGTAAATCGCGGACAAACTATGGGAGGAATTACCTCAATAACACCACGTAAATATATCACCGATGTTTTGCCGGCTAGGAAATAAAGTATTGCTCTCAAGCTCCCAGCCGGAATACGTAAAGCTGGCCATACACGATCAAGTATACTAGTCAAGTTTGCACTTTAACTTGATGCGGTATCCAGTTTGCATGAGATAGCTATATGGCCAGATAGCCATACCGTGGCCATACACCGTCAAGTTTACTGGATGCCGCGTCAAGTCCGCTGCAAAAACATGTATACTTGATCGTGTATAGTCAGCATAATATCTCGTTTCGTGGCTGACTCAAGCTAGATGGTCTAACCAGGTAGGCGAAATATATTCCCGGATTAATGGTTCTATGTTATTTAAACTTAAATCAAACGCAAGGTATGTTGTTTGCGTTACCTTAATTTTTGATGTGGAAATTGTGGAGTTCTTCAAACCAGGTCCGATCTATACTGATAAAATTTACACCATGATAAGCATTATTAATACGTTTTGTTGTTACAGCCTTTAATATGGTGCTTTCAAGAGTCGTCATAAACGAAATTCCTCACTGCAGGTAAATGTAACAATGACTGTAATGGCATAAATAAAACATTAATAATTACATCTGTGGGCAAGTTCATCACCTTAACACTATTCTTGGAGGTCAAATACAACCCGTCAAGTGGGATGTGGGTGGAATATAGAAAGATCTTAGCAAGATAGATAGGGATGAATGACAGGGTCCTGCATGGTACCGCTGGGATTAAACTGGGTGGTACAGAGCCCAGCGACCTGACAGGAAGGACCTGGCACCTTGGTCTTGTCTGGTGTTCGCTAGATGCACTACCACAACCCAAAAATAGCTCAAACCCTACTGCTTGCATTTCTAATTTTTTTATACTTAATATCACTTGAAACCTACTCGGCCCGCTACCACCCGCGAGCATGAGTCAGCCGCCAAACGACTCGTCGTGTTCCGGCTGGGGGCTTGAGAGCTAGTTCTATCTTTCTTTCTTTCTTCTTTCTTGGTCGGCGAAGCGATGATGCCTTTGATGTTACTGATGTTCATATTATTATATGTGCAACGGTGGCCACTTACCATCTGATTGTCAGCTCGCTTGTTGGCAAAATAATTTAAACTAGTGTTGATTTCTATGCACATATTAAGATGTCCATGTCACAGACTTGAAAAAAGAACCAGAAGTCACCTTGTCTTATCAAGAGTGTTACCATGTGTGCGTAATTTTTAGTACGGTCCGACCAATTCAACACGGTAATGGCGGCCGATTAATAACAGTATGGTGTCAGTGTGTGCGTGTGATACTTGTACGAATAGAGGAGTTGGTATTACTATGGGTGCTTCACTGAATTTGTTGTTCTTTTTTTAAGTCTGTGGTCCATGTCTAGTTCCAGTGAGTTCTCCTGTCCGGACGGGGCGTGCGTCAGCGTGCAGCGCGCGTGTGACGGAGTGGCGGACTGCGCTGACGGCTTCGATGAGGACATCTGTCGTCCGGGAACGTAAGTTTGTCTATACTCTATAGAGTATAGCCTTAGTTCCCAAAGTGGTCCAGGAGGACCACCAGGGGTCCACGGGAGACTCGACGGGGGTCTACGCTGGCGTGACAAAAAATCAATTAATTAATTAATCAATCAATTCTCAATGTTTTCGATATAATCTCTATAGTATAAAATAAACTAAACTCAGCCGCAACGCAAATTTCCATAGTTAGATCTGATCTTCACATTTTTTGTCGAGTTTTGGGAATATTCACTATTCATTCTTTTTTTGAAGACATAGGCGTGTGAGAACGGCGGGATGTTCACGACGAAAGACTGGATACTCGATGTCATGTCGTGTTGTTCGATGGAGGAACGGGGATGGGGGAATTACCTCAACCATTCTTGCGCACACTCTCCGAAATGTAGAGCACATTTACCTTATCTTTTATATTAATGTTACGGGGTTAGAGGTTGAAAATTATAGTCGCTACTTGCTGTAAGAATAATAATATGAATACAGACAATAATAAATAACTGAAAGAAGTTTGATTTTTTTTAAATCATAATCATAACCATAAAACCATGTAATAAACGCTTAAATGCTAAAAACGCTTACACACCCCCGCAGTAGGTTTTTACCTGCGTCGCGGATAGCATGGACAACACATATAACACATCACAATAACACCCATGATCCGAGTACAAATATTTATCCGTCACATAATTATTTGCCCCGGCCGGGAATCGAACCTGGGACCCCTCGCTTCACAGGCAGGGTCGCTACCAACTAGGTTAAAGGGTCGTCGTAATTCTATATCTGTAAATGATTGGAGAAATTTAATATTTCAGAAACTCATCGTTAGCACTAGGGGACCTCTCCGGCAGAGTGAAAAGGCAGTCAGAGTGTCGGTAACTATAATAATAAATTAATACTTACACTACGGCTGACGTATCTTGATGCGTCTGAACATAGGCTTTGTCTGCGCATGTAAGACAGAGATAGCGCCACGGACATGCTAACGTGTGACTGAGACATAATAAATACGTCGCGTACCGAGCATTGCCGAAATATGTTACTGCGCAGCCTTCTGCCCGAAGTTCAGTCGCGCCAAAGATACATCGAACGTACTGTACTTGTAGTGAAAACCCTTGCACGCTTGTAGGAGTGATTTATTTTGACTACCCGCGGCTTTGGCCGTGTTTTCCGGGACAATAAGTACCATATATCTTACTCCAGGACATGGTCTACCTGCGTGCTAAATTTCATAAAATTCCGTTCACAATTTTTACGTGAAACAATAACAAACATCCAGATATCCTCACAAACTTTCACATTCATAATATTATTATGCCGTTTGTTATACCTATAACTATGATAAATACCTACATGAAGAAGTGCAGAATTAATAAGAAAAATAGAACATTAATTATTGTACTGTCAATAGACAAATTTTATAACGGTCGAATTTTGATTGAGCAAGTCTCTAGTACCTACTTAAATAAAACTTCAAACTTGGTTTAAAACCTCCAACTTCAACTATATTAAATCCCTTGCCTCTGGCGAACAAACGGACAGTGTGGACTGTAATTAATTATTACATATAAATATATTTAACAAAGTTTTTTGAAAGGTTATTAAAGTTTTCATGTTTTTTTTCAGGAAATCAGAATGGCCGTGCCGTGATGGGTCTTGCATACCATTTTATGCCAAATGTGATGGTATCGTCGATTGTCCTGATCGCAGTGACGAGTCACATGCGCTTTGCAGAAACTTCGAGTAAGTGAAGCAGGTTTTTTCACAGGGTAAGCCCTGAGTAAGAGGTTCAGCCATAACCATTGGCACGGGTTTTGGTTCGAAAGTGACCTAAAATAATAATAATAATAATAATAAGCACTTACACACTCATACCCCCGCAGTAGAGTTTTACCTGCGTCGCAGGTGGCATGGACGACACATATAACACCAAGGGCGGATGCAGGGGGGTCATGGGGGTCATGACTCTCCCCTGGGCTGAGTCCAGGACCTAGGTGGACCACTAATTCGGGAAAAATAATTTTCGGCAGCCCTATGCAACTGATTTACGTGGTCATTTGAGGGGTTTATAAACCAAGTTCTTCTCTGTGGACTATATTAGTTTGCACAGGACTTAGGAGTCGTCTTTCTTTGGCAACGAGCTCTAGTCCAACGTTAGTCATTTTGGACTGATTGTTCCAGGTGTCAGGACAACCTCTTCCGCTGTACATACGGAGCCTGTGTGGACGGCACGGCTGCATGCAATGGCATCCAGGAGTGTGCTGACAACTCCGATGAACTGCAGCCCGAATGTCAGAACGTAACCAGGGTTGTCAAGTGAGTGTATGGGAATCTTTTGAAGATAATGCAAATTTCTTGATACTTTATGATTGTCATCGCGCCGGCGATGACGTTGATATTGATGTTCAAAACATGCGCAAAAACAAACCTATATAGGATCAAAGTATTACACAATGCTTATCCAGCAGCTGAGCTCAGTGACCTATAAATTACACACGATTTGAAATTAGCGTGGTAAAGGATTAATTAAAATGAAGGCTTTTTCCTTCAAGTGAAGTGGCCATAAATTTGTACAAAATAGCTAATTTAGCTTTAAGAACAAATGTTAATTAATTGTGATTCTTTTTTCTTTATTATGTTTTGTTTCCAAATTTATTATGTAATTGATTTGTTATGCTTGTATGGTTTGTGGACTTAACGGGACGATGTGGTCGCTTAGCGACAAAGTCCTTTCAATAAATTAAAAAAAAAAAAAAAAAATGAAGGCTTTAGAATCACTAAATTATGTTGTTGAACAATAGTTCAAAAACAATGAAAACTGTGTGGCCTTAACATATTTTATTTCAAACAAAATATGGTACGCAGTTACTAGGCTTTCTCAATCGAATTTACAATGGTGTTACCATGCTCGCATTTCCATACCATAAAATTCTTTTCTAGGGGCCGGTTTAAGTGTGACAACGGACAAGAAATATCAGCCGTAGAGATCTGCGATGGTGATCTAAACTGTGAGGATGGGTCTGATGAAAAAATCGAAGTCTGCGCGAGCAAAACCTGCCCCGATTATCTGTTCCAGTGCGCCTATGGTGCTTGCGTTGATGGGAAGTCTGACTGCAATGGGGTAAGTACAAGTTTATTTTACAAACATTATTCTATGTTTTTTTATAAAACTGGTATCTAGAGTCGTTTACGTATTTAATTTTATATTTTAACGTTTTGTCTTTTCGCGCTTTATTAAAATAAAGAGATAATTTTCTCAGATTAAAACAAAAGTGTAACTTACTTTTTGTTAGTAGAAAAATATGATTAAAGTTGCCCAAAACTATCTCATTGATATTTGAAATTCATTTAACACGGACATTTTTGACAATTATATCAAACCAATCAAAGGACAAAAATAGTAGAGACTATTGAAATAAATCAAGAATAAGTCGAACATTTCAAAATTTATGAAGCATCTACAAGAATCAATTCTACTACATACTTTGCTTAACCCCTGAACGCAACGTAATTCCAGATACAAGAATGCGCCGATGGCTCAGACGAGTCCGACGAGCTGTGTAACCGCACCTCCACGGCTGTGGTCACACCATCCCCTGTCACCACCACCACATCTTTATCCTGGAGGTAAGTTTAAAAGAATGGTGAAAGATTGTTCCCTCATTTTCTTTCCATATCCCAACGTTCGTCAAGTATCCTTTTTAGCGAAATCTCTTCAGGACAGATCAGCTTAGTGTCAGTTAAATTATAATCAGTGTCAAATTAACATAGCTTTTCCATTGCCAGTCACGGTTTTCCTGTCGTAATGAAAAGAACTGACGAAATGGATTCAGACCTTGGGACCATTCAGATCTTGACTGTCCAGTTTTGACTGGTCGCAATAGCGTCAATCAGGGGATATGTATGTGTCTTATCCATATTGGGGCATCAGAATACTAACCCCATTTACCACGGCGGATGGGTGTCGTAAGAGGCGACTAAATCCGGCCCGTAGTAGAGCCCCTCGGAAGGATTATATTGGTAATTCTGATTTTAATAATTCATTTATTATTTCTTCATGGAATTCGCGTTTGCCGGCTATTTCCATAACAAAACAATTTCAAGGTACACTTGATAGTCATCCATAATGGTTCCCTCATGAAGCTCCTTTGCCGGAGCCAATGCAGATGAATTTCAAAATCCTCTTACGCAATCAGAGCGTGCTCAGTGTAGTTCTGCTGTTTTTAGCTGACTATTTTTTTATTATTTCTTCAGAACCCTGATTAACAACTGATATGGAAAAATATTTTTTGGATCTGTAACAAAATACTTCCAGATGAGTCCTATTTAATAAAAATTCTGTCCTAATGACGAAATTAGTAATTTTTGGTAAATTTTTTATTACTTATTGATCACCGATTTTATGTATGATTCCTTTTTATAAGTATTAAGTATATTATAAAATAAGATTTTATATTATAAGATTAATATACATATAACATGAAGCGCTCATAGCCCGGCGGTTTGATCTAACGGACAACGGAGATCGGTCGGTTTGCCCGGTGGTCGATTCTAAGTGATCGACAAAGTTAAGCAACAGCGGGCGCGGTCGGTAGTCGGATGGGTGACCGCTAGTGGCAAAAAATTCTTGAGCGTTTCCGTGCTTCGGAGGGCACGTAAAGCCGTCGGTCCCGGTTGTTATCACAAGATAACAATCATTAAGCCATGTCGGAGGCCCTCGGGCGGTTTGAAAATTTCCGATACTTGGGTTGGCCAAATGGCCACCCCTCCACCAATCCACACTGGAGCAACGTGGTGGAGTATGCTCTAGGCCTCCTGAAGAGGAGAGACTCGTGCCCAGTAGTGGGCCATTAATGGGTTGTAGCCATGGCTAGGGCTTTCAAAAATACGGATTTTCTGATTACGTATTTAGATACGCATTTCGCTGCTCTAAATACGTAATTACGTAACTGATTTGTTTTTTAGGGCGCAATTTTTTTGCGTGTAAAATACATTGTTAAAATACAATAGAATAGAAACAAAAAATGAAACATCTTCAAATGTTCACATTTATTATATTAACAAGAAACTACAGAAGATAATAATTTTAAAAATTAAACTCCAGATCTAAAATCAACTACGTACGAATATGCTCAAAGTTTTATTTATTTAATTTTTGTTCTTGATAATATGACCATGATGAAAAAAATCAAGTCTCGCAACTCAGTTTTTCTACCGTAAAAATTTGTGAGATCCATGAATGATGGCCAAGTCAATCTATTTATTTAGAACATAAAATATTTTTAATATTGATATGGTAATTACGTAATAACTTAAGACAGAAGGACCCTTAAGTTATTTATGCAGTTGGTGTATCTACACTTGTGAGCTTTAAACTGGAATCACCTAAACGGGCATTGTTCAAAACAATTTTAACAATTTTCATGCAATGAAATTGTGGTATTATATCATATAGAATGTGGTATATCATTTGAAAGGTAATTGTATTGTCTTTCATCCTCTTTTGTCATCTTAGTCAGCTTATATCACGGAACGTAAAAGAAAACTCATTAATTTTTGAAATAAAACAAAATATGGTTTGCAAATCCTAAACCCTATAAAAAGGGCCGTGGGTGAAAAAAATGTCATCAGTCCAATAATTCACTCAACTGAGAACACAGAAAGTAAAAAAATGGAAACCACACCTGCAGAAGCCGCTAAAATCGTCATTCTAATCCAGCAAGGGTTGTCTCAGCGTACTATCGCTCGTCAGCTTTATCTGAGTCAGTCATGTGTCTCAAAAGTATACCAGAGTTTCAAGGAGACTGGAACCTTAGTGCGAAGATCAGGTTCTGGCCGTCAGCGATACACTTCTGTAAGAAATGACCGTTTTACTGTCTCCACTTCGCTCCGGAATCGATACCTGTCCGGCGTTGACGACCAGCAGCGGCTCAGAGAAGTTTGAGGGAGGGCTGTCAGCGAGTGGACAGTGAGACGAAGACTTAAAGAAGCAAACTTGACCCCAAAAAGGCCAGCCACGGGACCCAAATTAACTGCAGCCCACCGATAAGCCCGGCTTCAATTTGCCCGCGATCACTTAGACTGGGGCATAGAGCAATGGAGCCGAGTCTTGTTCTCGGACGAAACCTGAATGTGTCTGCATGGTAGCGACCGTCGAGGAAGAGTTTACAGGAGACCGGGGGAGCGATTTGCCAAATACTGTTTTGCGGAAACCGTGGCATACGGAGGTGGGTCCTGTATGATGTGGGCAGGGATTTCTATCGAAGCAAAAACGGAGCTGATATTCGTACCCGGTGGAGGTCGGGGAGGGGGGCTAACCGCAGAAAGATACATCAACAACATTCTGCTGTAACATTAGTATTTTAGGTAATTATGGTGGTTCGAATTAAAAACGTGTTTGCGTGAACGGTATTATATTTGACAAGCAATATATGATGGAGTATTGACACAGAGTAGTAGAGAGCCGTGCGTACATAGCCTACCACAGAGCACTATAACTATTCAGTAGTCTATGCCTACTTTACAACCATGTGCTTCCCTACGCCGGTTTTATTGGCCAGGATATTAATGCAGGCTGTTAATGCACGATAATGCCCGCTGCCACACCACTGCAGAGACAAGACAGTACCTGAAAGAAGTGGGGATTCCCACACTAGACTGGCCAGCCCGTAGCCCTGACTTGAATCCAATTGAAAATTTGTGGGATGAGTTGAAAAGGCGAGGAACGACGACGAAGAGAAGGAAGAACGAACGACGACGAAGATGGCATGGAATTGACGAGGAAGATGGCAAGCTCCAGCATCGATTGAGGACCTAATAACTGCTTTAGTACAAGAGTGGCAGGAAATCTCACAAGATTCCATCAGGAAACTCATCCGGTCGATGAAAAACCTATTACGAGCAGTCATTAGAGCCAGGGGGTCATTGGAGTCATTAATACAAAATATTGAGGGGGAAGAAAATAAAATTGGAAATAAAATTTTAAGATCTTTTCGTTGTATTCTATTCGTTTAGATGTCCACAATTTTGACCTGTTGCACTTATTCCTAAAATTTAAGTAGGAAATATAAAATAATTTTTTTACTAGCATTTGAAATCCAATAAAATTACCTTTCAAATGACATACCACATTTTATTATTATTTTACTGCATGAAAATTGTTAAAATTGTTTTAAACGATGTCAGTATAGGTGGTTCCAGTTTAAAGCTCTCAAGTGTAGAAAACTGGACTGAAATTGCAAAATATTTTAGTTTTTCCTTTATTTATTATACACTAAACCCTAATTGCGTTCTAAATTTGAAGCTTCTATGTCTGCTAGAAGTGCCTCAGAGTTTTGATGATCGGTCAGTCTGTCTGTCAGTCAGTGTGTGAGTGACGAAATTAAGAAATTTTGACTAGTTATAATTTTTAAACCAAATTGAATGAAATTTGAAATATACCGTGTATATACAATGCCTACGTTGTTACTGAAAATGCAGGCTTCTAGCTTTATCCACAACGAAGTTATAGGTGTTCAAAAATAGCCTGAACTACTTCGAGAAAAGGGACGGTACGGCCGTATCGCTTTTTTTGCTCGATTTGGCGGGGCCACTACCGTGCCCCCAGATCTCATAAGTGATAATGAACTCAATGTTCTGTTACCAAGGGAAGTTCTTAAACTTCTTTCTTTTAAATTAATAATATCCTATCTATGTACTTGCGCTATTATACGTTTATTTATTATCCGTTGCGTTATTATCCGTAATTACGGATTTGAACTCTTCAATTACGTATTTGTGGGACTCTTAAAATCTGTCCGTAATTACGTATTTGCGTAATTACGTAAATATGTATTGGAAGCCTTAGCCATAGCCACAGGTTTCAGTCTGTTGTTCTCATTTCAGTTCTGGAAGCTGCACGCTGCCTCCATACCCTGCTAACGGCCGCTACGAGGTCCTTGGAGCGCCGTCCCACAAACCCGGCCAGCCGTTCACAAACGTGAAGTACCTCACCGTAACTTGCGACCCAGGATACGCAGTCAATGGGAACAATTCCCTTTTTATATATTGCTACGCGGGAGCAGACCCGGCGAATCATGTGCCGAAATGCCAACGTGAGTGCTTATATAGTTTTATGTTGAGATTCCATCAATGTGGGAAGATTTCTCTTTCTATTCTCTTTTCTCTTTCTTGATCGGCAACGCCTCGATTATGCCTTTGGTGTAACTGATGTCTATAGACGATGGTGGCCACTATCTGGTGGATCATCAGCTCGATTGCGGGATGGTAAAAATTTTCTTGCGAATTCTCTAAGTCTCTGATGAATTCTTATCCTAAATATAAAGGCAAAAGTGTAATTTTTCTGTTCCCAATTACGGAATTCTATCGACATTCAGTAAACCTTGAACTTAAAAAAAAGAAAAGTTACCAGACAAAATTACTACGTACAAATCACTGTAACTGATTATTTTGTACGATGCGAGTCAAAGGTCATATAATTGTCTATAGTTCATGCTTATTTACTTTTTAATTTCCTCCGATTTCATTTCTTCCGAATTATCGGGCGACACATCGATTGACAGTACAAAAACATCTTTCAGGCTACTGTGAGCTGAATGAGCACCATAGCGTGGTGTACGAATGCGAAACGCGGAGCTCCGAAGGTACGCTGCGGCGGCCTTGCGGTACGAAGGAGTTCGTCGGCACCAAAGTAATACCGACCTGTCGCACTCCCAACTACCGTGGCAACCCCGGCTACATGCACTGCACGGAAAAAGGCTGGGATTCCGTCGCCAAATGCCGTCCAGGTTTGGCTAAGAACGGCACTAATATCACTGTACTTGTTAAGGATAAAATAGAAATTTATATCGGCACCTTCGAATATAGCAGTGAGGTTGATCCGGGTAAAATTCAGCCGGCTAAGCCAGTCACTCCTAGTGTGTCAGACATCGATGAAGTTGACTGGCGTTTCGGTGATATTGACATGAAAAGTGTAGGTACAGTCACTAATATTTTCAATGTAAGAAACAATTATGTTAATGATAAGAATGAAACATTAAATATCACTGTGAAGTTTGACAAGGCTAAATTAAAGATTGCAGTGGGCGATACAGTTTTTAATATTGGTAATTGATTGGATTCTGAGATTGAGGCTATTCTAAATTCTAATTAAGTTATTTAATAAACGCTTGTTAAATTATTAGTATTCTCAAATATTTTTGTATAATAATTTGTAATGTACGTTCTAAAAATGTATGTTCTTTATCAAGAACCTTTAAGAAATTATATTTAAAGAAAAATATACCTCCATACTTGCATTAATCTATTGATATACACAGGACTAAATGATGTTGTAGCACGATTTCTAAAACTATAGTAAGTAGAAACAAATGAATATAGCAATGGGACAGTGTGTTGTGATGAATATAAATTTTACTAAAACAATAAACGACTCAAAGAAAGTCTTCAAAAAATACGCATTTTTAGGGATAACTCAAAAAAAAACTATGAACCCTATAGAGAACAAAATTAAAGATATAAAGAAAAAATATGATAGTTTTAGGGTGATGCCAAACGAGCGTATTGTTTGAGCTGTGCGTCATGTGAAATGAATCGGTTTCATACGAAAGTCCAGACTCATGTTGCGTCGCCGCGTGGTACCAACAGGACTTTATTATGAAACCGAATGCACGCGACTCATTTTTCGCGACTGATAGCTCAAAAACTACGCTCATTTGGCCTCAGCGTTAGAGAGTTTTAAATAACGTGCTGAGCGCGTAATAGCCTATTATGGGTGCTATGACGTCATTCGGCGTGACATAAAAAACACGTGCAAAGGTAAGGGAACATACCAAAACCACGTAACCCATTTTTTCCAACTTTTTACCCCCCTCCCCCCCCTTCGTGACCATCCGTAGTATATGAGAAGACCCCCCCTCCCCCCTAGTTTTCACGTGGTAATTGATAAATACGGTTTTCAATACTTTTTTGCAAAAACAGAGTTAAAAAATAATAATTTTGCTTATATTTGACGACTTTGTGGCGCAATGGTTGCTAAAATATTGACTACGTGACAAAAACCTAACCCCCCCCTCCCCTCTGTGACCAATCGTGGTGTTTTGAAGACCCCCCTCCCCCCCCTAAATGAGGCACGTGGTTTTGGTATGTTCCCTAAAGTGCGCTCTTTTTTCTTTAATCATTGAGTGCGCTCGTGGCCGTTCGTGCCAGACGACGTCTCAATTGTTTGCTTGTTTGTTTGTATAAACTCAAAAACTACTAGATCGATTCCAAAAATCTATTTCAAAATTCTCTATTTTTTCTGAGTAACATGGGATATATGTATATTATTTAAAAAAGTATCTATACGAAAACCGAAACAAAGCGAGGGTGGTTACGAAATTATTAGTAACTTAAGTTGATGGATTTTTTTAAAAAGTGATCCTACTGTTTAAAAAACAAATCCTAAGCACTTAATATAGCTACAGAAGTATTAGGTAGGTCTTTATAAATGACTGTTCATCATGGATAAGTGAGTACATAAAAGAAATGGATAGTACACGTTTAGGGAGAGATAGATAGATAATCGTAATCGGTTAAATTTCGCTACTGTTTCTAAACTGAAAGTTGTTCCTGTATTTTCCGTCAGTTTTTTTTTGTTAGTTTATGTTTTGTGTTTTTATTTTAAATGCCAATTAGAATTACAATCATTTTATTTACATATTAATCAATGTAGCGAGAAATTCCGTTTATGTATTTTTAGTAGATAAGCTCTTACATAACATTTATCTTAAGTGAGATTAATATTTTCCTAATCTGTATCGAATGTTAAAAGGATGGAATTTTCACAATATATTTATTTATATAATTTTTTCTTTTATTTATGGGACAACCTCTCCTCCATCCTTTTAATGTCAATACTAGCTTTGTTACAAAAAAGTTCATAAACGATTTACTAGTATTTCAATATAATTTAAAATTCTACGAAAGTTAATAGAATTTGGAAAAATTTAGCATCCCACCAAAAACATAAATGTAAAAAAGGAGAGCCAAGTTCAATACAAAAATTATGTTTGGCTGTGGGCTTCGCCGCAAAAAGAATTTAGATCTAAATGAGTGCCAAGTTCTATGCAAAATCTAAATATGTATTTATAGGAACAAAATAACATTATGAACAAGTATTAAACTCTATTTCTTTGCTTTATTGGATACCTATAACAATTGCTGTTATTTAAAAAAGTGAGATCTTAAAGTAGGTTAGATTTGACTTGGCCAGTTTTCCTTACATCAGTCATTTTATAAAGTTATTCAACATTTTAATTTTGATAAAAACTGGTATGTTCGAATATCTATTTGGCGGACACTAGCACCATTGATTAGGGTGCCATTGATTAGCCATGTTCATTTATCAATTTATCACACACTAGCGCCATTTAGAAATGGCCATTATTGGAACCTCTATTTTTTGTAAACAGCTGGAAACTTTATCAACTTTCCCTTGATATGAGATGGCCCTCGTTCTCCCTCAATACTCCATGCGCTGAAGTATGCCATATTGAGCCCCGCGTGCACAGAGGCCTTAGTGTGAGTTTTACGTGACATAACGGGCTCACAATGTAAATGCGAGTTGGCTAAGATTTGTATGGGACCGAAGCTTTTCTTTTCACTGCCGCTAGATGGCTCTGCTTCGGTCCCATACAAATTTTGTATGGGGACACCACTTACTTTTCGACTTTTTTTAATTTTTTGATTTTTTCCTACGCTTACACACAATTACTAAGCTAGATTTCAAATTTCATCCTTCTAGGTTATCTGGAAGTAGGTTAGATTTAGGTACTATATGTCAGTCAGTCAGTGCTAAAATTTACGACTTTTTGACCTCCATATCTTTATAACCGTTTGAGCTAGCTTCATAAAATTTTGGTCTTCTACATGTCCTTATGAATATAATTAAACACACGTAGTTTTATGTGTTTACGTTAAAGAGGTTTTGAGTTATAAAAGGGTCAAAAGTGGCACCAAGTGGTTCATGTAATATTACACTCGGCGCTGGCGAGCCAGTTCCTTTGCTTGAACTTGGCTTGACACGCTGCCGCGTGTCTAGATAATGTGTTCAGAAGTATTCTATACTAGCACTTTGCACACGGCTGTGCCCGTGTTTTCCGGGATAATATGGACCCTTCGCGGTCCTTTCATGAAAACCTTTCAGCAGTTTTTGCGTGAACCAAGTAACAAACATGTCTACAAACTTCCACATTTATATTTACATATTATAATATTAGTAGGACTGAGTGTTCTAAACACAAGGTATGGCTATCTGGCCATATAGCTATCTCATGCAAACTGGATGACGCATCAAGTCAAACTGCAAACTTGACTAGTATACTTGATCGTGTGTAGCCAGCTTTAGGACTGACCACTGACTGACCTCAGTCCCTTGTCAACATACTACGACCTCATAAAAGGACAGAAGCCGACCCACTTGGTGGTAAGGCCTCACACAAGGGTTATATTTTTTTAATATTTTTTTAAAAGATGTGCTGAGGAGTTTCTTTAGGCTTTTCTTCTCCTCCACGACAAAACACCTTTCCGAAAAGCCAAAAAATGACGCACATAAGTGTATCAGTGATACCTATATGAATAAAATATTTTGACTTTTGACTTTGACTTTATTATCTATATTATTATAATAAAAAACATGAGAGGTGTCAAGGGACACCCGGATGGAACGAAGTTCCTTTCGATTTAAGTATTGTTTTGTTGCACAGCGCCATCTCTGTAAAACTCTGTGAACCACTTCAAAAAAAGTGTCGTCATTCGTAAGAATCAAAAAGTGTTGTAATTTTCCGTCTAGCCCCCTTTCACAACGCGCGATAAGGAACTTCGTTCCACTAAATAAATAAACGCTACACACTCATACCCGCAGTAGGTTTTTATCTGTGTCGCGGGTGGCATGGACGACACATATAACACATCACAATAACACCCATGACCCGAGTACAAATATTTATCTGTCACGTCAATATCTGCCTTGGCCGGGAATCGAACCCGGGACCCCTCGCTTCGCAGGCAGAGTCGCTACCACAGAACATCTAATTTAGATCGATCGATAGATTTAGGTCGCTACCAACTAGACTACAAAGTCGTGAGTTTTATTAATTACTACATATTAAGTCATTAATGTTGTTACTGGTATTATCTTTCCGACAAGTGCATACCTTGCTGGATACGTTCTTTCTTTCTTCTCTCCTTTTTGGCCAGCAACGCATAAGGTATGCCTTTGGTCGCTGCTATACAGGGTGTCCCAAAAATAGTACGACAAACTGAAATTAGAGATAGCTCGGGGGTTTGACCTACAAGATGTCAAAAAATTACCGAAGTAAAAGTGTCACCGTTTTCAAATTCCCTGGACGACGATAGCAGCTTACCATCAGATTAGTCGTCTAATAAAAAGTAACCGACTTTAAAATTAGGGATAGCTCAAAAACTACACGTCAGATCTCGTTCAAATTTAAGTGGGACCACATGACAAGCACCAGCTTTCGGTTAAAAAAATCATCAAAATTGGTTCACCTGGTCGAAAGTTCTGTGTCGGTTAAAAATACTGCAGTAATTCTTGTTTTAATTTGTGAAAGTGTTTATACCTGAAGGTGTGGTTACAGAGTGCGGTAGAACAACTCCAATTGGGCAGGAGTATGTGATCAACGGAACGCGCGCAAAGCACGGGCAGTTGCCGTGGCACGCCGGGATCTACAGCCGCATGTACAACCCCATCATGCAGATCTGTGGAGGATCTCTTGTCACTACCAACGCCGTCTTTACAGGTATATTTGACACTAGCCTAAGATACCAAACATTAGATACACAGATTACTTGATTTTTTATGGAAATAGCCGGCAAACGAGCTGACGATTCACCTGATGGTAAGTGGCTATCGCCGCCCATAAACATCAGCAACACCAAAGGTATCACTGACGCATTGCCGGCCAAGAAAGAAAGAAGAAAAAGAAAGGAAGAACTGGCTCTCAAAGCCCTGGAACACGACGAGTCGTTTGGCGGCTGAATTATGCTCAAGGGTGGTATCCAGGTGAATGGAGAATTAATAATAGTAATAATGGTATTAATTAACAATTAAAATCAATATTACCAATATAATCCCTCCGAGGGCACTACCACTAGCGGGCCGGATTTAGTCGCCTGTTACGACACCCAGCGTGGGAATGAGGTTAGTATTCTAAGCCGCCCCAATACGGCAAGAAGCTGATGCTAATATACTGGGCACTGATGGATCTGATATCTGCTAAAATCTAATTAACCGACTTCAAAAAAAGGAGGAGGTATTTTTTTATGTTTGTTACCTACGGAGGTACGGACGGACAGTAAAGTACGGGCTTTGGACTGGGTGAAACGACTTTGATGATTCTTTTTTTAATCGAAAGCTGGTGCTTGTCGTGTAGTCCCACCGAGATCTGACAATTTCATCCATGTCAAAAGCATATAAGTCTTAAGTATGTACGCGATAAATGGACGAATAACTCAATATCAGCCAACCGATTTCGATGATTCTTTTTTTTATTGGATGTATTTCATTTGAAGTCGGTTCTTTTTTGTTAAAATGTTAGATTATACTATGCTTAAAATTAAATGCAGTGCCGCGGTCAGTTCCGCTTATATTAGCGAACAATGCTCAGTCTCGGGGCCGATTTTGATGAAAACTAAAACTGCCTCATAAGATTTATGAAAAATCATCATTCCTAGCCAATAATCAAACTCGTCAATTTTTATAGTGTCGCGAATAAGGAGCCCTGGCATAAAGAAGTCTGCTATTCCTCATCGTATCGGATTTGGCTATTTCATTAATTTATAACTTCCCATTAATTTTTTGGAGACCGATAAAAATAAATATTTAACAAACGAAAACGTAAATTATTGTCTCAGCTGCACATTGTTTCTGGAAGGACGGTGAGGGACTACACTCGGAGGAACAATTCACCGTAGCACTCGGCAAGATTTACCGACCGTATAATGACACCCACGACAAAGACGCCCAGTTTTCTGATGTAAGTACTCGTATTTTTTGCTACATCCGTAGAAAAGGGAACAAAACTCTGATAACACAAGACACAAGGTCTCATTAAAATTGCGGCGAAAACTATTTTTTTATGCTTTGAGCAAGCAAATGAGCAGACAAGTCACCTGATGGTAAGTGATCACCACCGCCCATGGACATTAGCAACACCAGGGGCGTCACCAACGCGTTGCCGGCCAAGAAGATGACGATAGACCCGCTTTTTGCAGGACCCCATGTCATAGCTTAGAGGGAACACCGATGCAAGTAGTTTGTTCCTCAGTTTACACGTGCGAGGTAGAAAATGACGTAAGAACCGAACTGTGGACGAACGCCAGGTATCCAGGTAGTGTTGGTGGAATCTGGTACGTGATATGAGCTGACGAAAATTAATTGCAGGTATCAAGCCAAACAGTTCTTCAGAACATTCCCCATTGTACAGACGGTAGAATACGCAGAGAGAGCCTACATCTCTCCTCAACTCGAGCGATTCTAGTCTGTCTGTAAGCTTGAGATCGTCGACAACACGAATAGCTCGCCGTTGAATTCGATTGAACGAATCCACTTGGACAGCTGGGGCTCCGGCCCGAAGTTGGGAGCAGTACTACATGTGTGGTCGAATTTGCGCCTTATAGAGCATCAAACTTTGCTTAGACGTGAAGTATTGCTTAATTCTATTGAGCAATCCCAATTTCTTTGCGGCTAGTTGGCCTTACTAACCAAGTGGTCCCGAAACTGAACTTCATTCGAAATGTCGACACCAAGGATCCCAATGCTGTTAGAGATGTTATGAAGCTGTGGTGCTATGACAAATGGGTTTTTTAGCAGTTAACGCGTAAATTTGTGTCTTCTCGGGGTTGAACTGGACTAAATTTAGTCTGCCCCATTCCGAGACCCGCTCCAGAGATGTCTCGACTTCAGACACAAGTTTTATCCTCTTCTGATCAATCTGCACCCGAGAAAGATTTGCTCGGCCTGTATCACGGGCGTCACCGGTACTGTCATCAGCATAGCAATGTATATCCTCGATGTCCAACATATCATTGATATGCATGATGAACAGTGTAGGTGAAAGTTCAGAGCCTTGTGGGACGCCAGCATTTTATGGGCTTCGTATCCGAGCATGTTCCGTCAACGACGACCTTGATGCTCCGCTCCGATATGAAACTAGCAATCCATTTGCACAATTTCTCGGGTACTCCGTAGGAAAGCAGCTTAGACAGTATAATGCCTTATGCCTATCCTTACAAATGTTTCACAAAATGGCGAAAGTTCGAAACACAATGGCGTAAGATTTTAAAACCATACTGAAATATCAAATTGGCAATTTTGCCGGTAAAATTAATCAAATCTTATTAAACAGTATTTCTTGTTCGTTTATCGACATTGCTTATATAATAATTAAGTTGAGTTTCTTCTTCTTCTGAGTGATTTCTCACACCGTCAAACTATGATGGATTGTGATGTATGTCATTTATAGGAACCCGAGTTACACGTACAATTAATTGATTATATGGCGTATTAAACAAAGAAATTTAATACAGTGTCATGTTGGAATTCAGAAATCAAGCAAGTCTACCATAATCGTCGATCAGCTCGCTACACATGCAATCATAATGAAAAAATTTCATAAAGATTGTTGATTGACCATCATGCTTATACGTGTAACCTTCGCCAAAGAGTGACAATAAATGAGTGGATTGTAAGACATGACATACACCCCAACTCACAGTCACTAACGGTTAAATCGCTCCTAAGTACAGAATTTGTATGGTGATTCTTTACTACGGAGCGATTAAATAACCGTTTGTGACTCTGAGTTGGGACGATAGACTTGTAGAAAGTGGTTTAACTGCTCAGAATCCTGCCGATAGTCCGATACTACGCCTAGTCATCTTCATATCGCCATCTCAGACTTGCATTGGGGAAAGAATAGGATTTATATTCGTTATCATCTCGAACATTTTTTTAATTTTCTTTCTGTCAAGTGCACAGACATAATTCACATATTTTAAGAAATGTTATGGAAAAGAAGTTTTCCTCGCATTCAAAGACATGTTAATTATTTTGATTGCAGATTGATAAGATACACATCCCAGAAAACTTTCGCGGCGCCGAGATAAACTTTCAGGCCGATATCGCGATCGTTATACTGAAAACAGAGATAGTATATAAGACGTTTATTCGTCCAGTGTGTGTCAATTACGATCAGGCTAGCTTCAACAGACAAGTGGAATCAGGAACGCTGGGAACGGTAAGTCCTAACAAAAACTTTATGCCATCAACTCATGAATGGACCGAATGTACCTAATGCATTATTTAGTGGTCACAAACCATCTTCGTATCGTCTTTCAAATGAAACCATTTTAGAGTACATCGGTTGAACGGTTTCAAAGTCTTTATAGGACATCCAAAGGACGTACAAACATTTTTTCGTCGCCCATAAACATTAGCAACACCAAAGGCATCAATGATGCGTTGCCGGCCAAGAAAGTAAGAAGAAAAAGAAAGGAAGAACCGGCTTCAAGCCCCCGAAATACGACGAGTCGTTTGGCGACTGATTGAAGGGTGGTAGCTATCCAGGCGAACCCCTGGAGAAATAATAATAGTAATAATTGTATTAATTAACAATTAAAATAAATATTACCAATATAATCCCTCGAGAGGCCCTACCATCAGCGAGCCGGATTTAGTGGCCTCTTACGACACCCATCCGGCGTGGGATTGGGGTTAGTATTCTAAGCAGCCCCAATACGGCTAAAATGTATCTTTGTATGTATGTATGTATCGTTATTTGTATTAAAAATGTATCGTTATCGTTGTTCAGATCGCTGGTTGGGGTCTGACGAGCGCGAATGGTAAAGCTTCACCAGTCCTGCAAGTGGTGAGGCTACCACACGTGTCATTCGAAAAGTGCATTGAAAAAGCACCGGGTGACTTCCGAGAGTACGTCACTGTCGACAAGTTCTGCGCTGGGTACAAAAATGGTAGGTATAATAGCAAAAGAGAAGGACCTGGAATCATGAATCATTGTAAAGGGGCACCTTATTTTATTATGTGGTGGAGCATTAAATAGTCTTTTTAAAAATTCATCTCCTAAAGCAGTAACGTGGTCCCACGCCATGGGGAGGGGGATAACATTTTGTGTGAGTATAAAGCGGGCCATAAACGATCAAGTTTACTTGTCAAGTTTGCAGCGGACTTGATACGGCATCCAGTAAACTTGACGGTGTATAGCACCAGCTTATAGCTTATCTGATTTCGGCAATTTAAACTTGGTATTAACTAGCATTTGCAGTTCTTATTTCAGTTCGTACAACCGATGCCGGGGCTAGGCTTTTAAAGCATATATTTGAAGCATGGGAAGCATCACAAAATGCCATAGGTGTATTTTGTGACTTATCTAAGGCATTTGATTGTGTTGAGCACGAAACATTGCTGCTTAAACTTGGCCACTATGGTATAAAAAACAAGGCCCTTAGCTTGATCGCGTCTTATTTGAGTGATAGAATACAAAAAGTAAGCATAAACGATATTAAGTCATCGGGGTCACCGGCTGTGATGGGTGTACCGCAGGGCTCTATATTGGGTCCGTTTCTTTTTCTGGTATATATTAATGATTTACCACATTATGTAAAGAACCAAGCGGATATTGTACTATTTGCTGATGATACATCATTAATATTTAAGTGTGAAAGGAATAAAGTAAATTTCGACGACATAAATAGTGCTCTTTCGCATGTGTCGCGTTGGTTCACTATCAATAACTTACTTTTGAATGCAAAAAAAACTAAATGTATAGAGTTTGTGCTACCTAATGTTAAAAAAGTCAGCAAATCTCTTAAACTAAATAATGAAACATTGCATATGGAGGAATCAACGGTCTTTTTAGGGGTGACCTTAGATAGTAAAGTTCAATGGGGCCCACATATAACAAATCTCGCGACAAAACTTGGTAGGGCTGCTTATGCTGTTAGGAGAATAAGGCAGTATACTGACGTCGAAACTGCTAGGATAGTTTATTTTGCTTATTTCCACAGTGTTATGTCATATGCCATCTTGCTGTGGGGCAAAGCAGTCAATATAGAACAAATTTTCATACTCCAAAAAAGGGCTGTTAGGGCTATCTATAAACTTAAGTCTCGGGAATCTTTGCGTGAAAAATTCAAGGTAATAGGTATACTTACAGTAGCTTCCCAGTATATCTTCAATAATGTAGTTTTTATAAGGAAGAATATAAACGCGTATAAACAAAATTTTGATATTAATAATCGCCAAACAAAAAGAATGTATCAATTAATTACGCCTTCGTTCCGCCTAAGTAAAGTGCAACGATCTTTCATAGGGCTTGGTGTACATTTCTATAATAAAATCCCAAAATTAATACGTGACTTGCCAATAGAATCTTTCAAAAAACGTGTAAAAACACAATTGTTAGGCAAGGGATATTATAGTGTAGACGAGAATTTAAATGACAAAGACTCATGGAAATGATTAGCTCTGCAACCAGTTCCACTCAGAATAGTAAACTTTTGTATGATAATATCTTTTTTGTAATATTTTTTTTAAAAGATGTGCTGAGGAGTTTCTTTAGGCTTTTCTTCTCCTCCATGACAAAGCACCTTCCGAAAAGCCAAAAAAAATGACGTGCATAAGTGTATCAATGATACCTATATGAATAAAATATTTTGACTTTGACTTTATTTTTTAGCGGATGAGACCCTAGCAACAGAGACATTTTGAATTTGTCCAATTTCATCATTGCCATATCTACGCTTGAAAGAAAAAATTTACTAAGCAACATTGAGCTAACTTAAAGCAGCAGTTTAAAATTGGAGTTTTGAGAAAAAAAATCATAATTATTTGTTTGTAATCCTCCTACCGATGTTATTTTTACTGTTTTGGAATCCTTATTTTATCATCTATATTGTGGCATATACAACAATTTTTCCAAAATTCAACTTTAACTGCTCTCCTGTAAAGTTAGCTCAAAGTCGCTTAGTCATTTTTTCCTTTCAAGTGTCGATATTATGATTTTACATTTCGTGCACTTTGATAAATCCATCGAATGCGAGATTAATCACAGAGTACTAAACACTACGTTTGGATTAATTTCATTGCCTAAACATAATTAATTTGACTATTTCATAATGCTTTGTAATTTGATAGATTAAAAAAGGTAGATTAAAATTCTGGTAGATTAAAAAAATGACGTGCATAAGTGTATCAGTGATACCTGTATGAATAAAGATTTTTGATTTGATTTTGATTTGATTTAATAATCATTAAATGTGGGGTATAGGTACCGCGCTCTGTCAAGGAGACAGCGGCGGAGGCCTGGCCTTCCCGGAGGACGAGGGTGTCACCCAGCGGTACTACCTCCGGGGCATCGTGTCCACCGCGCCGCGCAACGACCAGCTCTGCGACCCCTTCCAGCGGACCACCTTCACGAACCTCTTATTCCACGAACACTTCATCAGGAACATAGTGACCATAGACGGGTTATAGTGACGTGATATTCTCTATCGTGTTACTAAGTTCTACTCTTTCATTATTTTAGATAAAAATGTTATAATTTGAAAGCACAGACTTAAAAAAGGAACCAGACGGATTGTCAGCATCAAATTCAGTGAAGAACCCATAGTAATACCAACTCTTCTATTCGTACAAGTATCACACGCACATTGACACCATGCTGTTATAATCGGCCGTCATTACCGCGTCGGACCGCACTAAAAATTACGCACACATGGTAAGCGGGCGGCGTCACTCTCTATAAGACAAGGTGACGTCTGGTTCTTTTTTATGTCTGTGTTTGGAACAGAAACACATTCGTTGTCTATGTAGGTATGTTGTGGAAATGATTAATATGTGCCATGTTTTAAAGTAATTCAATTCCTGCTTTATTGCAGCAGCATAGAGATTATGTTTGACTTCAATTTTCAACTTGCCGATTTTTTATCTTCTTTCTCTTACTGATGTTATCAATCTCCTTTATGTATTAAGTTTTATCTGGATAAATGGCAACTCGCCGGGGATGTAGACCAATTGTATGGGTGTAAGTATAATACAGTGTACTCATATTACTCACCTTTGTTTATTTAAACGTTTTCACAGCTCATATGATTTCTTATCAGTAGGAAGAGACCAACTCCTTGACATCATCCTCCCTACCTTTCACATATTTAACCGGTCTATTTAGAAAAACCATTTCCCTTGTTCCTGGAAAGTAGCCCAAATAATTCCTATTCCTAAAAAACAATTCTTCCTGTAATTCCGATTATAGACATCTGATCTGACCTTCGAAAATATGCCCATGTATCTGAATTTTGCGCTAAGTTCAAGTGGTTTCCTGTAGCCTTCGCAAGGATACTCTTTCTGTCTCTTCTCTGCTCCGTGTTATTCAACCCAATTTATTCTCATTACCTTAAAAACGATTCCAGGTCCTTCATCCAACTCACGATCGAACTCCCCGCTCCTCAAAAAACCTAGTAGTTCGCAGTATATGGCTGCACTCATTGACATAAAGTGCGAGCAGGGCGAAGCATATTGCGCGCTTACTCGCACTTAGGTCTAAAGACTCCTGCAAACTCTTACACGAAATGAGATTTTGCACCAATGTATTAAATTAAATTAATATTATCTTTATTGTTCACAAAACTTGAAAAGCAATCCGTAAAAAAAGAATAATTTAAATAAAAACATGAGACGAGCACGGATTACTACGTAGATTTAAATACCTTTGAGATTTGAGATTTTAAATAATAAAATAATATTACCTATATTATTTTGTGTTTTTATATATAATATGTAATTGTATACATACACTGTAACTGCTGTCTGTACATCTATACTAATATTATAAAGAGGAAAGATTTGATTGTTTGCATTGAATAGGCTCCGAAACTACCGAACCGATTTGAAAAATTCTTTCACTGTTGGGAAGCTACACTATCCCCGGGTGACATAGGCTATATTATATTATTTTTTTACTATTTTTTCCGAAGCGAAGCGTGGGCGATTTTCTAGTAGAATATAAAGTAGCAGGTCTAGTTTTAACACAATATTTTATCAATGGTATTTTAAATTTTTTATCTGTTTGTGTGGTGTTTGTGTTGGCTTAATCGATTTGAATGCGATTTTTAAAAAATTGTACGGAATCATTTGCGTTTTATTTAAGTTATGGAGAGTTGGAAATGGTGACATTTGTTCAGGTGTGGTGGAATAGGAGAAATATAACAGACTGGCTATGCAATGCCGGTGGTTGAGGCTTGCAAATTGGTTTTAACCAGACAACCATCGTTGATCTCAGAAACCATTCTCTCAGCTACAGGCAGTGCCAGATTTATATTTTTTATCAGTGTAGGCCAATTTACTTCTGCCGCCCCTTTACCTTTCTAAAATAATAATTTTCCATTCATAGTAAGGAAGGCTGAATTAGTCACTAAGAAAGTGCGTAAAAAAACAAGAATTACAAATTTTTACGGCACTTTTTAACAGCAAAATCGTCTATAATATCATCTTCTGAAATCTGCCGCCCCTAGGACGCTGCCGCCCTTAGTTCGCGGCCTATACGGCCTATTGATAAATCCGGGACTGGCTACAGGCCACAGCTAGGGCGATAGATATACTGTAAGTTGGAAGCTTGCTTAAAAGGGTTAACCCTAGGGTTGGAGTACCCCAAACCCTGTCGAAGACCTTCGAGACGTCGAGCGAGATGGCAAGTACCACCATTTTTTCTCATCCCTAGAAAGTTTAAGTTGATCAATTTAGGTGAAATTCTGTTTCACCTGTGAATTTAGGTACAAAATTTTTTTTTTGGATTATAAAGGAACGCAAATGCGTTAAGAAAAACTACTTAAATGCAACCCAGCCCTAATGATGAAGTTGTTCTAAATAAGCTAATTTGTTACTTATTGGTAAGATAAACACTTTTGTTGCGTTGTAAAACAGCGCTATATGTCACATAAAGTTGACCAGTATATGTGAGATGAAGTGGTAAATAGCAGATTTATCTACGACATAACTTTATTTCTTTTTTCTCTCTCTTTCTTGGCCGGAAACGCATCAGCGATGCCTTTGGTGTTGCTGATGTTCATGGGCGACGATATCCACTTACCATCAGGTGGATCGTCAGCTCATTTGCAGGTTATTTCTATAAAAAAAAGTGTATTTGAAGTGTGAACTCGAAACTTTTATCTTACATAATATATGTACATTGTGAAACAGACCTTCAATATTATTAAGAGGAAAGTTTTGATATTTTTTTTTTGTAATGGATAAACTCAAAAACTATTTTGGACACAAAAATTTTTACATCATTATAGTAGCTTACATTGAAACCCACAAAAATAATAAATATAACTTATGCACCTAAATCCATGCCAAGTGACAGCTTTCCAGCACTAAGGGTCTCGACGCTATGCTGCGGACGGACGGACGGACGGACAGACATGAAGTAACTATAGGGTTCCGTTATGACGACCTGCGGCGCCCTTCAACCCTGGCGCCCTGGGCGGTTGCCCAACCGCGTCCTAACCTAACGCCACTACTGCCAATTATTATCCTACTAATTATAATATAAATGCGAAAGTTTCTGAAGAAGTTTGGATGTACATAATTAATTAATTAATCTATACTAATATTATAAAGAGGAAAGATTTGTTTGCATTGAATAGGCTCCGAAACTACCGAACCGATTTGAAAAATTCTTTCACTGTTGGGAAGCTACACTATCCCCGGGTAACAGAATATATTACATTTTCAAAAAAATTAGGGATCTTTAATAAAACTCCAATTATGTAACCCAAGGTGTAAAAAATAAAGAAAACCGAAGCAGAGCGAGGGCGGTTACTCGTCATTAATAATTTCATTTATTGTTTATTAATTTTTGTTTATATTTCATGACAAAACACAATATCATGTGCAATTTGGTGTGTATTCACTATTCATACAATACGAGTCGTGGTAATTTCGAACTCAAACAATACCAAAGGGCTTATTCTGTATTCTGAGCCAGAGGGTGCCAAAGGAAAGGACAATAAATAGTGACAAGGGAATTACGAATAGTCTGAAGTTGAAGTCGGGCGCGGCGGTCGCGTTTTCCGCGGTAAAGGCACCGTATGCCTCCGCATTACGATAGGTACCATAATATAACTACCTTATATTACTTAATGATTATTATTTAATCAAATCTCTTTTATTGATGACTTAATAGACAATGGGAAACAGTTCGACATGATAGTTGTTTTAGTTTTTTTTAGGGTTTTAAAGATTAAACTGACTCGTAAGTTTTCAAGTGGAAAATAGTTAAGGATTTATAAACAAGTAAGTATATAATAGTTACTCTTATTATGCCATACCTAACGTTGCCAAAATCAATTGTTATTCAGTTAATATAACACAATAATCTCAATGAACAAAAAATTTTTTTTTTTTTATATCTTTATTTGTCACAATGTGACCATGTCACCCCCGTACTGTACAGGCTAACATTTATCACATATATAAACACAACAGAAATCAATATAAAGACTTGTATAGTTTTAACAGCATTTTGGCTCCTTCGGATAACGGTGTAGCCAAAATACTGTTACAACTTCCAACTTCACAGGTTTTTTGTTGCATCAAATGCTGTCTTAATCTTTCATTCCGAGCACATTCCATCAACACATGATCTACATCTTCAACCACATTGCACACGGCGCAATTAGGGGATTCAGAACGATCCATCAGATTTTTAAACTTATTTGATGGAATGTGCCCGGAACGAAGCCGCATTAGGGATACAATATCTCTTCTGCTACAATGCAGCCCCGGATCTAAGGGGGGGCAAACCGGGGTACTTGCCCCGGGCGGCAGTTTCATGGGGGCGCCAAATCCTTGAGACAAAAATTCGAAATATCGAACAAATGAATTTTTATCAAGTAATCGAATCTTAATATTGTTTGAAAAACAAACTTTTCAAACTTTTCAGTGATACCCGCAAGCTGTGAGCGAAGCTTCAGCAAACTGAAAATAATTAAAACTTATCTACGTTCTACACTGAGTCAGGATCGTCTATCTAGCCTCGCGATCCTAGCTATTGAAAACAAAACAGCCTATGCGACGGACTTTGAGAAGCTAATAGATTTTTTCGCAGAAAAGAAAGCACGCCGTGTAAAGTTGTAGTCTTTCCTGGTTATACATTTTTTCTGTGTTTCTGTCACATTTATGTCACAAATGAAAGTAGTTAATTAGTTATTAGTTAGATAATAAAAAATGTGAGCCGTCACGGGATGGCTGGCAGATGTGAAACATACAAAATATACAAGTGCTTAATGCAGATTTTAATCATTAAAATAAAATTTTAAAAAATGAAATTAAAATAAATTAAAAATCAATTTTCAAACATTATATGCAATATAAATTGCATAAATTTTTATCTACTCTCTTGGTGGTCTTGCGTCTTCAAAAGGGCGTTTCCCTTCCATCCATCCATCAGCCCTTGGAGGTCCACTGCTGGACTATGTCCAGCAGGAGGCCTATGCCTCCCCTAACTTGCGCCACTCTGACAGGTCCTGAGCATTCTGCATCCAGCGGATGCCCGCTGTCTTCTTTAGGTCGTCAGTCCACCTGGTCGGGGGGCGTCCTATACTCCGTTTTCAGAGACGTGGGCGCCATTCGAGGACCTTTCTTCCCCAACGGTTGTCGGTCCTTCGCACTATGTGGCCAGCCCATTGCCACTTAAGCCGGCTAATTCTTTGAACTATGTCGGTTACCCTTGTTCGTCTACGGATCTCCTCGTTTCTGATGCGATCACGTAGAGAAATACTGAGCATAGCCCTCTCCTTAGCCCGCTGTGCTACTCTGAGCTTGTGGATTAGGTCAATAGTAAAGCACCACGTCTCGGAGCCGGATGTCATCACTGGAAACACACACTGCCTGCTCGAACACCTTCGACTTCAGGCACTGAGGTAGTGTTTTGGACGACAAGATATTCGGACGCAGTTTCCCGAACGCAGCCCATCCGAGTTGAATTCTACGAGTGACTTCTTTCTCGAAGTTGGACTTACCCATCTGGATCAGTTGTCCCAAGTAATTGTATTCGTCTACAACTTCGAGAGCAGCGCCGTCAACAACAACCGGTACGGGTGTAACATGGACATTCGACATGATTTTCGTCTTGTCCATGTTCATCTTAAGACCCACCCGTTATGAGGCGCTGTTCAAGTCCCCGAGCATTGTACCATGTTCTTCCAGGGAATCCGCCAGGATGACTATATCATCGGCATATCGCAGGTGTGTGATGTATTCGCCATTGATGTTAATGCCACGTCGTTTCCACTCCATCAGCTTGAACACATCTTCCAACGCAGCGGTGAACAGTTTTGGGGATATAACGTCCCCTTGCCTGACACCTCTCTGCAGTTGGATGGGGTTCGTGGCTGTGTCGTGTACTTTGACGGTAGTCGATCCGACACCGCTAAAGAGAATTGAGTACTGCCCAGGTCTCGATAGAATCAAAGGCTTTCTCATAGTCCACATAGGCGACACACAACGGCAAATTATACTCCTCGGTCTTCTGTATAATCTGCCGCTGTGTGTGTATGTGGTCCATGGTGCTGTAGCCTTTTCGGAATCCTACTTGTTCGGGAGGCTGGAAGTCGTCAAGGCTGCGTGCAATGCGATTTGTGAGGACCCTCGAAAACAGCCTATAAACGTGGCTCAGAAGTGCGATGGGCCTGTAGTTCTTCAAAAGGGCTTTATCGCCCTTTTTGAAAAACAGAGTCACCACACTTCTGCTCCACGCTTCCGGGGTAGTTCCTGTATGGATGACGGTATCAATCAGTTGTTGGAGCGCCACTAGTAGGGGTTTCCCCCCAGCGCTTAGCAGCTCGGCGGTGATACCGTCATCTCCCGGTGCCTTGTTGTTTTTAAGCGTTTCCCTTAGGCTACAACAATAAATAGCAAAATTTATTTTTTTTTTTATTTTTTTTGACAAACAAAATATAGTTATTATTCTCATAAATTAATTTGAAACATTTTTATAAAATTTTTGAAATTCGTTTTTGTAAAATATGACAAACGTAGATGTGCCGTTGTATTACTGGGTGAGCGACATGGTGTTCGCGATGTCGTTTCTATACGCTAGTAATAATACTTCAATGTTCATTGGCAATTTTAACAGTTTTTCTCAAACGCTGAAGGGAGGGGGCGCCACTATCAAAGATTTGCCCCGGTTCAAAAAAATCGTAGATCCGGGGCTGCTACAATGTACCTGTTCAAACCATGGGTAACGAAGAGGCTGGCCTTGGATGGTCTTATACCATATTCCTTTGGTGCGAGATCGCTCGTCAAAGTATTCGTTCCACAATTGTCTGCAACTGGTTTTCGCCTCCGTAAGCAGCTCGCTATGTAAGGGCCAACAGTTGTAAGGTACGCCGTCACTCACAGCTTGTCTCGCAGCACGGTCAGCCTCTTCATTCCCCACAATTCCAACGTGTGAGGGTATCCACTGGATAATCAGCTCCTTTTTTGATGCACGAATTTTGATAATTGTATCCAGGATGTTATAGGCTATCGGCAGTCCTCGACTATTCGAGGGGAGCCGAGCCAAATGAAAAAGGGCACTTTTGGAATCAGATAAAATAATAATTTGACTATTATCCGTGGATGCTGCGTAAGATAAAGCTTCGGATATCGCAATAAGTTCGCAATTTTGTATAAATAAGTATCTTATCTCCATGGGGTCTGGATAGCTATCACCAATGATGTTTAAATATTTTTAATATACGAGTATAATATATATAATAAATGCTCTTTTTAATATATGTACATATAATATCATTGGCTACTATAACCCTTTTGTTTGAATCAGCCGCCAAACGACTCGTCGTGTTTCGGCTGGGGCATTGGAAGCCAGTTCTTTCTTTCTTTCTTTTTCTTCCCTTTTCTTGGCTAGAATTAGGCATTGAATAGTCAGCTCGTTTACAGGGTATTTCTAAGAAAAAAATCCCATCATCAGAAAAATACTAAAAATAGGACCAAGCTAAAAGCATACCCTTTCAAATGTAACAAAAATGTTCCAAATTGGATGACATAAGTGTGTTTTTAGGGTTCTGAAGTAAAATCAAAACCCTTATAGTTTCGTCATGTTCGTCCGTCCGTCCGTCCGTCCGTCCATCTGTCCGAAACAAAGTGCCGTGACTAGTGTCAGAAAGCTGAAATTTGGCATGCATATATCTACACATTTATTAAAAGTCCAGAATCGTAGAAGAAAATATTTTTCACAGGGCACCTCCAAAAAAAAACCTCCCTTACAGGTAACGTGAAGATGAAATTTTTATTCGTCGCGTACACTATAGTGTGCGATGTTTGAAAAGGTCTTTCAAAAATATTATGGGCACAGAGTACATTTGTATATTATGGGTCATCTAAGACCATTTTTGGAATTAGGGGTCCGTTGGCGAAATGTTTGGTTTTAAAGTGTTAATTTTTGGTTAATAAAGTCAACTCAAGTGTCTTAAGCGGTTAGAGTTGGACAATTGAAAAACTTTTCAAAAACAGTTTACCTATATGATGAATTTACAAGGAAAACTGTCACGGCTATGTTAGCATGAGTAGTTAATCTATATACTAATATTATAAAGAGAAAAGATTTGATTGTTTGCATGGAATAGGCTCTGAAACTACCGAACCGATTTGAAAAATTTTGCACTGTTGGGAAGCTATACTATGCCCGGGTGACATAGGCTATATTTTTTTTTCACAATTTTTTCCGAAGCGAAACGAGGGCGATTTCTTAGTAGTCGATAAACTTACTACTTCCGAACCCTTCTTGACAAGCACTTGCCCGGTTTTTTGTTTAATGCTGTGTGCGTGCGTGTTTGTATGAATGAGTGCGTCAATCGGCAAAATTCATTATCGAGCTTACAATTCACTTCCAGTTCAAAAATAAATTAACCAGCATTGTAATATTATTACTAGCGTATAGAACAGACACCGCGAACACCATGTATGTACCAATGCATTGGCGCCACGTGGCTTCAATCTTCAATGGATTCCTTCGATTTTGAAAGGAGGACGGGGGCTCAATTTTGAAAATGGAACCTCCCGGGCGGGACACATTTTGTCCGAGATGTCTGTTCTATGACATTATACTTAAATGTTAACCAGTCATTTTCTTAGCAAGCATCCATTTCACAAGCTTGAACCAGTAGTTGGAAATGTCGGAATCACTCGGGAAATAGCCGGCTGCGGGATCAATTATTCAGTTTCGCTTCTTCTACTCCCACAGGCTATTCACCTCTGCTATTAGTTATTACAGTCGTATTTTTAACCGACTTCAAAAAATTAGGAGGTTCACAATTCGACTGTATTTTTTTATGTTCGTTACCTCAGAACTTTCGACTGGATGAACCGATTTCGATGATTCTTTTTTAATCGAAAGCTATTGCTTGTCGTGTGGTCTCACTTAAATTTGAGGATTCACGTGAATGTGTGTTTTTTCTCAGTTATGTTATTCAGTTATCGTAATGTCAACATTTTTTAATAATAGCAATCAAGGCAATGATATTAAACTATAGATACGTTATGCCCTTACAAATCAACCAAAAAATCTGTTCCGACCGAGCTACAACACACACACGTTTATCTTTTGTTTCACTACAACAATCACTATTACATTGGTCAATTATGTAAAAGGGATGGCACTACTAAAACCATAATAGTGAAAAAGACAGCTAGACGGCCTCACTCAGAGGCAGCTATCAACTGACTGAATTAAAATCGCTACACTTGTCTTAATTTGACTGACATAATTTCAGCGCCATCTTGGCATATCTTGTATATAATATCATTGAGTCAAGGGCATACTCAGCTTCTGGCCAGGGGAGGGCAAATAAGTATTTGGTCCAGGGGGAGGGCAAACTCTTCTGTCTCACAGAAAAGCTTGGTAGGTACGTAGGCAAACATGCAAAATCCAGGGGAAAACCTATTGCTGTCAAAAGTTTTTTTATTTTCCAGAAATGCTGGTTGGTCGGGCAAAAACGGCGCCTAAGATCGCGTCGTTTGTACTTATTATCGTGAATGCTGTCAGCATGGTATGTAATAATTGCTATGAAATAACATTTATAACGTCACCTTAGTTGAGGTTACATCAAGATAAAATTCGCTCACATCTATCTTATTAATTATATACTATCTGGACGATACTTAAATAAAACACAAAAAAACATGAGAGGTGTCAAGGGACACCCGGATGGAACGAAGTTCCTTTCAATTTAAGTATTGTTGAATCACGCTACTAGCGTGATTCAGAAAGTTGTACAGCGCCATCTCTGTTCAACTTTCTGAATCACGCTAGTAGCGCCATCTCTGTAAAACTCTCTGAATCACTTCAAAAAAAGTGTCGTCATTCGTAAGAATCAAAAAGTGTCGTATTTTTCCGTCTAGCCCCCTTTCACAACGCGCGATAAGGAACTTCGTTCCAAAAATATTTGTACGGATGTCTTTATAGACTTACAAACCATCCAACCGATATGCCCCCAAATTGCATTTGAAAGGCAATAATAATGCGAAGATGCTTTGAGATCACTAAAACAATGCATTAAGCTGGCCATACACGATCAAGTGTACTTGTCAAGTTTGCAGTTTGACTTGATGCGTCATCCAGTTTGCATGAGATAGCTATATGGTCAGATAGCCATACCGTGGCCATGCACCGTCAAGTTTACTGGATGCCGCGTCAAGTCCGCTGCAAACTCGACAAGTATACTTGATCGTGTATGGCCAGCATTAGGCACATTTTCAATTTTCGTCTTTTTCCAAAAAAAAAAAAATTTTGTTGTAGCATTCGCCGGGTATAAGCCGCGCCATTAAAGAAACGAAACTAACATGGCGGAAATCATCATTACCCCTCAGTCCCCTCACTCACACGTTATTCCTGCCTTTAGCGTTCGAGTGAGGTAGAATGACAATTTCCGCCATCTTGGATTCGTTTCTTTAATGGCGCGGCTTATACTAAGTAGTACAAAAATGAAAATTTCACGATTTCACAGAACACACACGTGTCTTTACACGGTTATGTTATGTTATCTTCATGTTTGTAGGTGTTCTCCACGATGCTGGTGGCAGTCAGCTTATGGCTGATCGCTTCTCCGGGTACATTGGTATTCGCAGTGCAAACGTTTGGCTCTGCTTCTATGAAGGTAAGAGTACTAAGTGAAGTATTAGTAATCGGCTCATAGGTACACTACAACTAACTACCGCCCGTAGCTTTATTCACGTTGTCCAGAATAATGAGTAACCCAATGATGTTTAAATAAACACAGATACGTTCTGCCCTTACAAATCAACCGAAAAATCTGTTCCGATATCCGCATGGCACGCTTTATTGCTTTATCGCACGTCTTTATCGCTCTCGCGTCAAAACTACATCGCTATATCTTTCTTCACCTGAATAAGACTTCCCAATTGGGAACTTTTTGAGTCACACAACGCGCGCGCTTATGACATATCTGCCTCTTTTTAATATATGTATAATATCATTGCATGACAGCATCTGCATCAGCCGATCGTTGTAGAACCAAAGAGGTCGCTCGCCGACAAATTTAAAATAGTATTCAGTAGTAAATTATAATAATTTAACTAGATAGCTATTCCGCGACTATTATAGTTCATTGTCCTAAAGCTTGCTTCGTCTCTAGTGAATTACCTGTATGGCCGTGACGCCACGCGAAGGGTTTTAATAAATTAGCACTTAACTCGCCATAGGCGATATTAAAAATTAACTCTTCATCGCCTACGTGACAATCAATATAAGAATTAACCAGTTCTGCTCGTGGAAGAGTGGTTTCATTAAATGTTAACTATAACGTACATACGGCAAAATAATAAGTTATCGTACCATTGCGTATAAAGGTTGCCTTTTACATTAATTATAACACAAACATTCTGTAATAATAAACAAAATGCACGCGGAAATTATGGTTATTTCACCCCCTTGGGGGTTGAATTTTGAAAAATCCTTCCTTAGTGGATGTCTACGGCATAAGAGGAATACGTGTGGGAAATTTTAAGTTTCTAGCACTAAGGGTTTGGCCTTTGCGTTGATCAACATCAGGCAATCAATTTTGCCTTTTATATATACGAACGTTTTTCTTTAATTATTATTTATAATTATTATTTATAATTATTAAATTCTTTAATTATTATTTCATTATAATTATTAACGAATTTTTTTGTAACTAGCCGCCAGTCGAGCAGGTGAGTCACCTGATGGTAAGTGACTGCCGTCACCCGGACATCAGTAACCTAACACCAAATGCATCACAGATCCAATTTTGGCGCAACGATACCTATTTCTGGCTCGCTGGCATTGCGAGATGCGATTGACGTTGACATTATAGCATAAAAACCATTTTAACATTTTTTCGTGCTCTCAGATAAGGGTCTTCCCGTGCCTTTAAGTTATTAATACGCTATAAATCACGGGTCTTTCTTCATAACTAACGCCTCTAGAGCATACTCCACCACTCTGCTCTAGCGTGGATTGGTGGAGACGATGATGGCCAACTCAAATGTCATTGCCACCGGTACAAACAGCTTTAGTTACGTGCCGTCCGAAGCACGGAGACGCTCAAGAAACGCTCAAGAAATTTTTGCCACTGACCGCGTCCGCAGTTGCTTAACTCGGTCGTTCGCTAAGGATCGACACAAGCAAGTGTGTCAGCCGTATCAATTGTAGGGACCCCAGCCGGATGGGTTCCCCACTAATGGCACCCCCTATGACAAACCAAATGCCTTGTATTCGACGTGCTACACTAGATTTTAAAATGTGGCGACCTCCCAAAAAAAAGCTCGCCAGGGGCCTGAATGATACAGTTGGCGCACATTTTATATTCCGATATTTGACTGCTAGTTAATTATTGTATATTGATATGGAGCAGTGTTTCCTTTTTTAGACCATGCCCCACCTTAACATTTCTAAAAATTTTATGTCCCCCATACATAATTTTGTCACTGATATCTAACATTGCATTTAAATAACGCAAATCGAAAGGGCTAAAGTCTTGTCTTGCTAAACCCGTCTTCTCATACTCCGAATAGTCTGGTACATCACTCGTCATAAAGCTCGGTGCACATCACCGCATGGTACGGTCGGGTTCTACTTGTAGGGAGGTAACGGGGTCATGAAACGAGGCCAGTACACTGCAATACATTGATCCGTAGTTCATAATGTTCATAATCAACGTCTTTGAGCATTGTCCATATAAATTGTTTTGCATCCTTTTGTAGGTATAAGTTTCATATCGGTCAAATGTAAAAAGCTATTAGTCTAAGCTAAGCAATAAGTTCAAAATGGTGACAAATAGACATACTGCTCTTAAAAATACGTGCGATAGCTCATTTTGTTCAGAATGATGTCTAGAATTTTTCGGAAGCGTTTACCAGTAGGTACGTAAAAAATTGCAAAAGTTATTAACAAAATAACGTTGAAAAAAAGGTATTTTGTTTTTTGTTAATTACTCCGGAACTATTAATATTTAAGAAATTTTAAAATAAAAATTCTTAAAGAAGAGGAAATTTCCAAAAAATAACTCTGAGCTTTTGTAACTCTATCTCCATTATTTATAACTATTTTGGCGGATAAACCGTACACCGTTTTTGGCCGGACACGCATTCAAAAAGGCTAAGTATGTTCGGCTTTATCCGGACGCCTGGCAACCCTACTTCTATGTATTCATCTGGCTGGCTGACTTTAACCCATTAATGGCCCACTAGGTACTAGGCACGGGTCTCTCCTCTTGAGGAGGCCTAGAGCATACTCCACCACGCTGCTCCAGTGCGGATTGGTGGAGGGGTTAGTGGCCAACCCGAGTGTCGGAAGTTTTCAAACCGCCCAAGGGCCTCCGACATGGCTTAACGACTGTTATCTTATAACAACCGGGACCGATGGCTTTACGTGCCCTCCGAAGCACGGAACGCTCAAGAATTTTTTGCCACTAGCGGTCACCCATCCAACTACTGGACGCGCCCGCTGTTGCTTAACTTTGTCAATCGCTTAAGATCGACGCAAGCCGGCTATGAGCGCTTCCTCATCACGATTAATCATCTATTAATCATTAATCATATTTATTGTAAAATTTCATGTAGGTTTACTATTATTTTATGTATATTATTTATTTAAATAACCGTAAAATCAAATACCAGTCACAATATCAATACAACAAAAATGGGCTACCACAGGGAAGTATACTTGGACCTCTTTTATCTGTTATCTATATTAGTGACCTCATAGACTCAATTAGTGAAAAATGTATTTTATTTGCTGACGATACGACTCTTATAATAAATTGCAATAACGAACATACATACAGTGACAAAATAAATATGGCTTTAAATAATATTATAAATTGGCTTAGTGATAATAATTTAAAAATAAATATTGAGAAAACTAAATTAATTCAATTCCAATATCAAAATAACCCTGACATTAATAAAAAAAACCCTGACATTAATATAAAATATAAAAATGATCATATTGAAAATGTTGATTCTTGTGTGTTTCTAGGTGTAATAATAGATAAATACTTAAAATGGGATACACATATCGATAAAATTTTATTAATAAATTAGACAAATTTATCTATGTAATAAAGCGTTTGCGACAAACTGTCAACGAGCAAGCAGCTTTGGCGGCTTATCATGGCTATATAGCTAGTGTTTTAAGATACGGTCTCATTCTCTGGGCAATAAATTTTTTATACAACCACCTTTCCAATTCATGACGTGATTGTACGTTAGTATAATAGTTCAGTGGTGATAGCTATGTCACGCGATACCAACAATTATCTAATCGAAACCCGCGTGTCACGAGACAATGTCCCCCACTCATAACCGGGTCAAACCCATCACGACAGTTTAGTTCTGGTTAATCTGTCCATCAATTTCATATGTCGAATTTATTTATTTATTTATTTATTGTTCAATAATCATAATTACAATGGTATCTTATGCTTAAGACGTTGATCCCACACTAGGATAGCCTGTGTTGTGGATGATCAAAAACTTCCCATAACTAAGACAACTTATCATAATTAAAACAAATAATAGTAACAGGAAAAAGATGACATAATTCAATGTGCGTTCGTGCGTGAAATTGTGTGTGTGTGTGCGTGCATGTGCGTGTGTGTGTGTGTGTGTGTGTGTGTGTGTGTGTTTGTATGAGTGTGTGTTTGCGTATGTGAGAGCATGATAGCTTTTTTTTTGTGTTAATTTATTTATTTTAAGTGGGTGAGTGTACGAGTTTTTGCATGTGTGTGTGTGTGTGTTTTATTGGTTACGGATTTAATGGAATGTATTCAGATGTTGAAATTTAAATATTATCGAAAAATCTGCCATTTTAGAATAGGCACGTAACTTAAGATTACGTCTCGTGAGATGGATCGATTTGGATAGCATTACTGTCACCCACATATTCTTACAAGCTCTTATTTACTTGCCATGTCAGTTAGTTGTTTTGTTAGTAACTGTTTTCGTTTTTTTCCTGAGTAAAAATTTTACATAAAGCTTTAATTTTCATCACAACACTTTTGTATGATAAGCATGACCTGTATATGCATAGGATTGGTCCCAGATAGGGGAACTCCTCGACAGTTACCAACACATACAAGACATTTTATATCTACTCTAGTAAAACCTGAGTTTAACGTCCAGAATCTGAGAAGAATCTGCTCTATACTCTACTATTCTATATTAAACTAAGAAATAATCTATTTATCAGTCTCGTACAGGTAATGCAATGTTTATAATAATATAATATATTTCTTAAAATAATATATTACTCTAACAATGAAACTAAACTAAAAACCTTAAAAAATATAATATAAGAACTAAAATATATTATTAAAAGGAGTCCCTTTAGGCAAGGTTCCGAAGATACTGGCAGCGTTCCCCCTTTGAATCGCTAGACTAATTCTTTGTCCAAGGTAGCTGCCAGCTCTTCGGTCTCCTGTGATGACTAAGTATATTTCGTTTGTTTCAGGTCCTGCTCACGGAAGAGACATTAAATCTTCACCTGGGTGTGGTACTCGCGGTCGCAGCAGCCTGTCTGTTCTTTATATCCTTCATGGGGTTTTACGGTGTACTCAGCTGCTCACAGTTTCTCTTATTTATGGTATGCCTCAACCACACATCGCACCCTCAGTGAAAAAAGGCATAAGATGAAAATTGAAATTTTATAGGAGAGCAAAAAACTGTTAAAATATCAGTAAGTAAGTAGTCAAAGGATTATTAAATGACATTACGATTTCTTGCACAAAACTGTCAAGATTAATGATAAAAATTTGAAAAAAATTGAGCATATGCAGCTTTTGTCCCTCTTTCCAATCATATTAATAACTACTCGTAAAATTCAACGTAACACAACTTATGCTTTTTTTCTACTAAGCGTGCGAAATGAATAAGACACTATAACACAAACACTAAAATGGGCACGTAATCGGTATGAATGTGACAAGGCTAGAGACTTACCTGGTCTGAGCGCTCTATAAGTATATACAGGTGAATTTTACAAATGTGCATGGATGGCTAAATTCTAAAGTATGAGGAATATCGAAAAATGGCCAAAGGAGTCTCGGGGCCGAATTTGATGATCTCCATTCGATAATGTTGATAACAAGGATCAAATTTTGAAAACTAATAACATATGGGAATGTAAATGTTGAATTTTAAGAACCTGGTGCATTTTAAATGGCCAAGTCAATCTATTTATTTAGAACATAAAATATTTTTTATGTTGATATGGTCGCTGTAATCTAACCTAACAAAGGTTAGCTAAGTACGTAATAACTTAAGACAGAAGGACCCATAAGTAAGGACTGAATATTACCGACTTGGTATTGCATGGATCTCACAAATTTTTACGGTAGAAGAACTGAGTTGCGAGTAGTCTTGTTCTTGCTCAAGTCTTGTACGGTCAGTCTTGGTCTTGGTCTTGCAAAAATGCAAGAACAAGACCAAGACTGCAAGACCAAGACCGATTTTGGGCAACACTAGTTGCGAGACTTTGTTTTTTTTTACAAGTTATTTTGATGGCATCGACTTTATCAATGGATTGAATTTGCCTAATGCATTGTTTTAGTGGTCTCAAACCACCTTCGGATTATTTCCTTTCAAACGAAACCATTTTAAGGCATATCGGTTGGATGATTTCAAAGTCTATAAAGGAAATTAGTACAATCATTTTTTGTGTTTTATATGACGTATAGATTTAGATGTTAAATAAAAACTTATAGTGAAATATTCTTTAACTTCTTGTCTTCTTTTTCAGTATGCCACCTTGGTTCTTTTGCTACTGCTTCTTGAATGTGCTGTGATGTTCTATTTTTCCTCGAACATAATAGAGGTAAGTAATTTGTCTTATACGTTAGTATGTTAGTTCATTGACTTTAACAGGAACACGAGCATATTATTATATTAATGTACCGTATTTAATGGAAGATAATACCGTAATGCGGCTTTTGGACCTAGCAAGACTATTTAAGTCTGTGGTCTTATTATCTGAAACTAGCTGTGCCGCGTGGTTTCACCCGCGTTAATTTGTGGAAAAAACTGACTACTTAAATATATGATGTTATAGCCTATAGCCTTCCTCGATAAATGGACTATCAAACACAAAAATAATTTTTCAATTCGAAGCAGTAGTTCCTGAGATTAGCTCGTTCAACCAAACAAACTCTTCAGCTTTATAATATTAGTATAGATATTAGCCAAAAAAGTTGGCAACTGGCTACAGTTCATTGTACAAACATCGGGTTCGTGGTGTCAAAATTCAATTCAAAATTCAAAATAATTTATTCATATAAGTATCACTGATACACTTATGCACGACATTTTTTTAATCTACCAGCTTTTCGGAAAGGTGCTTTGTCATGAGGGAAAAGAAAAGCCGTAAAGAAACTCCTCAGCACATGTTTTAAAAATAAAAATACATTGGTATATTTTACTAAGTACAAAAAAATATTACTAACTTGAACGGAACTGGTTGCAGAGCGTTTTCATGCGTCTTGGTCATTTAAGTAATCATCTACAGTATAGTAATATTTGCCTAAAAGTTGAGATTGTCGGTTCTATTAGATACGGTAGTAATAATAGTTGAATGATGTTATAAGCCGCGCCATTAAAGAAACGAATCTAAAATGGCGGAAATTATCATTCCCCCTCACTCTTCTGCAGTTAATAATTATTGTTGTATATGAAATAGATATGCCACCGATATTTAAACATTGTTGCAATGCCTATGTTGGAATAAATGTTTCTTTCTTTCTTTTACTCGCACGCTAAAAATATATAAAATAGAAATAACGTGCGAGTGAGGGGGAATGTTAATTTAAAACTACTACTTTATTTTACTTATTATTGCCGTCTTCTTTCAGAAGGGTATAAGTGAGCAAGATGGAGAGTGGGGTCACTTAATTCGACTCGCTTATGATTGCTGCGAAAATAGTAATATGACGTAAGTTCATTGAAGTATAATGTACTTAAACAGAACAATATAGTTATGCTTTATATAACTCTTATTGTCCCCAGAATATATAAATAAAACCGCACAATTCCTAATAAATTCACATTGCACAAAACTTTCACGAGCTACGAGTCTATCCTTCTCTGTAACTGCTGCCGTCTTTAGAATTCCCTTCCCTTAGCTATCCGTTGCTCCCAGTCCCTTGAATCCTTGAATCAGGCAGAATTATTCTACCTTAGTAATCTTGACATTAACTGCTAATTTGAAATATTTCTTTTAAACTTAAATTCATAATCTTGTATCTTATATTAATATTTGCAGTTATAAGTAGTATATCTTATTTATTATATTGTCTGTGCATCCTACCCTCTTCACACTGATTTCTAGGTCCTCTGCCCAAGTGTTGTCTGGAAGAGATCGCTCTACAGCGATAAGACCGCCTTTTGTACTACATGTTATTTATATTATGTTCTAATGTATTAACCTATTTGGTGTGTACAATAAAGAGTATTCTATTCTATTCTACGAGCTTTAAAGTGGGTATTTGAAGAAAAATGGGAGGGAAGAACCAATCTTTCTTTCTTTCTACGAAAATTTTACTATGTACCTACATCGCCAACAAAGTATCACGCCGGGAGGTTCTATTTTAAAATCGACTGAAAACTGAAAATTGTTGTCAATTGGCAACAGTTCATTGCGCAATCATCGGTTTTGCGGTGTCGGTTCTATACGCTAGTAATAAAAGTTCAATGCGTAAATTATATTTAATTTGCTTAAGCACAAAAAGTTAAACTTGTTGAATTTCTTAGAATTAAGTCCACTTTCCTCACTTTCTCTCTTTATTGTTAAATACCAACTGGAATTGAATTTGTCAAAGTCATAGTCAAAGTCAAAATATTTTATTCATATAGGTATCACTGATACACTTATGCACGTCATTTTTTGGCTTTTCGGAAGGTGCTTTGTCGTGGAGGAGAAGAAAAGCCTAAAGAAACTCCTCAGCACATCTTTTAAAAAAAATATTACAAAAAAATATAATAATACAAAAGTATTTACTATTCTGAGCGGAACTGGTTGCAGAGCTGGTCATTTCCATGCGTCTTTTTTGATGTTGATAACTTGGTACGGTTATAGTTACCTTTACCTCCGCCAATCCGTACTGGAGCAGCGTGGTGGAGTATGCTCTGGGCCTCCTCAAGAGGAGAACCCGTGCAGCAGTGGGCCATTATTGGGTTTAAGCCAACGTAATAATTTTACTGAAGAATTTTCAGATATAATTGGTGTGGTAAGCCTAGATTTGAATGATCTTATGCACATTGCACTCATTTGCATTTTCATACATGCAGTGACGCAGTGATATCAAAAGATTTAGTAGTAATTTGGATATTTTCAGGTCTCACAAAATAAGTTCACCATTGCCCTGGTCTTGTTGCGGTATTGAAGGATATCCGAGCAACTGTTCTATTTCCACTTCTTCTAGAAACGTAAGTAAAATCTAGGATTATTTGACATGTTTCGAAGTAAAAAAAGTTGTATTTCAATGTAGGTACGTACAGTCGGCCGCAAAAGTCGCTTAACAGAATCAAAAGTGCAAAACATCTGAACACTCAATGAACCATAAGTCTTTGTCGTGACACGGACGCAAATTAAACTTAACTTACAAACGTTCATAGTAAGCATAACACAACTGGTTCATAAGTTGCTAAACGCTTTCATTCCAAAAGTCGCTGAACATCATCAAAGCCAAAAGTAGATTAACAAATTATATTCAATGCACTTTTGATTCTGTTAAGCGACTTTTGCGGCCGACTGTACAACTTTTTTTCGTTCACACAAAAAGTGTTAAAATAAGTCTTGCATTAATTCTTGAATAAATTTCAAAGTAAACAACAAATCTATTTTATTTTCAGGATTGTAAACAAACTTTTACAAAATGGTTAGATGCATACGGAACCTGGATATATGTGTGCTTAGCTGCATTTCACGTAATGTTGTCATCCTGCTCTTTCGTACGTCGAGCTTATAGTGCTTCTCGCCCGCACACCTAGCGCCTACACAGCCGGGGTGACGACGGTAGGTTTATCTCAACATTTAGAATTTGGCTGGAACACTATCGTGCGTCAATTTCATTTAAAAGTGTCATTGACTTGCGTAAAATTTTCCGCGACTGCTTGCGTAAAATTATCCGTGTATGATATTATATTATAGGTGACGCATCCAAATTACAAATTAATTACAGCTCTAAATTACGAAAGTTTTATAAATTATACAGTAAATTGAGCGTCTTTTATAATCTCAAGGTTTTCCTTCGTCGAGATAATTAAAAAAAATGTTACTTTAAATTATTTTTTGTATTTTATTAATTTTCAGGAACCCCATCAACTAAGGCCAGACGTGGCGCGCGAGTCTCCCCGGCAATCGAACCCGCGACCGAGGATGTTCTCATGCTAGTTGTAGGCCGAGCGAGACTTGGCTGGGTGGATAAAACAATTAAAATTAATTAAATATACAATTATAATAAAATTTGTATAATATAATTAGTTACATATACACCGTATACAGTATACACAATTACACATATATGTAATTTTAATTTCTAAGCCGATTGCAATATAATATTTAAAAAAATAACCGACTTTTAGAAATAGTCTTCAAAAAAGTAGGTCACTAAAATGATGGTTGAACACAGAGGCGGATTATCCTTAAGGCAAACTAGGCACATGCCTAGGGGCGCTTCATTACAAAGGGGCGCGCACGGACTGAATTTTTTGACGAGAAATTATGCTTACTTTTTCTAAAACCTTTGGACCACGCTCGTCGACTAGATTACACCTACATCGTTCGATTCTTGACAAAATCATTATAATTATGGACACCATTACATACATGCATTACATACATTGTTAATTGCTCTACTATCTAACTGTATCATCCCAGACGCCTGGAAAGAGGCAGAAGTGATAGGCATTCATAAGCCCGGCAAACTCAAGAATCAGCCTTCGAGCTATCGTCCTATCAGTTTCCTTAACACGTTCGAAAAAATCTACGAAAAGATACTTCTCAGCCGTATCATGGCGGTCGCCCTATGCAAGATTCTCCTAATAAAGGATCACTTCAGCTTCAGAGTCAATCACTATTGTGTACAACAGGTGCACCGCATAACGGAGCACATCCCAACCAGCCTCAGTTACAACAGGCCTACCAGAGGCACCGGTGCCCTCTTCTTTGACGTAACCAAAGCGTTCGACTGTCTGGTAGGTACAGCTGCTTAATATATAAGCTTTACCAAATGGGAGTGCCAGATTGCTGCAAATCATACGAGACTTTTTAACGAATCACAAGTTGCGATACAGAGGTGAGGACTCACGTTTTTCTACCCACACAATAACGGCCGTAGATCCTCATGGATCTGTCCTTTCCCCTTTACTCTATACTTTATAAACTAGAGACATTACTAGACATCCAAATACACCTGCCAGCCAATCTCACCCTATACCTGCCAGCATCACTTCAACCCTCCAAGCCGCAACCACCGCCATAGGTGAGCAGTTTAGGAAATGAAGAATAGAGTTTAATCCCGAAAAAGATCAGTTCAACTTTAACAGATCCACCCATAGATAAATGATCCGCCCTGTTTCATTATTTAACCATATCTTGGGCGAAATCTGTCAAATATCTCGGCGTCACCCTAGACTCAAGAGCTGTCGCGGCACCAGACCCGCGACTGTCATTCAGAGAGCACATCAAAAAGGCAAGAAACCGGCCTGCTTTCTAAGTATCCATAAGCAAGAAGCCTCTATAAGCATATAGAATATATAAGCTCTATAGTAGTCTCTATAAGCAAGAAGAGTAAAATATCGCTCCGTAGCAAGACGAAAATTTTCAAAATTAAAAATTTAAGGAGGTGCCCTTAGGTCGTTATCATCCCCTATTTTTCGTAGAGGGAGAGCTAGTCCTCCCTTCTCGCTTTGTCTTCTTGGCTGAGCCTTTCCAAGCTCGCCCATCTGTTCGCTTGAAGCTGTAAAGACCGCTAGGGTTAACAGCAACAGTGCATTCGAAAAAAAAAAACAACTCCATAACAAAGAGCAAGGGGCGCCGATGAACTGCTTGCCTAGGGCGCCGTCGACATTTAATCCGCCACTGGTTGAACATAATACCTACATCAAAAACGCCATTATAATATTCGATCACGTTAGAATAGGATCAATCTGCAAGGATATCGTTTAAGTCAAAACTCAAAACACACTGAAATCGTTGGATAAAGGAAGGAGATCTGAATTAACTAATTAAAGAAAAATTAGAAATGAATTGATAAACTCCTCCTTTTCTTTAAGTGTTATGGATTCTGCTGTGTTAATAAATCCAGCTGATGGTAAGTGGCTATCCTCACCCATGGACATTAGCAACACCAAAGCCATCACTGATGCGTTGCCGGCCAAGAAAGAGAGAAGAATAAGAAAGAAAGAACTGGCTCTCAAGCCCCCAGCCGGAACACGACAAAACCACTACGAAATCTTTTTTAAAACAGCGCGGAAAATACTTGTCCCATTTTTACAAGCTGAGTAGACGCTTAAGGCTAATAATGAAGCTTATTTGTGCAGTAGCGTGACTGGGAACTGAAAAAAGGGTGAAAATGTAGGTCAGGGTAATTATAGAGGGAATTCCTCGGGGAAAATAACCGCTGTACGCGTAAGGAACTGTTTTATTTTCTTGCAAATCGATAATGCAGTATAATGCGAAGCTTGTAAGGGACACATTAACGTGTTCCATTGAACTATTGTATTATTAATAGCTTAGAACGTAGCTAGCGTATAGAATCGACACCGCGAACCCGATGTTTGCGCAAGGAACTGTAGCCGATTGGCAAGTTTTCAGTGGACTCAGTCGATTTTGAAAAGAGAACGGAGGCTCAATTTTGAAAATAGAACCTCCCGCACGACCATTGAAGTATAATAACATAGAACAGACATCTCGAACAAAATGTGTATCCCGCCCGGGAGGTTCGAATTTCAAAGTTGAGCCCCTGTTCTCCTTTCAAAATAGAACGAATCCAAGCCACGTGGCGCCAATGCATTGGGACATACACGGTGTTCGGGGTGTCTGTTCTATACGCTAGTAATAGTACTTCAATGCGCGCGACACATATTTTGCTCGTGATTTCTGTTCTGGTACTTTAGTTAGTAATACATCGGGTGTATATATAATTATTATTTTATAAATAATCTAATAAAGTTTTACATAAAATTGAAAATGTGAGTTTTTTGAATTTTTATGACACACAATTATTACGACGAAAAAGAGGGGTGTTATAAGTTTGACGTGTTTGTGTATCTGTGGATCTGTATGTTTGTCTGTGGCATCGTAGCTCCCAAACGGATGAACCAATTAATATGATCTAGTTTTTTTTTGTCTGAAAGGTGACATAATTGAGTGTTCTTAGCTATGTTTAGTGTAAATAAAACTGTCGGGGGTTTTTAAATTTTATAATAACTTAAGATTATTATTTTTATACAATTACTAGCTTTAAGTTTCGGTAGCATTATTACCTACGACGTACTAACAAACAACCAACAATCTCCATTTTGATTACATGACGTTATAATTGCTTTAATATTCTGCTAAAATAAAATAAAATATAATAATGAAATTAATTTTTCTTAATATAAATAACCTTTTTGTGTCTTAGGTATTATTTAGAAATAACAAATATCAATAATAATTTCAATGAATAAAGAAAATAAAGATTAATTTAAGACCACAGAACATACCCTTTTAAGACTATTGTCTGATTGCAAATGTCGTACAAAAAATATTTCAAGTTTTACATAGACCTACTATATGTATGATAATATATCTATCTATTATTTATATAAAAGATGACGTGTGTGTCTCTATATTTCACTTTGCAGCCAATACCTACTGCACGTCCCAAACGTATAGTTTAAAGGGTGTAGAAACTGTAGAAGATACGGGGTTGAAACGTGTTGAAGCGCCTACGGTTAAATGGCATGCAATGTTTCCGAGCCACGCGTTGCTGGTAGATGACCAGGAAGCTGCCCACGCAAAATTATGATTTTGATAGCAGTCGACCGTCGCTTTTACTTTTCTTACAAAATTTAAATGTGTGCTCTCGAAAACGTTTTAATTATTCGCTGCAACAACCAGTTATTCCTCTAAATAAATTAACAACATGTGATTGCAAGAAAGGAGATCCCCAATTTTCGGCCTCGAACCATATGTAATCTGTGCTAGAACATCGGACTAGACAAGAGTAAACTATATACCAAAAAATTTGTCTTATTTATAAGATAAACATATTTAAATCTTAGCTTCAGCTGCTCTTGCCAAATGAACAAAATAATGCAAAAAAGTTTTCACAGTATTTACCTCATTACATACGATTTTATAATTGATTGAATCGATTGATAATGATCGATTGATGGAACATAATAATATATTTTATGTATTATTTAGTGATTATAATTATAATATTAATTTATTTTTTACATATTTTCGTATTCCATATAAATCAAAACTATGTAATATATTATAATTACCATTCAATCGTTACGCTAATTTTATTAAATTACATTTCGAATATTTTGACATCGATTAATCGATTGACAACAATGATGATGTAATCCCTAATAATGTCATTTTGGTAACCATAGTATTTATAAATAACACCACTGTATTGTCATATTTGTTTTGTCATCGATCTTTCATCTTTCTACGCGTGTTCTTGTATATTTTTACTATCAAATATTTTCAGCGTATTTGGAGTCCTATTTACTATTGAAACTCATCGACACGTACACAGTGATTTTAATTTTCTATTGTATTCGCTTTCGTACTTGTGTTTTGGTGAATGTGTTTCGCAGTTTCGCTACAATTTCTTGCAAACCAATACTATATGAATATGGACTCCTTAATCGCCTGTTTTGTGACTGACAAAGGTTCGGAATAAGTCCTGAACACTGGATAACGTACCTTATACATCTTTAGAAGATCAGGAAGTTGCTGTGGCCATACTTACAATGAGTATATTATGGTATCTTGATTGGGCAAGGTACTAACGAAATATAACGCCTCCTGCACAACTACACGAAATATTAATATATTATAATGATAACTAATAAAATCTCTTGAAATATGCAATAGCTTTTATTATACAACCTTTTTATGACATTCGTTTTGGGTGAAAACCATTGAAGTAGTAGATATTATAATAGACATCCGCCAACGTAAGTGTAACATACATATTAAATAGCACTGTGACACGAGTATGACATAATCATAACCTATAATTAAGGTGATTCGTTCTAGGATTTCCTTAGTTGGCCATTGCTGGCAGCCGTGAAAATTGGAGATATTGAACTTTTTGCAATAATCTAATTAACAGCCAATTTCCAGTCTTGTCTACTTAGGCCTGAGTTTCTATGGAAACTGGGGTTCTCCTTTGTGATTATCATTAACATAAAATGATTTAAATTGTTGTAGAAATTTTAGAAGGACCTGGAAATTTCTTGAATGATCTAGATTTTATGCCAATTTTCTGATCAATATAAAATGTTCTAGAAATTCCTCTAATAATCTAGAAAGCTAGGGAATGGAACTTAGTACGCATCTTCGTCATTTTTGAAGTTAAAAACAAGAAAATTTGTATATTAGGTCTAGATCATATAAAGTATATTACATCTAGATATATATAAATTATGTAGTGAAATGTCAACGATCGAACGTGATAGTTCACGCCCAGTGCGGCAGAGCAGCGCCAGAGTCAGATAAAGACATGGATATATTACACTATCTGGATCGCTGACCTTGTAGAGGTACCTGAATTAGATAACATGGCCACAATAGAAAAATGGTCCTCAGGTTATGACGTCATCCGTCCTCAGGTACCTCTACAAAATTACTTATCCAGTTAGAGTAATACATCCATGCTTGGCAAGTGTAGTGTGTAAATCATGGATATATTACCCTAACTGGATACATAACTTCTTAAAGGTACCTGAAAATGGATAACGTCACAACCATTTTTCTATTGTGATGTGTGTGATAATATATTTTTGTGAAATATTTTTATAAGTGCACTGCACATAAAAAGAATGTAGCATAATAAACAATATTGTTTCATTTCATTATCACCTTAAACAAAAATAATCATTTAAAAACATCAGTTTTCATGACATAAAGATAATTTTGAACAAATTATAATAAAATGTGTCATTTAAATGTAATATTTTTTAACCGCCAGAAAAATTATTAGAAAACATTTTGAAGAACCATATCCAAAATAGTATACATTTTTTTCTAAGTGTATAAGGTGATAATAAAATCAAACAATATTATTTATTACGGTACGTTTTTTATCTTAAGTGCATCGCACTTATAAAAATATTTTAACACGATCAAACGATATATCCCAGGACTATAGGTAACACTAACATGGACACAATACAAAAATAGTCCTTCCGTTGTGACGTCATCCGTCTTCAAGTACCTCTACGAAGTTGAGTATCCAGTTAGAGTAATATATCTATGGTCATAAGTAATCTATGGTATTAAATACTTCGTCAACTCTGTGGCATGGAGGTACACTCTGTGGCATAATGTTTCAGCGTTGCCAGACCTCCTGATTTTTCAGGAGATTTCCTGATTTTTCTACCATTCTCCTGATCTATTGATTTTATTAATAAGTCACCTGATATTTGGGTTTTGAAACAGTATTAAATTTGGAAAATGGACACACTATAACATCAATCAAATAAAGTGTTTTTGCAATAAATCCATTGACAAAATATGCCGTTATCGATTTTTGATCCTGTTGTTGTTGCCTGGTTACAGTGGGTACAGGAAAGAACCTTTACCTGCCAATACTACATAACTAAATTAAATAGGTATGTTTTACGGTACCACTTTAATAAGTTGTAGGTTGCATTTAAATTTTTCATGTAATTGTTTGATTTGATTGGACTTTGGAGTGGAGTGAATGAAAACAGGAGAAAGAAAACTTAAACTTCAGAATAACAGAATTTTCAGTTGATAAGAGTTTAGTTATAAACATAATATAGACAAAATTGAAAAAATAAGTCGAGTATCAGAGTTATTGCTGGAATTTTGAGAACTAAAAACAAATTAAAAACCAACAATTGTTTTGATTTTAATGTAAGCGAAAAAATTACGGCAAAAATAAATAGTCAAACAAATGTAGGTGCAAAATGAACAATAATATAATTCATTTTTTTATTTATCCAAGGGCGTCGCCAAGGGGGGGCAGGGAGGGGCTACTGCTCCCCCTAGAGATTCTAAAATAATTGTCAAATGTAAAGCAACAAATCAAAAAAGAATCTTTGTTGACCATTATAATATTAAAATCTGGTAATTACAAAAAAATACATTGAACACTTATTCAAATTCAAACTCCCAAATTAATTTTATTCTATTTTTCAAATAAATGTAATAGCTTATTATATTTACAAGTTATTTATTGTACACTCAAGAGCTTGTGTAGCTTTACACGTTGGCCACTGTACCGTTGTTATTACAATCGCCGTAAATGCCGTAAAATCGCTCGACAAGTGAAAAGCTTCATGTGATCTCGACTTTGCCTACAGTTCATACTTTTCTCATTCTTCATATCAACTTGCCCCCCCCTGGGCTATCGGCTGGCGACGCCTTTGTATTTATCTCTTGATTTGTGAGACTAATCTCCTGATTTTTTTGCTCTTATTTCCTGGATTTTGAAATTTTGGTCTGGCAACACTGTTCTGTGCTGTGCAGTGCAACATGGCAGACAAAAAATTAAAATTAATCGATTTCTCACAATTCTCACTTAGGACGTTTAGACTACTCGTTCACTTCACTTGTCTAATTTTATAAAAATAAATTCTCCTTATTTGAAACTAGGGGGAACAAAGATAAGTGCAAAATAAAATTAAAAAAACTTCCGTGAATACTGCCGGTAATAAACTTACGTGTGTCTAAAAGCCTGCATAATTTGGGTGCATAGAGGTAATTATTACAGACAATTTAATTCAAAGTTCAAACATATTTTAGGGTCCGGAAACAATACAGTTATTAGGTTAGTTTTTTTTTAATTGATATCAAATCTTCACTGACTGCCAGTGTCTTGTCATATATTAATTTAAAGAAATAAGTAGTTTAATCGCATTCCCGTGTACGGTCATTAAAATATTCAGTTAAATGATACCGTTCAGTACTTAAATTAAGTAACATATTATGACTACTTGTTATTGCATCATATAAAAGATAACAATGTTGTCTATGAAAACCCTATCAAGTCCTAGGACTGCTAGAATTCGATTTCCAGTTCTAGATTACAGTATCTGTGTAAGTAATGGTTGTTTCACAATACAGGTAATAAAAACCCTGTTTCCAAAATTGTTCACTTTTTTGGCTTAATAGGTTGTCTGGAAGAGATTGCTATTTAAGTAATAAGACCGCCTATTGTACTAGTTCCTGTATAATAAAATGTATTTGGGTATAATTTTGGTGTACAATAAAGAGGATTTCGTTGTTGTTGTTGTAATAGTGTATTTCTTTATATTCATCATGATACTAACAGACAGTATCAGAGGTACATGTTTGCCCAGGAATCCAATGATGCAAGTTTCTTCTTTCTAAGAAAACATCTTCATTCATTTAAGTTCTTATTCCTCTATTATTTTTTCAAGGAGTAAAAAGGTTACATTCTATAACATTTTGTGTTTTATCATTTGTTGATTACTTATTTCATTAGGATTTATTTGATTTAATGGATAGTCAAAGCTCCTGGAGAGAATCTGTTTGTAAGAATATCAAGTTGGGCCTAGCAACTCTGCACTTTTTGTATGATGTCTCAAGTAAGTGCCGCTCAATTTCAGTTGTCAGGTCAATTTCAGATGAATCTATCAGTTAGAGAGGATAAGATGTTGAAGAGAGGCAACGCCTAAATGTCAATGTCTGTTAACAATTACTTGAAGTGACCTGAATAACATTTTAATGTGGAGCAAGCGTCACTATTTATTTAAATGATTTGGTATAGTGACTCTTCTGTACCTAAAAGATACGACACAGTTGAGGTTGTAAGCAAAACTAATTTATTATTTATCTACCTTCAAGTACATTAATATTAATCTGATAATTAAACAACATCAAAACATAACATATCTTTCCACCATACTAATAAAACTACACATAACTTTGAACACTAATATAATTAATAACTTGTGTTTTTATTTAAGATTCTCAATCACAATTTACACGTGTATCATTATTAGGTAGGTACGCCAATGATATCCGGCCATAATGACGGATCCGGTATCTCAATATCGGGTTCTGGTGAAGACGTTGATTCTTCAGAATCGTTTGAGCACTCCCGTGACTCATGAGATACAGGGACAGTCCTTGCGACTATTTGATCTAAATGACGTCGATGCAATTCTCCATCTTCCGTTTTTACCCTATAAGTACTTGGGCCTTCAATGCTCTCCACAATAGCCTTGCTCCATTTCACCCCAGGCCCATACATTCTTATATAGACTGGCTGGTTTACTACAAACGATCTCGTTGGTCGGCGGTCGATCAATTCCTCCAGCTGTCGTTCAGCTCTACTGGGTTCCGTATCCGGATGTAAACTAGAAATCGCCGTACGATATCTACGACCATTAAGCATTTCAGCCGGTGTTTTATTCGTTGCTGTATTTGGCACAGTACGGAGCCAGTAAAGAACTTTTGAAAGTTTCTCACACCAAGGAGTGTTAGAGTCTGCAAGTTTCTTAAGCTTATTTTTAATTATTTTAACAGTAACCTCAGCTTGGCCGTTAGTTGCGGGGTGATATGGCGGCGAGTACACATGTTTAATATGGTTCTTTCTCAAAAAATCATTAAATTCTTCAGATGTGAAAGCCCGACCATTATCTGAAACGAGTACATCTGGCAGGCCCTGAGCAACAAAAATTCTCCTCAGTGCTGTGATAACACATTTACTGTTAGGTGATTGTACTATTTCGGCTTCCGGCCATTTACTGTAGCTATCAACTAATATCAAAAAGGTTTTTCCTTCATAAGGGCCAGCAAAATCAATATGGACGCGGCTCCAGGGTTTCTCCGGAATTACCCAAGTTTGCGGATTCCTTGGAGGGTTGTTCTTTACAGCTTGACACAACTCACATTCCCTCACAATTTGCTCTATATCACTGTCCATCCCATTCCACCAAACATAGCCCCTAGCATATGCCTTCGTGAGTACTATTCCTGCATGCGGCTGATGTAATAATTTTAGTACCCTCTTTTGGAGCGAAGCTGGGACTATGACTCTATTACCCCACAGTAAACATCCTTTACTGTGTGAAAGAGCCTCCCTGCGAACCCAAAAATGTTGCAGTGATGGATCTGGGTTTGAATTAGGCCATCCGTGCAAGACAAGGAACATGACTCTCTGCAGCACTGGATCTTTTTTAGTTTCCTCAGCAATTGTATGTGAATTTAAATTCCAACCCGCAGGCTGCTCCTCAAGCAACAATACCTCTTTCAGACACTCATCTTTATGTGTGGAGGTCGTAGGAGCTGTCCATCTGCTCAAAGCATCCGCATTTCCCAATAATTTACCTGCTCGATACCTAATACTATAATTATAAGCGCTCAGTTTCAACGACCATCTTAGCATGCGAGGCGAAATTATATCAGGAATTGGCTTATTTGGGTTGAATAATCCCACCAATGGCTTATGGTCCGTCAATATACAAAAGCGGCGTCCTGCTAAAAACTGATGGAACTTCGTTAAGCCAAATATTATGGCTAAAGCTTCTTTGTCTATTTGTCCATAACGCCTTTCATGTATTTGGAGCGTACGTGAAGCCATCATTATAGGTCGTTCCGAGCCGTCGTTCATAACATGTGCAATTATTGCACCAACACCATAATCAGATGAATCACAAATGAGTAAGAGCTCTCGGTCTAATTCGTATCCCACGAGAGTCGCGTCAGAGCCCAGAATACCCTTCGCCTGATCAAAAGCTGCCTGTTCCTTTTCGCCCCAAAACCACGGCTTCTTCGATTCTAGTAGCCGGTGCAAAGGTTCTAAAATTGTTGCCTTATCGGGTAAAAACTTCTCATAAAAATTGTACAAGCCTAAAAATGCACGCAAGGTTTCCTTGTTTGTTGGTGCGGGCTTGTCCAAAATTTCTTTTACTTTCAATGGTGATGGATGTAGGCCTTCAGCGTCAACCATGTGACCAAGAAAATTAATAGAATTTGAGGCGAAAATACATTTCTTTAAATTTAGACGAAATCCGAGTTCCTGTAACTTACTCAGAACCAACCGTAATCTTTGATTATGTTCATCTTCATTTTTACCCGAGATAGCAATATCGTCCAACAGACATGCTATACCTTCTATTCCAGCAAACGCCGTAGACATTAAACGTTGAAATATCGCAGGTGCGGCGTTGACACCAAAAGCCAGGCGATTCATTTTCATCAGTCCAATATGTGTATTAAGTGTTAATAATTCCGCGGTCTTGTTATCTACCTTCACTTGAGTATATGCTTGTTTTAAGTCCAATTTACTAAATAAACGACCACCACTGAGCTTAACAAAAGCCTCCATTGACGTTGGAAGTGGGTACTTGTCTACCTCTATTGCAGGGTTAACAGTTGACCGGTAATCCCCACAGATACGGAGAGATCCATCATCTTTTCTTACTATTCTAAGTGGTGTCGCCCATTTGGAATATTTAACTGGTGTTAAGATACCTTCTTCAATCATACGAGCTAATTCCTCTTCAACTTGTTTCTTTAATGGAAACGGTACTGGGCGTGCTTTTAAAAACCGAGGTATCATATCTGGTTTAAGATGTAAGGATACTTCTGGTCCCGTATATTCACCCATTCCTTCCTTGAACACCTCCGGAAAGTCCTTCCTTAATGTCTGTACCATTTCCTCTGACCAGCATAGACCACTGACTTCAATCCCTAAATCTTGGAACCAATTTCTGCCCAAGAGGCTAGGCCCTTCTCCGGACACTACAATAAGATCACATTGAGCCTCTTTATCCCCAAGAATTGCCTTAACCTGAATAAGGCCCAGAACATTCAATGGATCTCTTGTCCATGTTACCAGTTTAATATTAGTTGGAATGAGGGGAGGTGGT